>VFFE01007717.1:1493220-1653865 GCA_008921705.1 Burhinus oedicnemus
AATTATCCAGTCTCAGCTCTGGCTGTCAGATCATGTTACACCTTTTTGTTTTAGATTTGAAACATCCTCTATCAGAAATTGATTTTCTGTAAAGGTACTTCTGCTTTGGGTATTTCAGATAAAATCCTGATTAATCTATGTAAAGCACAATGTATCAAATGCTTTATATTCCTGATGCACACAAGGCAAGTTATTGCTCAAATATTTCACTGTGGCATAAGAAAAAAATATATTAGACTTCAGTTTTGTTTTTCTGTAGTACCCTTCCGATGTGCTTGCCTAGTTTAGTTTAAGACATTTCCAGCAACAGGGACATACCTCCTTCACGGTACCCTCAGGGAAACTATTTCACTGCCTGATGGCAGCTACTGGCTAGATACTTTTTTCCTCTCCTTCATAGTCAATTCATATTTCTCTCAGTCTTGCCCCCCCCCTCCCACCTTGTTTATATCCCTTTAGTCTTATTTATCTCTCTTGAGGAGATAAATGCCAGGGAAGAAGATGAATTAACAACCATGAAATATCTGTAGAATGTTAGCATGTCTTCTCCTATGTGGCTCTTAACCATGTTAAACGTATTTAATTCTGCTAGCATGTTCTTATTAATCAATCCCTTAAATATCTTTTGTTACCTATTTCTTGGGATCCATTCAGTTTGCCAACATCCTTCTTTTAACTAGATGTTCAGCTCTTGATGGAATATTCTATTGCTTGGATTGCTAATGAACTTCAGTGTTACCTTTCAGCTGTGATGGGATGTCTTTGCATACCATTGACAAATCACACAGCCTGAAAGCAGCAGTTCTAGATTGGTGGGTCTCTAAAATTTCATGGGACCTCCTGTGGATTTAAGCCTTCCGGTAATCGACTTGAATTTGTACAATTACCTTCTGCAAATTTTGTAAAATGGACCTTAGACTGGAGGTTGCAAACCACAGTCCTACAAGGCCCCATCCAAAAGCACAAGTTAATGGGAGGTTTCATCCTAAAATCAACATTAGGTGCCTTTGCAGAAGATGTGCTGGAGTCAGCTGTTACTGAATGTAATACTTGGGTAACAAACAAAAATAAAGACCATGTAATATAGAGGAGCTGAAACTAGGTGATTTGATGTCCTTTATGGCATTAATATTTTCTAAATCTCCCTTCTATATGATACATTAGCTTCATAATTCCAGTTACATCTCACATTTCTGGAACACAGCTTTTTTTTTCTCTTTTTTACCTCTTCGTTGAGTAGTACCTCACTAGAGATGTAGGAAACCAATTAATAACAGGTGAGAAAAGAAAGAAAAATAACATGGTCTTGACAATAAAGATGAGAGCAAGCTGTGTAACTGTCTGCACATGGAAACAACTCACTTAAGGCTTGCTCCACTGGATGATGTAATTTAGAGATACATCCCATCATCAGAGTTTAGGAACCTTACAGATGTGCAGCTTGCATGGTTAAGTACCAGGGTAAATCAAAATAGAATTACTTCACATAAGATTTTTCTAACCCCTCTGCTAGTCCTCCTTCTATAGTATTTTAGCATGTCCGTCTGTGAATAACTTTAGATGTTTTTCCATTCACTTCACGAGACCAGATTTAGAGCAAAGGGTGTATGTATCAAGTTCACTGGATGAACATGTGTGTTCAAATGAAGGTGGGTGTTTGGGAGGAGGATAGAGAGGAAAGAGAAAAGTATAGTTTGCATGGGTATAGAATCTCTTAGGTTCCTCTGAATCTAATTCTTTTACATCTTACGTGATACCATCCATGAGCATCTCATTGCTTTGCCTGGACAATTGTGAACAGTCACAATTAGTATGAGTATGAAGTTTATGGTGCCTCCTAACTAGAAATAACCGACACAAGTCGAACCTGGTTACTTCCTGCCTGGCTTTGATAGGGATAATTTCCTCTGGTGCATTCACACCAGAATACCACTGCTAATTTATGAGGCCTGCCTGCAGTGTGACACTGGAATGTGGTGTTGGCAAATGGACATGGGGACATGTGCTGAGGGGAAGTGAAAGGAATCTCAGGCTTTATCTGAGGTCAAGGACTTGAGAATATAATACTCTGTGCTTTGGAAAGAGTAATAGCGAGGGTAAGAGGGGAGGCCGTAAATTTATCACACCTGGAGTTCTCCTGCAGAAGTTTCTAGTGAGGTCGATTTTGTGGTTGGGGAATAAATCTCCTCCTCACTCTGATTATGACCAGGTTTTATTCTTCATAATTCCCTTCTTGATGCTTAACTTTTTAGAATTGGTTGGTAATTAATTAATTCTAACTTAAGTTTAATTATTTGTCATTTTCCTCAAGATAGCAAATATCTTTGCCATGGCTAGGGTGGATAACTGGTATCGCTTATTCCCAGTATAGCCATATAATAAAGCACATGTGCTAAGATCCTGGAACAAACTGATGAGTTTGCCCATTCCCATCATCTAGATGTTAATTACTGGTGTTAATGAGAATAAAAAGAGTTGTGTTTGTTTTTCTTGGAAAATAAAATAAAAAGTGCAGTACTGACATACCTGGTGAGATTGACAGTATTAGCAATAGTATTTGCTATCGGCAGTTCTCTGAAAAAAACCCAACATTTAGCCTGCCATACAGGATAAATTTATTCTCCAAAATCTACTTTCTTTTGGCTCTGACATATTTGTTCTTATCTCCTACTGTTTCAGGAAGGCATTTGCAAAGGTCAGACTAGAAGCAATTTTCATGAATTTTCTTGATATTTTCAACAGCGGGCAAAACATTCATGTTTTTGAATGCTACCTAACTGCATGTAAAGAAGAATAGTACATCTGGGATTGCTGTGCAGAAATGCTCTGATTGACTGACCTGCCAAGGCAGTAGATTGAGAGGTGGAACATGCTCCCTCTATGTCTGATTAGAAACTCCACAGATTTATAAATCTGGATGTAATGATCCAATCAGGCATGGCCCAGATAGATCACATTCCTGCATACAGCTGTGCTTGGAAAATGTCAGTGATTTTAGAGTGCTGCATTGTGGGCAATAGGAAATATAATTTGGGGTCCCTTTCTCTCATAACTGCTGTTTAGACAATGCTGTGGAAATTTTTCTGACTGTATTTATTCTACATGGAGCACACAGATGGCAAATGTTTGAATTTGGATTAAAAAACCTGACCTCCTGGGAGGGAGGTGGTTGTCTTGTGTATACCTGCGATGGTTTCTCAGCCTGTGATGATACTGTTCACAGGCTGCCACCCTGAAAATGCCAGCTTCAATCACAGTGCCTATTGCGCAGTGAAATTTAGTAGTCAGGAATTATTGATGAGGTAGATATCACGATATCACCAAAGAAATACCGCTCTGTGGATGTAGTTGCAGTGTTCCTGCAATGACAGCCTCTTTGCTTGTCTGGAATTACTTTGTGTGAATCAGATAACCATAGTTCAGCCGGTTATGACTGTAAATCCAAAGGTAATTTCATTTTAGACTTTCTAACTTTTCCTTATTCACAGCTTTCATCCTGAAAACTAGCGTGACTTCCAATTGGAAAATTCTATTAACTGGCTTGTGTTCCCAAAATCTCCCAATGCTTCAGCACTATCGAGTTGAGCTGCACGTGTTGGAAACCATTCTCCTATTTTTTGTATACGAAGATAGGGGCTAGAGATAATTCTCCTCCCTTCTGGGATTCCCAGCAATTGGAGGTTAAGGTGGCCTTCTCGACCTCCTGCTCTGCTCACAAAGAATATCACTGCATTTGTGCTGGTGCAGAATTTGGGAATTAATGGGGAAACTGCTCTGTTAATCCCTCACACTCTGCTGCCGCAGGACTAAGTGATTTTGTGCTTTGATTGATCTGAAAGAGGCATTTCTGTAGTCTTTCTGCATTTATGAGCTTTTCCATTAGATGGGCTGTTAAGATTTCCTATCGGGCAGGTTTATCCGCCTTTTCGGCACGCGAACGCCCACCAGTACATATTTCAACCTGCAGATGGCACTCGCAACGCATTGTAAAAGCCTTTAGCTCCGCTAGCGGTAAACAGAGCTGATGTTTCCAATCCAAACTAACCAAACACTGTCTCGAAGTGAAATGAAGCAGAAGTGGAAGCTGGCTCACACGCTGTCCCCTTGGTGTTCTCCCACCCCTGCCAAAACCTGCGTTGTTCCAGGTCACGCAGAAGAACAACCTTCCTATTTTTTCTTCTAAATGCAAAGCTGGGAGGTCCGTGCTGTAATGCAAGGTGGTGCTTGTCGTCTGTATTTACGGGGTAAGTTGCTCTCGGATCTGTGGAGCTGCTTTCAAGGCTCTTGGGCCATATTATGCTCACAGCTATGACTGAGTTTTGTATTCAGTATCTGTGTGCACATTGCATGCAGTAGTTGGTTGTTTTTTCACAGAAGTCCAAAGGCACAGATGTTTACATGGTAAAATATCACAACTCCAGCATGCAACAAAGCACGTTCTGAACAGCCTTGGTTCAAAAATGCGTGGAGTTGTCCCTCATCAAACACAGTAAGAAGGTTGACTGGAGGCTGGGCTGTGGCCATCAAAGTTCACGGGGCTTCTCTGTATGTCCAGTGTGGCAGCTCTTGGTTCAGGCCTTGTGACTAAAACAGCTTTGATATAGGTGCACGGCTGGATCCTGTACTCCTGACTTTGAAAGTTTTACAGGCTCCGTTTTGCCAAGGTATATGTGCAATGTGGTGGACTATTCTTGAATTATTACGAAGAAGGAGAGCCAGACAAAATGCTAGCAAAAATGCTGAGCTTTGCAATATGCCATTTGGGAAGCTATTCAGTTTTACTGTTCTTGGGTATCTGTGCTTGCCTTCCTCCAAGAGAACTTTTGGAAGATGGTGATTTAACACCTGAACACTGGCTTTGAACTGTCAGAGTTAACTGTATGCGTACATACATAGTTCCTTTAAGATTCAGCTCTTCTTTTATTCTTCTCATGGAAGTAAATGTATTTCCTGCAAGGGAAGCTTTCAGAGGAGACCTTGAAAGCCAAGGACCTGTATCCTTTACTAGAAATCAAAGATCAGGTGATATTCTTCATCTGAGAAGCGATTTGTGTGCCAGTGTTCCTGTCTAGAGTATTCGCTTCCCCCATTGTACTGTTCCTAAGACACTGTCAGTTCAGAGTTTTCAAAAAGCTCTTGGACATAAAAAGAACTTCAAGTGTAAATATATTGAAAAATATGATTATATTGTTTGTCATGTGAAAAATCCAGTGGATTCAGTAAGAAATCCTGCAGATAAAAATGGTATTCTGTGATCTTTCAGTCCCACATAGTTTTACTTGAACAGCTTTAAAATTACGTGAGGTAATGGAATAGTCAGGCCAAAGCTGAATTGCAAACAACTACTTGTTTGGCCTTCAGGATGAAAACCTAGTGCTTTCCCATACAAATTCCAGCTCTGTTGGATGTCATTGTTCCAAAGTTTGGCATGAAGTTCCGTACTGATATAAACAGATAGGCATAAATTAGGAGCCCATGTTGATAATGAGCACTTAGGGAGCATTGTCTCAGGGTGATTTTTCTTTTTTTTTATTATTATTATAACTTTTTAAAGTTTTGTGACCTACCTGGTTGTTGAAAGGAATAGGTCACTGAGCGTACTGGATTCTTCCCTTTGGGTTGGGTGACTAAAATCCTATGGATGATGAAATACTAGGCCAAAACTGGGAGAAAGCAGACAATTAAACCAGGTAAGAACTATGATCGAAGTTAGCAATAATAACTGTGGTTTCAATAATGCCAAATCTTTTTAAAAACAAGAAAAATGTGAGACAGGCAACAAAAAATCACCCCTACTGTTATCTTCATCATCCTTTGCATGGTCATTAGCAAGTTCTGAAGCTATAATCTGCAGTTTCCTGTTCACTTCATTTCGGTAAATGTATTCACTTCTACACGAAGAGGAAAAAATACCTACTGGCAGCAGATTACACAGGCTTTTGCACCACGGTGCAGGAGCTCTGGGCTCCAGAACTGTTTGTTTCTTCTCCTGGCTGGCAGCAGGCTGCATCTGGCAGTCACAGGCAGCAGAGAAAAATGAAACTGCCTATGTATGGGTTGTGTGTGAAGGTTATCTTGGGACTTCTGGATCTAAAATCTAACAGCATAGCTGAAGAGCCAGATAGTTTATCATGGAAGCGATAATATGACTTTTTGCATGAAGTCTAGCAGTTTCTGGGTGACTCAGGACATAACTTCATGGCAAGGGCAGAGATACTGAAACTTCTGCACAGCCTGAGCCAGGAACCAGAAGGACTGAGCAGTATAGCCATGTTAGATGTAATGCTGGGGCTCAACTGCCAGACCTAAGTCAGAAGCAGGTCACGTAAGATGTGTTTTCCCCGAGGAAATGTGAGTATGCCGTGGATATCAGTACCATGCTCCATTGCATGATCTACACATGCCCATGAACCCCTTCATTAGCAGGGGTTACTGAAAGAGTATCTTGGCTAATCTTCTGAAAGTTTGGATAGCGAGGTAATTGAATCGGTGGCTGTTGGTACTCCACAATGATGGGGAACCTGTTTTTAGAGAGGCCCTATAATGGCACAGAAATCTTTGGGACAGTCACTTGAAGAGCTGTGCCTATTACGCCACGTCTCTGAGTTTGCATTTCAGTGTATTTCTCCTCAAGCTAGAGGTGATTGTCTTTCCTATTTCTTCTCCTCAAAAATCATGTGACAGCTGGATCTTTTCATTAAACCACATTCAGTATGATTCACAATCTAAATACTCCTTATAAAATCTCGAGACTTGGCAACACAATATATTTTTGACAATTGCCAGGAGCTAGCTTCCTATTGCTGGTTTATTTGGGTAGGTTTATTTTTGTGTCTTTAAAATATGTTCCTCTAATTTGCCTATAAATGCAAAATGCTGTTCCTATGGCAGACTGGGAGAACAATGAAGCTATTTGAGAAATACGTATTTTTAATTCTAGAGGTTCTGGAAAATGGAATTTCTATTGTGTGGGGAATTCTGAGTTTTTGAATTTGTTTCATTTTTAATCAGAAAAGAAAGCCAAAACTTCCTAAAGTAGAGAAATCCCAGAATTTGGTTTTTCAAGGCCATAAATTTCGTAAAGAGAACATTGGAAATTTATAACACTGATGCATTGTATAACATGCATACTAAAAATAAATTCAATATGGTACTGATGTCTCAACTGAATAAACATACAGCTGAAACAAAAGAGATTTACTGTTGACAGTTTCTGTAGAATATACACACTTTGATGAACCACTGCTGTTTTGACTGACCTATGTATGTTGGTGAAAACCGTTGTCATCTAAAGGCTTTTGATCCCCTCTGATCATTTTTCTTTGTGCTCTTCTTATTGGCAGGTCTGTGGCTTATCAAAATGTACCTATTGATTCAGGAAGATTAATTGCAGCAATGTCCAAATCTCATTTGTAATGATGGTGGACTAGTACTCTTCAGTTCAATTTCTTGTAGCTATTTATAATGGCAGGGCACATGGAGACAAAGGTGACACTATGAACCTGATCAGCGTTTTTACTTTCTGATTTTGTCATAGGGCAGTAGAAGGAGCTGCCCGTGGCTGTGCTGCTTCCTCCGGGCCAGCCGGTGGTGTCTTTAGGAGAACGGCACAACATCAGTCACAGCAACTGTGTTATGACATTGCTGTAAATCAGAAATGTGCTGCTTTGCAGACATTTGGTAAAGGAAATTTCATGAAGATTAAGCCAGTATCAAAGAGATTTGTATTCAGTAATGGAGCAAATAATTTTCAAGGACAGGTTTTAGCTATGCGTTATCATTGTGCAAATGTTCTGGGAGTAGACTAACTGGGTCCGATTGATCACTCCACTGCACAAGATTTAGAACAAAATCACACTTCCAATTTCAGAGAAATTGCTTATAATTAGCTTGTTCTAAAGAGTAGCGAATCCCGTTCAATGGCTGTACCTACATGGCAGAGAAGCTGCTTGGCAGTGTGGCTGTCCCTCTCTTTTTTTCCTATCACAGGTCCCTAATTGTCCAGATGAAGGATGTCCTTTTATTCTCACATTAGGTGTTTGAATTGTCTAAAAACTACACTTGCATTATGAGACTATTGCAAATATTTTCTACTGATTATGTATAAATAGAAAGTATTCAGCCAACAATTTGTTGCATATAAACATATTTTTTAAGTTTATTTCCCTGGGATAGAGTTCAGATCACAGTTTCCCTCATATAGAAATAGGGCAACATCAGTGAATTTATAGAGGTCTTTTGGAATTATATGTGCATGGACAGGGACAAAAATCTTAATGTCTGTACAAATAATTCACTCATTGATTCGGTGCGTGTAATCCAGCCATTAATATTGCCCTCCATAACTGCGGTCTGTGAGGTCTGGTTTTGCATAACCAAGCCCCAAGAAAGCGCTGGTTTGTGTCACTATGGAAATGGCATACGGTTTGAGGCATTTCAGCATCTTTGTTTAGTGTCTGTTTCAGAGCACTACTGCATGCAAAAGCGCAGGTTCGTCTCCCTCTACTGCCTTTACTGAGCTAGGGAGAGAAATTCTAAGATGAGAAAAGCAAGCAGAATCAGCCTTCTCATGTCACTACGCTTAAAATGAAGCTTGTTTGGGGAGAAATAAATTGCGGAATTTGCAAGAAGTCAGGGACTCAGACAGGAGGTGTTTCTCAACTGTCAGTGAGTATGTGCACGTGTTTGTCTAGCGTGGTTGCCTATATTAGCATGAAGCTAATACAATAGAAACCAATACGTGCTCCAAAACAATGACACCGTGTCCCATTAACATGCAACCCTCGTTATTATTAGAGTGGTTTGTTCAATGCATAAGGGTTGTTTTTTCTGCGCAGCATAGGTAACTCCTCGTGACATGAGTGAGACCCACAGCTATGCAGCAAACGGAGAACAGAGCCTGCTTTTGCCTCCCACGGAGTAATATTAGGGCTCACTGCAAAAGTGCACAGTGTAAAAGGACACTTCTGACTCATTAAAATCAGGGAATGGAAAGTGCAGCCATCACGTTAAATGTGTCAACCTGAGAGCTGAAGCGAACGCATTGAGTGTTTGGTGAAATGAAAGGTGTTTCTGCACGGAGAGGGGAGATGGCTGAGAGCGCTAGTTTTTGGCAACTAATTCCTTGCTGTTTGATCTGTGGCCAGGATTTATATTGACAATGAGAGCTTGGATTTGTCAATGCCCACATATCAAAGTTGAGTGCGGGAAGCACTTGAACCATGCAGTGCTCCACAGTTTTACTTTGAAATACATGATATTAAGGGGGGAGAGAGGTTTAGTACAATTTCAGTGTTACTTTCTGTTGGCTTCTGGGGTTTGTTTTAGGCTTAAAATGGACCTAGTTGAACCCTTTTTAAAATCAGGGATAGGTGGTTTTTCCCACCACAAAAGTGGCTCAAACGAATACTGCCCATCTAGGAATGCATTCACACCATTCCTCCTTTGTAAAAAGTAACCATTGCTGACTCATTTCACAGGGTGGCAAGCTGTCCTTTCCAGTGCCAGGCCCTTTCCTAAAGGATTCATAGTTTTATCTGTGCGAAAGCACAGTTCCTCAGTGCATGCCGTGTGATGGGCTCCGTTCCCACTCCGCTCCTCTGTCACGCTTTGAAAACCAAACGGGAGAGAAGCAGCCTCACAGCACAGCCAGGGCTGTGCAGCCATGCTGAAAGATCAGTCAACTCACCAGAGTGTGTGCTCCCCCCTGGGATTGGCAATTGGGTCACTAGGTCATTTAACCATTGTAAATTTAGTCTTCTTGTAGTCACATGTGTATGTGGGACAGAAAAAAAGATACTTCAGAGCACAGCAGAATCCGATTTGTGTGCTAGGGTAGGGACACAAAATAAGGAGATTATTTGGGGATGAGAATGGTGAGGGGAGTGTGAATTGCTGCTTGGACCTGCTGGGCATGCCTCCAGGGGTGGGGGCAGATGCCCAGATCCTACTGCTTGGGGTTTGGCACAAAACTGGGAGTCTGGGATAGCAGGCAGAGAGAGATCAAAAGACAACTCAAAGAGAATTTCTCTGATCTTTGTTTTTGTCTCATATTATGTCCAGTCTTATCCTTTGGGGGCCTGATTTGGGATTTTTGGTGAAAGGGGGATTGGATAGGGAGAGGGAAGGCTTTGGCAACATTTAATAAAGAATACACTAGAAATCTCTCAGGATTTTTTATAGTAAAGAATTTGGCAGAAGTTGACTATAGAGGCAGTATCTCATATGCCTGCAATATTCTTGGAGATCTACCACCTGCCAAAAATCAATACATTTTGTAGCATGAAGAATTCTGGTAGGAATACTGCTCTGTACCAGATCTCTCATTGTAAGTCGTTATTAAGATGTATTTGTCTCAGATCATGTGTGGCCGCCTAATAAGAGCCAGAAATAAAAAAAAATGTTATCTTTTTAAACCTTTGTTGTAATTATGGATAACCTGAATTGAGTTTCCCACAGAAGAACGCATTTTTAAAATGTGGCCCATATGAATGCTTTCTGACCAACATTGAAAAATGTTAGTTCCTGTCTGGACTTTTTCTACAGTATATAAGTAAGTCTGGTGCTAATAAATTAATTAAAATGGTTTATTACTTCCAGGGTAGTGAAATTACCTTTTATTTTTCCTCATTATAAAAATGCAGCACATCTCACTAGCTGTTACAGAAGATTTTAATCTTTTTAAGTTTTAGGGAAGACTAAGCCCTTAGTCCATTTTGCTTTGGTGGCACCTCTGAAGAACTAATTTGATGGGTAAGCTGTTTGGACACTTCACATGTCAGGGAAATAACAGTGGTGAAAAATTGGTTTATAAATCTAATAAGATACAGAGAATGGTTTCTACTCATTTGAAACAAATTCCAATGTGTAAACCATGACGGAGAGCTGAATTAATGTTGACAGTGAGGAGATTCTGAATCCAAAGGGACCATCTTGCTGACCTGCTCCTTAGGATGCTGAGCTGGAACAAAGAGATGAAGTAAAAAGTTACTTCAACTTTAATTGAAGCCAGGGAGGCTGCTTTATTCTTTTAGATAGTAGAGGGGCATTTGCCATCGAATTACTTGAGGTCCAGAGAGTAGGCGGATGGGACGGAGGTTATCTGAGTCGTGGGCAGGTGGTGTGTTACCATTCCTGTTCACAGGGTATGTTGAGAAACCTCCTTCTGCCAAATGGAAATATCCAAATTGCCAATAAAACAGAGGTTTTGGTGTTTTATCCTCACCATGTGTTTTGTCTCCAGCAGGCGCTGTACTGAAGTGTGAGGTTTACTCTGGATGGAAATACCAATTTTTAAGTGAATCTTTGCTAGAAGTTAAACTCACCTGGGGAAATAGAAGGGATCCAGGAGAACACCAAGGGACTCTCTGCTTCCCTCTGAGTCTAGAAGGAATATAGACAGTGCTAGCACATGGCATCATCTCAGCTGCATCACAAGACATGATTCCTGTTTCCTGCACCGCTCCCACCTGGGTCGGTGCACGGGAGGTGATGCAATGCGATGTGTCAGGGAGGTAATCTGTGTTTCAAAGGAGCAGCAGCAAAAAATTCATTAAATCTCTGTATCCTTCCTGAAATAGCAGCAGTGCACTGACTCTGCTAAAAGGCTGTGGCATATCTTCATATTTTTTCTGTCAAACATCAGTTTGCTTTTCAGAGGTGGCCTTTAACTTAAGGCAAAATAGAGTTCACCCCAAATCTTCAGGTCCTATGATGCATTCGTGGTAGACTTACCTTTTTGCAGCAGCCTATGTTGCACATAGTAATATTTTTTTCACCTATTACCACACAGAAAGGAAGTATGATTGTTATGTGGTGTATATGCAGTACTGCGTTGTGCTCCAGACTGCCTGGTCTCTGTATTTGGCTATATAGAAATTCTTAAGCTGAAAGCTTTGGAGAATTTGGGACAAAGTTTTGCTGAACTTTCTTCTGTTAAGTATTATCTTATTCTATAAACAGTCCCACGTAGCTCAAAATGTGCTTCAGAAAAGATGTTATAACCTGTCTCTACGTTAATGGAAATAAAGGCATAGCTGAATCAGGGTAGTGGCTGTGGGGGAAAAAGGGAGAGGAAGTGTTTTGCTGTCTTATTTAAAGCAGGTTTTGTATAAACCTAGACACTAGAAACAAAGCCAGGCAGTTTACAGAATTCATATCCTCGTAGGTTTATTTCTGCCTCTGTTTTCAAGACAGCGGTGCTGCCAGTGCATCTGGTACTGACTTTTCCCAGTGCTGCTGAGAGTCCAAAGCCTTTTAATGCTGTCGTTGCTGTGTCTTTGAAATCTCCAAACTGTGAGCGCGATATTAAACCCAGAATGCCTGAAGTTATTTCAGTTCAGGACTTGATAAAGCTGTCATGATTGTACTCATGTCTGCAGGGCTCAGAAAAGATGTGAGCTGACCGTTTGGGACAGAAAACAATACTGTGCCTTGCTAGATTGCTGCTCACCTCTGAGCTGCCACACATTTCCTTGTTTCTCCACTCGCCTTCCCTTTTCCCCTTATCATAGAGAAGTTCTGGGGCTTTACTGTGAACTATCTGGGCTTGTTGATGATATTTATCATTTGGGAAGCTTTCAAAATGCTGCATTTCACTCCTGACAGTTTTTCTGCTTGTGCTCCCTTGTCATCTCTGCAAAAAAAATGCTTTCCTCACCTTTGCTGAGTTTCAAAGGCTCAGTTCCCTTATGGCCGCTTGAGCAGCTCTCATTCATACACTCTGCTAATCACCCAATTATCCATTGTGCAGTGATAATACTGTTTTACTGGTATAATCGCTGTGCTGCATGACACTAACCAATATCCGATGATACTATTTTTTGGCCTTAAAACCAGTTCGGTTTCACGTCTGATACCAGAACTACTGTATAAGGCCATCTCATTTGGTTATGTTGTCTTCATTGTTCTGCTGTCCTTGCCGTTGCTCACTTCCACATGCCTGTTACTGTACAAGGATGTTCTCAAAGAGAAGGGATCAAACACTTTTTATGGATACTACCAAGGATCAAATGCTAGGATAAAACTTGGCCAATAATCGTCAGTTTCAGATATCTTCCCTAATTCTTGTACATCCTTGTAGAGTCCATAAAATATGGAAAATATTTAACAGCAACAGGAGTATTTCAGCATCTCATTTTAATATGCTGTTCAGGTATGCTTCTCCCAGAAAAGCAGTAGCTTAGTAGTGACAGAAAATAAAAAAAATTGCAAAGAGTATTAATTGACCTTTACCTGCCTAAGCCTGTCATCATATTCCCTACTCCTTCCCCTATAAGCACAAAATGAGCCTCCATATTAAGTAGATACTCTTTCTATTTAGGGTGCCTTAAGGTGCCAAAGTGAGGTATAATTGCTGGCTTTGAAGGGCTGTGAGGCCACCTCAGTTGAAAATGTCAAGTTTTTTCAATACAGTCTCCAAAAATTGTTTCCTCTGCTGCTTCTTTAGATTTACAGAGTTGTTTGTGTGTTAGACCCAGTGGATGAGCCTTCCTGGGGCAGCACTGCTGTCTCAGCTGGCAACCTCTCTTGCCCCAGGAAAGATGTTGCAGATGGCTTTGTGGGATTAAAACTTCATTCTTGTACCAAAGCGGTGTTCTTCCAGCTCCTATGTAGAGTGTTGTAGATCAAAACTTCTTAAATCACATCTCACAAAGTGTAAAGGTGCATGTATTTCTGCTAGTTTAAACTGCACCTTCTTCAAGGATGTGTATCATGCTTCAGTGTAATCCTGCAATGATATGCCCTCCTTATAACACGAAGTGTGCAGATTGCTTCCCTGGAAAGAGAAGGACTATTTACTTACCCCATATAAAGCAAGTGCTTAGTGTTTTATTTAATAGAGGAGACTGCACATATATACTCATTAAAATAGGGAGCAAAGAGCTGTTAATTCTAATCTTGCTTATTTATTATTTTGAAGGTCTAAGGTAGCTTTTAAACAATTTATCTGGGGTTTCAGCATTTGATGTAATGTGTGTCAGTCTTTTAAATTCAAATAATAAATTCATCTCAGTTTCTGTGAACCCTGAGGGAAAATCATAAATAAAAGAGAATGATACATGGAAAAATATCTGGTTCTTGGCAATGGTTAGTGAGGATGCTGTGTGATATCCACCTCATTGTTCCTGGGAACAGTTTATTCATGCTGAAAAATCCCTTATGCTTAGATAATCCACTGAAATAATGGAATTACTGGAGGTGTAAAGTAGTAATTAGTACCAGCATGATATTATATCTGGCCTCTTAGCCATCTGTAAGGGGAGCAAACTTCACATTCCCCAAATCCGTGGATGTTCCTGAACTGAGCTAAGCTTCAAATGTCAGTGAGGAAAGAAGTAAGAATGGGTCACTAAATACAGATACTCAGCCAGAAAATGTCTGAAGGAAAATCATTTAAAACATTGTGAATGAGCCACATTGTGAGATGAGAGGCCTGAGGACCTTTCAACCCCATGTACCAGCTGCAAAGATAACTTTTCCAGGAGCTGGGTGTGAGGTTTTCTATGCAGTGCTGGTCTGCTGAAGCATAGGTGACATTCCAGGCACTCTGGTTCCTAGACTGCGTTCAGAAATAGATGCAGTTCTGAGAATAGTAGTAATTTCGCTGAAATTGTCAAGTGGTTGATACTTGGACACACACTCACACGTGGCTGCACTCACAAACTTACCTGAGACCCTCATTTGTTAAACTACTTAAACAGATGTGATTCACTCATTTAAAGGTAGGCATGTTCTTATGTGTCCATCAAAAGATGAATAAAACAGGCTGTAGTATTTGAAGAGCTCAAACTTCAAGGACAGTGCAAGGAGAACTGGGACAAAATTATGACCAGAAAAACCTAAGATGAATTGCCATATCTAAGGGGAGAACAGTCTGCAAAAAAAGATGAGGGAAACTTGATTAACCTGGGTATTTTTTAAAAAAGTCTGAAGAAGTTTGTTCTAGTGTTCAGTAGGGAACAATCCTGCACTGATAGAGCAAGTGGCTGCATGACCTCAGAGAGATGTTCTGCCTTTAACTTCTGTTACTGTAATTCCTGGTAAGTCTGTTTTGAATTAGAGCAATAGAGCGCAAGTAAGAATACAGGTCTTGATTTGATTATGTGAAATTCAAACTGAATAAAATCACATCTTACATTAGATCATCATATGCACTTAGCCTTTGCCCTTTTTAAGGGAGGAGGAATTTTGACAAAGATGGATGCTTGCTTAAACCCCATATTTATTTATCAAAGAAACACTTCGTTGTGGTCACTTATTTTAGCTTTAGGATATCAAATTACTAAAGATATAATTCTCCACAAAAGCCTGACTGTGAGATCACTTAACCTAAACAAAAAACTGGAGGTAATTTTAACAAAGTGGCTTGAGCAAAGAATCTGATAGCAGTAACTGAGCTTCATAATCAAGGATAACAATAGTTTATAAGGATTGAGAAGAAATGCAGAATCAGCTTCATAATTATCATTTTGTGAATGTGGATCATGCTGTAGTTTCTGCAGGGAGGAGTGCTGCCCACTATCTATGTGCAGAACAGGGGTATGAGGCCTCCGGAGTTCTATTTTTAGCCCTTTGCCATTTTTTGTCTCCTCCTGCGATCTTGAGTAAATGGCTGGGAGGCTGACCCAGTTCTCACTGAAGTCAGTAAGATCCTTTTTACTGTGTTCAGTGAGAGATGGATGAGGCTTTGAACTTTGTCTCTACATCCTATCTTCACAGCAGGAGTAATAATACTGCGATTTCATCTTTGGTGTTGAAGAGTCGAGTCACGACTCTAAAGAACATAAAGGAGATATCACATCAGAGAAAGCCTAATAAGTCTCCTAAGCTTCAGCCTGCAGGCGTAAGATGGGATTCACATCACTAGTCTTTAGTCAAGAAGATGAGATCTAAGCTAGTCATCTAAGTTCTCTCTCTAGTCAGTACTTACTGCCTCTAGAGGTGCCATCTCTTCCGTGCCTTTTACATGGTAAAACCTGGGTGACAAAGCTCTCTGAATCAATAAGAGGAACCTTTGCCTGGAACTGCCTTTCACAGCCCCAGAACTTGATAACACAGAGTAAGTCAAACCAGTGCTGTCTCATTCTGCTTCAGCATATCTAAACATCTCCTTAGGAAGTACAGTCTCTAGGGTATGTCATTTGTGTTTAGTGTGATAGTATATCCCAGATAGAGAATCCCAGAGAGGTTGTAGAGTCTCCTTCTCTGGAGATATTCAAAACCCACCTGGATGCATTCCTGTCCAACCTGCTGTAGTTGAACCTGCTTTGGCAGGGAGGTTGGACTAGATGATCTCCAAAGGTCCCTTCCAACCCCTACCATTCTGTGATTCTGTCATTCTGTGATTCTGTATCTGATCACCTGCGCCATTCCCCTACCTCATGTTTCTCCTGATGCATACAAGTAAGCATCTTTCTCTGGCTGATCGGCATGGTTCACAAGACGTTGGAGATCTTGGAGACGGTTACCATGAAAACCTCTCAAATATACTAAACAACTGTAAAATGCTGTGGAAGGGGACATTGTTCTGGAAAAAAATTGCTGAGATTTGGGCCACGAACTCCGCCCTGGACTACCAGTAGACACTACTATTTTCCATGTAATCTGCCTAGAAACATGCAGCAATAAACTAGTTACAAGTGTAGTTGCTAGGAGTAGAGGGAAATCTGCGTGGAATCATTTTCTGAAAATGGACCTGGGTCAAAACCAAAATGCAGCACTAAATTGATCGATGCCTTAAAAATGTGGGGAGGGGTCAGTGAAAACACAAATATATATGGTTGGTGCATTGTGGAGTTTGGTTTTTTTTAATTTAAAAAGGATGTTAAGATACTTGAATGCATCCAGAGGAAGACAGCAAAGCTGGTGAAAGGGCTGGAAGGGAAGGAGCGTCCTGTGAGGAGCGGCTGAGGGCTCTGGGTTTGTCTGGAGAAAAGGAGGCTGAGGGGTGACCTCATTGCTTTCACAGCTTCCTAAGGAGGGGAAGTGGAGAGGGAGGTGCTGATCTCCCTGGTATCCAGTGACAGGACACATGGGAATGGTTCAAAGCTGCAGCAGGGGAGGTATAGATTGGACATTAGGAAGCATTTCTGTACCAGGAGGGTGGTCAGACACCGGAACAGGCTTCCTAGAGAGGTGGTCAATGCCCCAAGCTTGTCAGTGTTGAAGAGGCATTTGAACAGTGCCCTTAACAACATGCTTTAACTTTTGGTCAGCCCTGAATTGGTCAGGCAGTTGGACTAGATGGTCATGGTAAGTCCCTTCCAACTGAAATATTCTATTCCATTCCATTCTAATTTGTTTCTAAGATATTAGATTTCTTTAGCTTGCAATATGTATCATAAATAAAAAAGGCAAAATATTTCTGTTCTGCTGCCTCTAACCTTAAATTGGTCCAAGAAATAACTGATGCATTATTCAATATTTTTTCATGTAATTATTTATTTATTTTTAATTAGGAAAAAAAAGCCAAATCCTTTCAGACCAGAATTGGGGCCCTTTGGTTGGTTTGCACTGAGCACTGCAATGCTATTTTCTGTGTAAGAGATGGGGCCAAGCCCAAACTGCATGCAGCCAGTGCTCTCTGATGTTGAGAATCAGTGCAACTCCTACTCTGGGTTAAAAAGATTTGGAGAGAACAGTTGACGAAACACTTCTCTGACACAAAGATTATGGACAAAATAATGTTTGTTTCAACTTTAAGGAAATCTGTTAGGCAGTTAGCTGAAAGAGCTGTGCTTGGATAGTGCATTTGCAATGCAGCAATGGCTTCATATGCCATAAACCATTTTTTTCCACTTGCTATAGAATATCAAACTGTTAACAATTAGTGAACCAAAATTATGGGAATCTTGTTAGTAAATCTTGCCATGAGATAAGACAAAAATCGCCTCCAATTCTGAATTGTGGTAGGTATTGTTGTATAGGTTTTGTTAGTCTATTTCTTTTCCACAGTTATTTGCAAGAAACAGAAGAGAGGTTTTCATATAGCTTCCTGGTTCCATCTAAAAGGAATTCCAAAAGCATATATTACAGCTATTTTCACTCTGAAACGTGAAGGGTGCAGTTTCATTTCTTTGTGATCACAGATTTCATGATTGAAATAGGTGATTATGCAAAGATTAGTATAGAAAGATTATTAAGAGATTTCAGATGGAAGTTGCTTTTGTGCTTGAAATGGTGCAGAAGTATGTAATGCCAGGTAGCAGATCACTGAGAATTTCAAGGGTTTGCACATGACAGTTCTCTCAGGGGTTAATGCAACGTTAGAAAGAAATACCACACACCCCTAAAGTTTCAGAGAGCATATAATTTTATCATTTTTATGTGGAACTCGTGCTATTATTTTTTGTCAGGAACTAATTTCCACAGATGCAAAAGAGATTCTTCGTGTGATCTCCCCTCCAGAGGGATCAGCTATTTTTGGTGTCACCTTCCTCAGGATGCCACAGAAAATCTTCCATGGGTCTGCAGTTTGCAGAAAAGGGGACAGCCATAATTGTCCTTCTAGTAGCAAAAGTTTCTTTCTGTTGTTGCGTTAGCTGTTACCCTCTTACAGAGTTTTGAATCTTGATGCCAGTTTGGAGATGTACCTCGATCTAGTGCTCCTGGTAGATCCTTCCAGATCTAAGAAGGGCTGGAAAACTGAGGTAATCTCTTCTGGATGGGGGTAGCAGGACAAGGACAATGCTTTTCTTCATCATGAGAATGAATTCTGTCTTAGAGTCCCACCTTGCCTGAGCCAGGGTTGTGTCACACCAAAAAAAGTATGAAGTGCTTCAAACAAATGAAAAAAGGGTCTGTACTCTGAAGCGCTTATTAACAAGAGAGTGAGCTCAGAACGAAAACATAGAAAGCAGGCAAGCCCTGCAGCATTCCAGTACCAACCAGGATGAAGCTCTCAGGTTCAACATAGCTTTAATTCAGCACTTGTAGAGAAATAGATGTACATGAAAATATTTGATAGGCGTAACAAGTTCTGATATGATTTATATGCACTCGAAGCAAAGGAACAGAACAAAAACAGAGCAGGCCCTCACCAAATAACTAACCTCTAACTTATTTGGCCTGTGCTGTGTTTATATCTTATCTGACAGTAGATGACAATCCTTTCATGGATACATCACACTCTGGAGTTCAAGGCGAGTGTGGTTAAATCCCAAATGTGGTTGCTTATCTGAAATGTATCTAAACCTCTTAAATCTGCAACACTGAGCTAGAAATTTCTCAGCACCAGGTCTTCCTTCTAGAATGGCAGGGATAAAGGCATTAGTGTTTTTCCTATCATAAACTGCACCTGTTTTTAAAAACCAGAGACTTAGCTGGGAACGCAGTGGACAAAGATAGGAAAAGAGGTGAACAAAAATTTCACCATACTTAAAATGCGCTGTGTTCAGTTTTCTTGTGCATGACACATTTATACAACCTTGTGCAAAATTAGGGACGAATGCTTCAGGGAAGCATCACTGTATGCTGACAGTGCCTGGCACAGCCCAGGCAAAACACTGCGTGTGCCTTCTTCCACATCCAGCCACTTTCTTGCAGAAAATCCCGGTTGCGTTTGGAGAACCTTGTACAATACAAAGGGACTGCTGCAGGACCACTGCATCCTTTACTGTCTGTGCAGCATGGCCAGAGCTTCTGTTGAGGCCAATCTGCACTCTTTTTCCCCAAAGTCTAGGGCTCAGCCTACACCCTTTTCACCACGCAGTATATTTATATCATAGAATCATAGAATCATAGAATGGTTTAGGTTGGAAGGGACCTTAAAGATCATCCAGTACCAAATCCCCTGCCATGGGCAAGGACACCTCCCACTAGACCAGGTTGCTCAAAGCCTCATCCAACCTGGCCTTGAACACTTCCAGGGATGGGGCCTCCACAGCTTCCCTGGGCAACCTGTTCCAGTGCCTCACCACCCTCAGAGTAAAGAACTTCTTTCTAATATCTAATCTAAATCTCCCCTCTTCCAGTTTGAAGCCATTACCCCTCGTCCTATCACTGATCATCGTATTGGTGAACTCACTTCATCTAGGTGTAATTAGGTACAGCACATGTTGGAGTCAGTAAACTTGTAATGGTTTTCAGCAGAGATGAACATAAGTGTGTTAGAGACAAATGCAGCAAAGCTGTTTTCATACTGTATTTAAACAAAAAGTGTTTGTGTCTCAAATCTGTGCCGTAAGCAGAGAGTGAATGCATTTAAAAGTATACGAAATACTATCAATAAAAGCAGAGGACAACCATCTCCCCAGGGAGCTGGACTGGTGTTTGAGCTGTTGTAGTGGTAATGTGTGAAAAACCCCAGAGTAGAGCAGACTTTGAAAAATAGTGCTAGCTTTGGCATTTGCTCCAAATACTATTGGAAGAGGATCATTCAGAAAGGATGCTGTTAAGTGAAACTGGACCCTAATTCAGATCATATTAAATGGAACATTTTTTACAAATTCTCAGCTAAAGAGGTTTCCAAAAAATGATTATTAAAACATAACATTTTGCTGCTGTTAACAACCTAACCATTATAGCAGTGGCCTGAAAGTGAGGGAATAAAAATTTACTATTGGTAACAAAACTGTCTAGAGAACGTTCTTCACAGTCCAAAAGGGGAAATGCAAATACTGTATATTTATAGTCAGCCTTCAGAAACTGGGAAAATGAACAGTGAATGAGCTGTTTTCTTTCTGCTTTTTGTAACTGGAAATATTTTCCCCCATTAAACACTTGGAGGCCAGTGTTCCATCTTTGTATTGAATATTTTCTCAAGCAACAACTATTGACTGCAGCAGGATATTATCTAAGTAAGAGCAACATGACTTGATTCATGGCTTTTATGTTTGACAGTGTTCCTTTAATGCTCAGAAGTACATGTGTGTCCAGGGTGTTCAAAGGTATTTTGCGTGTATGCATCAAGTTAATGCATTTTTAAACTGAGGAGGATTCTCAGTAGGATTTTGAAAAGGAAAGCACTACAATTCTGCTTCTATTGATGGGGAGGTTAAAATTCCCAGTGGGGGCAGTCTTAGACCAATGCCAAGCATTTCTGCAGATCTCACCTGGTACCGGAAACACCTTTAAGCTGATATCTTTGTCTCTCCTTATTTTTGTTAAGTGTTAAACACCATAGAGCTATTGGCCTCAACTTGAGTGAAGAAGCTTTTCTATGACAGCAAGGGCTGGCTGTGTTTAGTTAGCTAAACATAGCTCCATGGCTATGGAGAAGATGACTGCGCTTCCTTTTCATTTCTGCTGTTATTTATGTGACTCTCTGGTATATTAGTTCAGTGGTGCTTTCCAGAAACGTGAAAGAGGGAGAGAAAAGATGGGCAGGTAGTTTGAGAGCTGAGATAAGTTTGGTGGAATTCACGTCCGTTCCTCCACAGTCTAGTATGTCTTGGGTACATGGCTTATCTTCTTCGTTCTTCAGTTCCCTCTCTGTAAAGTAGGGGTAATACATCTCATATGGCAAAGGCCATGGCTGCAGGGTAAGTCTATTCAGGATGGCGAAGTGTTCAAATTCTTATGTAATGGAGGGCAGGTACCTGCCTCAGACAAACTGGAAGTGATACCCCTCCAAAGCAATCTGAACATTCCATGTTGGCAGCTGCACGCTAATCAAATAGACTTACTCTGTTCAGAAATAGGATGCAGAACAGCAGATGAGAGGAAAAAACACAGAAGGAACTTGAAGACACAGTCTTCTCAAGTTATCTCGCAAAAGCCAGTGAAAGGCAAATGTCTCTTGAGGCTGAGACATCTCTGGCTACCATGATTACATACTGTAATGTGATAGCTGTTGCGAGGCCTTTGCAATGAGTTTGTAGTCGAGTGTCACGTGAGACACCGTGGGCTTCTGAGGTGGTTAGTCCCACTTGCTTCATTACATTATCTTTGAGAAATTCCAGGGGACTTGGAAATAAACAAGTGCACAGTCCTGTTGCTGCGCCTGGCAGGATTGGCCTGGGGTGGTGTGTTTCAAATAAATTATTTCATGTGTACTCAGGGATTAGTCTATGTTGCTTTATACATTCTCCTTTCACAGATGGCAGTGCCAGTAGAAATTATTGCTATTGTTTTAAAACTGTGGTAATCACTTGCTTTCATGCCTTTGAAAGTATAAAGAGCCTGTTTCAGAGGTTTACTTGCCGCAGTTGTATTACTCATACTCTGTTTCTTGGTTTGTTTGATGGTAGAATACATACACCAATGCAGACAAGCTTTTGGAGGCTGCAGAGCAGTTGGCTCAGACTGGGGAATGTGACCCTGAAGAGATCTATAAAGCAGCTCGGCATCTGGAAGTACGGATTCAGGACTTTGTCCGGAGGGTGGAACAGAGGAAACTTCTCTTGGACATGTCAGTCTCCTTCCATACCCACACCAAAGAGGTAAGATGTGCATGAGGGAATTTTTCTGTGTATTGCAGAGTGCTGCAAGAGGCTGACTCTGAAAACTCAGATGACATAGAAAAGGCATCTTCTCTGCGCAGGGCTGATAACCAGTTCATTTGATGCATATGACTGACTGTTGTAAAGAGGAAATAAAACGTGAATGAAACATATGTATGATATAGTACACTAAAATATAGGGACAACATAACTAACATCAAGCTGTGCTTAATTCACAACTAGAATGTATTGTTATAAAGCAGGAATTCTCTTGTAAGAACATGAGTTGATATTAACACATTAGGTATAAACATGATAGCTGTGTGATACGTATCCTCAGAGGGATTCCATTTGAATGCGATGTTAATTAATGTAGCCATTATTATTAAATGTTACTGGAAATCTTACACTGTTTAATGAGGCAGACTTCATTTTTCGAAATTACGGTTAAAGAGCAAATAGCCACATACTGATACGGTGAATCATTGAGGACCTGAATGTTTAGTGTAATTGAAAAATATCCAGAGATAAGGCTGTCTCGCCAGTGATACAGTGGACAGGACATCAAATGAGAGGCCACTGGGGATGTAATTAAAGCATACTTCACATTTTTCTGCAGACCAAAGGCCATTCAGTGATGAGTGACTTTTAAAGATAGGGTTTCTGCTGGGAGAGGTGGAATTAGCCAGAATGGTTGTTTTCATGCTCTGCAGCATCTGTTTGCAAAAGCACACTTGATCAGAAAGATGTTCTTAGAAGCTGAAAGCTTTGCCTGTGTTTGTTGATTTACACGTTACAAACAAGTTGTGTATAGCAGGCTTCATTGTGTTGGGGAGCCCTCTTAAATAGAAGGTGCGTGCACACGTTCGTGTATATACATATATGGAAGATGGAGCTACAACGTGTCCATTATAGCTGTTGATACATGAAGGTTTTCCTTTTACATCCTGCGTATACTAAAATCTAGTTACTTTAAGCTTGTGAATAGTACTATTGTTTCCAGAGTAGCTCAAACGCTTGTAGCTATGTTGGTTTGCCACAGGGGAAACTTAATTGGTTATTTCCTCAGTCAAAATTATTTCATAACAGTTTCCTACTGTGATTAACCTCGCTTCACCTATGCAGGTGGTGGCTAGTAACACAAAGATAGGCATGACTCCAGGAAGTTATCAGTATAATATGTTTTCTATCATCTAAATTTCTTCTCATGATTACTGGTGCTGCGTAGCCTGATTTGGGTTTGGGACCTGGAGCTTCCCTGTACGAAGGGTTTTGGATTGCAATGCCCTATACTCGTTTCTACCCTTCTTCAACAAGAAGGGAACTTGCCTGCTCCAGTCACCTGGTTTTAATGAGCCCTGTTTTGGTGTATAGAAATGCAGATGTATAAAAATGCACATTTTTTTGAAACTATTAAAAAAATAATCTTTTGTGACAGCATCTATGCTGTTTACTAGGTATTGAGCGTAAACCCTAAATCTCTGTGTCAATGACGTTTACCCATGGGGCGGATTGGTGCTGTGATGGCTTTTTGGAAAGCTCAGTAAGTACTTGCTGTCAGTTTTAGGGAGGTCCAGCGTGGACAGCCTCCGGGTGCCTCTCTCTCTCCAGAGGGACAGTTGAGGGAGCTGTAGCATAAAGCTGGGACATTGGCAAAGTCAGGGTGGACCCAGGAATCCACATTCATCAGAATGAATGACAGATGTTGGGTTGGGTGCAAAGAGGCTGCTGAAATTATTGCAGTCTCCAGCAGATCTCCAACAATGGAGGATGCACAGTAGCTCTGCCAGAGAAAGAAAGTTTTCACTTACCCCTATGCTCATTCATTCCTATGGGGGCCAAACACTGATTTTCTGCAGGTTCACTGAATTTAATTGTGTACCACTACCTGCCTCTTTCAGTGACACGTTTCTGCACTGGTGGGAGTCACACAGCCCAATAACTCATTTTTTTGCCAAAAAAAGTAAGGAAATTGCTGCGGTTATAGTGTTTGTCTGCCAGCTGTGGGGATCCCCACAGACACAGTGAAGTAACCAAAGACTGCCAGGAGGGAACTGGTGCAAAGGGCAAAGCATTACAACAAGAGAGCCTTAGCACATGTTTGGATCTGTATTTGCCTTTTTATGCAATAAATAGATTGGCTCAAGTAGAAATGACTCATTGCTTGGCCTTGCTTGGCTCTTCATGTGTATTGTAAAATGGTGAGTTAACCAATGTAGTTGTCATTCTTCAATATGAATATGAAACAGATAGGTGGATTCCTCAAAAATAAGAAACACAAATGTCCTTCCTTTGCCCCCACGCCTATGATAGTATTATGTCCTTTCTCTGTTTCATACCAGCTGCTCTCATTTGGTGCCTCCCTGGGCTCTGACTGGAAAATGCGCTCAGCCCCAGTGAGACCTCCCAGCCTACAGAGCTGGGCTAGACCCAATGCAGGTTCTTGCTCTAGCTACTTGCCCACTTGTCCAGGTTAGATCTGCACCATCCATGGTCATTTTGTGAAAGTGCTTAAAAATAAATTCACTGTATTTGCTGGGATTTCAGCCCCAAACAACAAAGATAACCTTAGATTCCAATTTTAAAGTCAGGATTTATCAGGTAAAATTCCCTTTGAGTCAGTAGCAGTTTTAGATGAGTTAAAGAGTTCAGAGTCAGATTTAAATCATAGCAGATGTCGAGGCAAAAAATCCTTTTGCTGCAGCAGTAAAATACAGGGAGATCTGAAATCCGTTGGTGCTGTTTTACCAGGAGGCATTCCAGTCACAGTGCTGACACATGCCTCCCTGATTAACCTTGCCCTCCTACCTGCCACGCTCTGCCTGATGCTGGACTGTACTATGCCCATCCAGACCCATCACCTGGGAGTGTCTTGGGGTGAGGAGAAAGCAGTTTGGCTGGCATGTTAACGTGTTTAACACCTGGCATATTTTGCATTATCCTGGAAGACATTATTAGTTACTTAATAATAACCATCATTATTCATTTCATCTTTTGTAGTTCTTAAAACCATTTCTTAAACTATTAACAACAGTTTCTCTTATGTCCTTGGAAATGAATAAACCGTTCCCTTCATGTTTTCTTGGCAATAATGCAGGAAACTATGGGCGAGATGTATTTTTCATCTAAGTTTCCCAAATTCTCATTATTTCTTGATATATTAATCTATGGAGACAGAACTGGTGAAAGGGAGAATTAAGTAGAAAGAATCGGTCTTACTGACATGGTTTTTATGGAAATATTCTAAATACCTTCCTGCAATGAATGTGTTGTTTCTGACAGTCTTCCTAGCAGAGAGGAATTGCATTTCTGATGCGATAATTCCCAGGTGTGGATGAGTACATTGATTGTGAACTTCTCACTGCTTCACCTGTACTCTGCCCATCTCTTCATCTCCACATGTGACTACTTAGATTCCCAGCGCCTGAGAAACTTTTAACAGATCCCATTTTTAAAAAGTGATCTTGTCACAGAAATGTTTCCTTTTGTAATCTCTCTTGCAAGAATTTCTTCAGGACAATATATAGTGTTGAATTAGGGACTCATTTAAATCCAGATATCCCACAAGCAATGAAAGTTAAGAGTGGCGTTTTTATACTACGGTGGACTTGAATCACTGCTCATTTCATGTGAAAGCATTATAAGGGGATTCCTTCTGCTAAATGCTGACTTATACAGTTGAAGGACTATGAAAAAGACTGTCGATTAAGCTTAACAATAATTTTGAAATTTTTTTAAATGGCCGTACTTAACAATACATGCAATAGGCTGAAATGATGACTTTCTGGTATGGTAAAAACATTTTAGAGGCATAAATCTAGAGCAGTCCCCTAAGTGATTCTCAGTGTCATAACTCATAAGTAACGTAATTGTCCTATTGCCATGCCTATAAAAGAGATGTGTGTCCCACTGTCCTACAGTATTCATAATGCTTTCTTAGTTTATAGTCAATATTTTCATACCCTTTTAGGCCAAGACTTTCCTGATGATGTGAGCAGAAACCTGGTACCCTGGGAATCAAATCCAATTATCTGTATGGCAGAGTAAAGTTATAAATTGTTATCAGTAGGATAAATGCATTCAACAGACTTGTATCTGAATCATTTCTCTCAGGATTAAGTGTGATTGAATTCAGGTTCTTACTTCAGATCTGAATCAATTATTGGCAGGACTGTCAGATCTTGCAGTTTTATCACAAATCTCATGATAGTTGATGTTTTTCAGTGAGCTCTCAACTGCTAGGATCAAATGATGATACAAGTTTCTTGGCTGTCATTTCATTTTGTTTAAAAGAGAATAGGTTTTGAGCCTCTTGGAGAAGAGGTTGCAGATGTGATGTGATTCAGTGAATTTCACTGAATTTAGATCCATTTACAGTATATGGGTCTTACCTGAACTACAAAGCAGTTCTGCAATTGCTTCATAGCTGTTTGGGGCAGGAAAAGCATGTTTTACCAGCTCTAGGTTTCTCATTTCTCAGTGGGTTTCAGATTACCACTTTTATGTTGCGTGGAGTCCAGCAAGACAGCAGCAAAAAGCAGGAGAGGCAGTAGTGTGGTTTCGGGCCGTGTGCCCTGTGCTTTGTTGGCCCTTGGTATGTCAGAAGAGCAATAGGACAAGGTGCTCAGTGCTTGCAGTTCCATGAGGAGCCTGCCAGGTCTACCTGGCCCACAGAATGAGGGGATGAGTATGCTCAGGAAATATTTAATGTTGAGAAAAATGAACTGCCAAACTCTTAACAGGTTCTTACTGAACATGTGCAAACTGGAACCTGGCAGAGGTCTTCTGAGTGACCAAATTTGGGCAAATTTTCACAGGGATGACATAATGTATATTCTTGACATCAAGGCTAAACCCTGCAAAATTTCAAACCCTTGCTTAAAAGCATGGAGGGTCTGGAGCATCTCATATGAGCAGAAATAAGACTCCTTTTCTAACACAGGCAAAGTAACTCCTTTTTCCCTTTCCTCTCATTCTGGGCCTTTTACCTCAAAATTCATCAAGTTCAGCCTTAGGCAGATACCTGGTATGGAAAGTTTCACTCTAAACAGTTTGTCTGATAAGGCCATGAGAAACTGAGAGCAAAGTCCTGGACCATTAAGTGTCAGGCAACTTCCTATATAGACCTAAATTATTTGTGGTCAGCAGGTCACCTTGGTCACCCTATAGATGTCAGTGGGGTTACTCAAGTGTGTAATGGGAGTGGGTTTACCCTGTCAGTTAGGAACAGTAACAGTGTTTTATTGCAGGCACTGCGAACTTAATTTTACTTGATAATCAAGACCTGTGAAATTAAATTCTCTATGCTTTGGATGAATATCGCGATTAGGAGATTATTTTAGTGTAGGTCACTAATTTTGACAGGGCTTGGCCCTCATGTTGCGGCAGAGTTGCTGGGAAGCAGGGAGCAGAAAGCTTATGTGGCTAAGGTCGGCTGCTGTTGACTCTTGTCAGAAGACTTGACAGAGTGTCTCAAAGTTAATCATGGAGCAAACATGACAGTGGTTCTGGGATATATGGTATAATCCTGTCATTCATTGTAAATTGACCCGGATTCAAAGTTAACATTACTGAACTTAACAATTTGTTGTTTGACTTTAACTGTTAATATTGACATTTCAGAGCAATCGCCATTAGATTATTGATACTCCTGATGAAGGGAATAATCAGTTTAGCAATTTTACTTGCTGGCAACTTTTCTCATATTATGGCCAGATTTAAAAAACAATGAAAGCATAAGACACTAAAATGACCCAAACTGGCTCTCTGCACATAAAATATTCACTGACTGGCCATTTCACATCCCAGCACTTTTCAGGGTTAGAATGAAGCACCATGTGCCTTGTTCAAAAGCTAGAAAATTTGTTCCTTCAGTAGGATAAGATTAACAGCTGAGATACATATAAAGCAGCATACAGAGATGGACTTTGAAAATACCTGCCCCTCCTCTCAGTGCAGGGCTGTGAAACATCAGACCTTAAATTTATGGTTGTCAAAAGTATTAGCATTGTTTTTGCTGGGAGCTGAATTAGTGTAGTTTGATGGGGGAAGTATTATAAGGAGAGAAATCACAAGACAAGAGGGTGAAAAAAGCAATTGCTTTTATAAGGGATTAAGTAAATGCTGATTTTTTTTAAAAAAAATAAGAGCTCAGTTCCTAAACATTCTGATATTCCCATGAGAGGTGGATTTGGAGGCAGAGAGCAGAGGACATGGGAGATGTGAACGGCTAGAGCTGCACATACAGGTAATGTGTGTGCAGTCCTTTGCCTGGATGGCAGATTCCTTGGAGAAGACAGATATGTGGCCAGCTTACTGTTATCATTCTGATAATTGGGGCTGTAGAGAGGACTCTGCTGGTCTAACGAGTGAGAGCTATGTAAAAGTTCACCCTGGATTATCAGCAATCAATTACCATGGAGCAGCAAAATAAGAGCAAATGCCTGTCCAACTCCAGAGCATAGACTGTGGCTTTGACCAAAATGCATTCACCAGTCATTCACATTGGTGGTTTCTTTGCAGAGTTAAATCTTGTCCATAAAGCTACCAAAGATCTGGGACAGAGGAACCAGGACAGCTGGGGTGGTGCAGGGTGCCCCTCTTTCCTGTCCATTTGTTGTCTAGAAGCAATGTTTTTTCATGAAGGATTAAGAAGCTGGGAATGGAGAGAGCTGTGGTGTCCTGGCAGCACATCCTGCTCTTGAGCAGGGGAGTTTGAAACACAGCCAGACTGCTAGTGAATAAAATTCTGCCATCTGCAATGGCAAAAAATTGTGAGACAGAATCAAGGTAATACGAATTAAATGCTTGTAAATGCAGCCACATAAACCAAATGTCAGGAAGTTGAACCTGCAGCAGAGCAAGGGCAGGTGCATGGAAGAAAAGTTCTTTCCATCATTCTGCCATGTGCTAGCCAAAGGATTCCTGTAGACTGCATGTAAGTTCACTTTGCTATCTGCATTTTACAGGCCATTCACCAGCATTTTGACTGACTGTTTGGCTTCATTCAAATATTGTCATTGGCTTTTGAGGGCACTTGCATGTGTTTTGTGTGTTATGGAGATGGGTCTCCAGCCCATATGCCTTGCTATCCAAATAACAGTGGTTCATGCTGCAGCTAGAAAGGCATTTTATGAGCACCTTTAAATAGGATGTGCTGACTCTCATAAAGTACCCTTTAATTAGTCATATTACAGCCCATTTTCCTGATTTCCTGAAGTTAAGGAAGATTATGGTTGGACTCGATGATTTTAAAGGTCCCTTCCAACCTAGACGATTCTATGATTCTATGAGCTTCTCCCAGTTCCAGTGTTTGGGCTTGCAGCTTTTACTGCTGTGTACAAAGGCAACAAAGCGGGCAGCCAGTGCCTGTGGTATGTTGCTGTGCCTGTTTGCATACTGGATAAATCCATACGTACTGAGAAAGGCATACAAGGATACTCCTGTAATTCACTCATCACTCAAAAGACACATTCTGGTGCGCCTTAAGTAGACGTATGCAGTGGAGTCTACACAACTAGTTTGAAATGGTTAGTGTCAGTGTAGTGGTTCAAGTTGAAGGATCCAATTAGACTGGTTAGAGAAAAGTCCCACAGTTTTGTTTAATCCTTAACAAGTTTCAGAATGATTCAGAATTGTCACAAGTGATTTATTTCTGAGATTCCTAGGGCGTAGTGCACAAAGCTGCACAAAAGGCTCAAAGCAGCAGGTCAGGGTGAAACTGCAAGCGATATGGCAAGCCGCTGGAAAAAGCACAGAGGGAAGGAGTACTGCAACTCCCGTTTGAGAAGTAATGAAATGCTTAGAATCAGTGAACAATTTAGAGGAAAATTTAGTGGTACCTGCATTTATTTAAGTAAATTGCTGGATTTTAGTGTATAGTCTACAGATATGGAAAGCTCCTCCTGCACCAAATTGTACTGTATTACACTGATGTAAATCTGAGTAAATCTTTTGATGTAGCCTGTTATCAGTATGATCAAGTGCAGAATTTGGTTTGCTTAGTACAATTACTGCAGTTAATTACATCCAGATTCGTAACTACAAGTCACTTATATTAAAATTATACTAGAAGAGGAACATGCTTTTGCAATTCATGATAGTAGCAGTAGCAGCACAGAACATGTACATCTGAGTCTTCGGTTATAAGCCAACTTTCCCTCCTAGAGCGAATAGTCCCTGAATTAAATTTACATGACCTTGGGCTGGGGATCTACACACTCCCTGATGTAAGCATAGCTACACAAATCACGTTTCCCTTGAGAGGAGATTATTTTGTGCTATATCAATCTGGTCCATGCAGGACTTGGAAAAAGCATCAGATGTTTAGGCATTGCAAATCCTTTTGCCATAGGCAAGGTTACTAATTAAAAAGCATCGGCGTACAGAAGCACCAGATGCAGCCCAACCAAGGATGAATGTCAAGAAATTGGCGAGGAAAAGGGAAAAAGCGAGAAAGAGGTTAGGAAGAGATCAGATGTTTTTTTTCACAGAATGTTCCCTTGCTTTCCGCTCGTCGTTTCTTCCCAACCAGTTTGGTGGTATCTGATAACATTACTTCTTGCAGCAGGGTGTCTCATCAGCTGTATCTTACTGTGGAAGTCGCATATTGTGGCATTTCATTTGTAGTGTCTGGTCATATCCTATCTTGTCACATTTTATTAGGTATGCTGTCATTGTGTGACACTTCGCTGGTGGCATGCGGTCACATCACAGCTCATCATTACATACATTGTTTTCTATGTTTCTGTTGATGTTTCCATGAGACCTTGAGTGTGACTTTGGAAAATGTTGTTGAAATATGCTTCCAATTTATAACAACCATCAGTTCTTTCAACTGAAACAGCACTGGATGTATTTTAAGTGAGAATAAACACCAGCTGATGAAGGTTAATTGTGCTTAAAAGTTTTATTGTCTCCACTGTGTTGGTGCAGGGAAATCAAGGTAGGAAAGGCAATTTCCTAAAGGCTGCACAGTGAAGCCAGATTCACAACAGCACTTAAACAAGTGCTTAAACATAAGCACTTATGAAGTCCTGCCATAAATTAACCTGAACTCGGAGTCTATGTGACTTCCTTCTGCATATTATGAAAAAGCTAGATGTTACAAGTCAGAATAGATTTGTATAAGCCTGGAATAGTAGCAGAGGAAAATAGGATTGATGGACATCTCTCTCTGGAGCAATTCTGTTTGTGTTTGGGTTTTTTTCTCAACCTGCCCTTGGTTCTCTGCACACTTATGCTACAACTCTTGGAGTGGAAGCAGTGCAAATCAGGTGGGAAAAGAGGGTCCCATATTTCACTGAATTCTGCATTCTGCTCTAGCCTTCATTGCTGTGATGGATGTTCACTTTACTGGGTTGGCGTGAGGATCCTTTTGGGGCCTGCTCTGCAACACGACGCTTCTCTGACATGGTAAAAGGGTAGAACAAATACCCTGGAAAGTTACTTGTTTCCATTAACATCCTTTTTTTGAACAACTAGCAAAAATGTACAAGGGTAATGCTCATGGATTGAACTGACTGGTTCTTTGCTTTTCACTGGTCTCATTACTCATTACTCATTACATTTTAAACTGGTTTTGAGGGGATTAAAACTCATCTCTGTCATTTGCAAATAGCAGTGTATAAACACTGGATGTTTAATAGTTATTCCAAACACGCAGGCAAGATTTTCTTAGCAATCTCTTTAGGTTTTAGATTTTGTTTAAAGTGGTCCCTTGCTCTAAGTCAGAAGCATTAATTTCTAGGTAACAGTCACAGATGTCCTTCAAATCTCTAGTAAGTGGTCTCATTAAGTACTTGAGTAAAATGAAGGGTATTGCATCAGATGAAATAGCTGGGAATAAAGAGCTGTATTGTCTCTTGGATGGAGAGAAAGTGCCTGTGTTTTATATCCAAGAAAGATGAAGAAGTTGTTACGATACATGAGAGGTGCCAGATGCTCCCCCAAAAGAAGGGGGGGGGGGGGTTGTTCTCCTTTTCCAGTGGTCTAGTAATCAGAAGAGAATTGTTTCTGTTGTTTAAAGCCATGGTTACCTTGATAAACAAAGCCTCAATTTTGAAGCCTCTATGGACCTTCAGCATGGACGTTTTAGGGCTAGGTATTTGCCTTAGACTTCTGTGTAGCTGACAACTACAACATTTTTAGACATAGTTTGCATGAGTCAGATTTGCAGCTGGATCTCTCTGATGGACTTAATTCAGGTTTTACCATTAATGCTATGGTATTGCCATATCAAATTAATCATACCAAAGCATAGATCAATTTGAAGGAAGCATAAAATTATTTTTGTATTATTTCTTCATTGTTTTCCAGGATTCTGTATCTTTGGTTTAGTACATGTTAAGTAATACAATGCAGAGATTATCTCCTTTTCTGGACATGTGCATCACCAGCAAGCTTAGTAAAAGCTACCACAGCTGGATGTGGAAATCCTGTGTTAGTATTTGAAATGTCTGCATGCATCTACATAGGCCCCCTGTACAGGATCAAGGGGTACAGTAGCAGTAGCTTGGAGTATGTATGTGAATGGGATAGGTGTTCCCAAATTTTGCTCGTAGTAAGAATAAAAGAAGAAAGTCAGTTTCTACAAATATGAGGTAAAAGTTGTCCTGTGTAATCTGTCAAATTTCCACAAAAAATTGAAACGGTTTGCTGAGTCTAAGCTAAGTAGCTGTTCAGGAGTAGGTCACAGCATGAATTAGGAAATGCACAAGGTAGCTGGTGATTTGGGGTTTTAATAGTCAGGATCTTTTTAAACCAGTTGAATAGTTGCATTAGAATTAGACATGTGATTTCTATTTTATGGTTAACAGCTCTTCTGACTCTGGTGTTGCAGTGACATGGAGTTCATCTTCTCATTGCTCTGGCATTCACAAGTGGAGCTTGGCAGTAATTTATTTCAGGTGCTGTTAGTTAATGGCACATAACCTAGGATATTTTTGACTCAGGTTCCTATTGTAAATTGTTCCTGAAAGATCTTCCTAATCTTATTAATATTGACTGATTCTTTGTATTAGGATTTCCCAGGGATTGGTGGAGTCTAAAGGATTAACGGCCTCTGAGTCAAGGATGACCTAGATTCTGATAGATTTTATTATGCAAATCCTTACAATCAGAGGTCATTAATGAAAACATCTGAAGCTAATATGAGTTAATATATTTAAGTGCTGTCTGAAATTAATGAGTGTTTTGGTTCTGTGAGTACAGTACAGTTTACATTTAAGTATTTCAAAACTGCTTTGATTTAGAAGTGTTCTCAAAAAGTGACTTACGATCTCAAATGTCAAAATCCTTTTGGCTGCTGCTGAAAGTTGGGTTCTGGAGACGCTTTTGGAAATAGGGTTTTCCTCTGAAGTTGCAGCGGGGGATTAGAAACTTTCTCCTCTGCCCTTTCTAACCTGATAATTTCAAGAAAGCAGCAGATTCCTAACAATGAAGCAAGTTCTTGATTTCACTTTCATTTTCTAAAGGAAATTCCCTGAGATATTTTTGTTATATTAAGTGGGAAAATGAAATATGACAAAGAACAGCAAGAAATTAAAGAACTACTGGCTTTCCCAGCTCGAAACAGAAGGATGATTTATATGCATGGCCGTTTTTCTCTTCTGTGTTTACAAAGCGCTCTATTACTTGAAGATCTGATAAGCAGAGAAAGTAATATTCCCAAACAACCTGGTCCTTGCCTGTTACAGTCCAGCTGTCTCTACTGTGCGAGTAGGTGCAGGGATCAAATCCAAACCAGGAAGATTCTGAATGTAATTCGTATATAAATGCTTTAATGCATTTTCTTTTATGGTGGCTTGCTAAAGTTCAGCACCCGGACCTCAGGCCCCAAATGAAAAAGCTATTTGGGTCTTTAAATGTTTTCACTCTTTCGTTTGTTTCACAAGCCTGACTACTTGATTATATTTGTTTCCTTTATTAATAGTTACCTTTTTATATCATGCCTTTTTCCTGAGAATGTGAAAATACGTAAATAACCTGAGAAAGACATTCCATTTTAGGCCAGGAGTAGGGTGGGTCATTATGATTATGCTATTTATGAATAAACAGAGGCGTTGACCCAAAATATTCAAAGCTGACTCTGAAAACCTAACTGAAAAGCCTTCAAGTTAAGCATATGTTTTAAAACGTGTTTTTGTAAGTCTGTCAAGCAAGGAGTCAGCAGCAGAGGTGGGGACAGAGCACAGGCAGCTGCGCTCTCCCTTTTCTGCTATCATGAGAGTACTGATTTTGATTATTTTGGTTTAGATCAGGGTGATATCCTTGAAGTCAGTAGCATAGCGTGGGTATAGTGTGACAGTCGATGACTGGCCTTAGATTTGGACCCTAATGGTGAGAAGCCTTACCAGCTGGTGCTTAAGACGTCCATCTCCTCCTCTCATTTTACAGACATGTAAAATTCGCAATCTCAGAAGCAATACTGTAGGATGGGGATGCAGTGCGCCTCGTTCTGAACAGAAGCATTTTTACCAGCTCTTTTCCCACCCCCACACAACGTCTGTCGTCTGCTTCATGTGTACCTCTAGCTCCCTTTGAGACAAACTGCTTTGCAGCTCCCTGGGATGGCAGGCAGAAGTGCAGCCCCACTGCCACCAGCACCACATCCTTTGACGTTTCCCAGTGCAGTGGGGCAACGTGTTGTTTCCTATTCCGGCACTTCTCTGCTACCTTGCAGAATATACCAGCAGAATGTGGGTTAATGGGGCAGGCATGGCACAGAAAATAGTCTCTCTGGTGGAGTCATTAGGATTTGCTGGCAGATTGCCAGCTCAGTTGGTGCAATTTTACACTCACTTTTCAGAGCAAGCTTAAAGGGGAAACCTCCGTTCGCTTTAAGCCTTTACAGCCAACGAGAGGCTGCTGGGGCTTACCTGCCACTGTCCAGATCTCTGATGAACAGCTGGCTGGAAATTCTCATCCAAGCGCTTACTCAAACGATTTGTTGTTGTTTTGAAATTGGTAGTCAAGACTGTTTAAAATTAATGGCTCTGCATGGGATTGATTGGTGATATTACTGTCACCTATGTTTGGGTTTTCCAAAAGTCAAAAAGCAGAGTCTGAAGTGCATTTTGGAAAACAAACAAACAAACAAAAAAAACCCCAAAACCCTCCACAAAACCTTCTGCCTGGGAAGGCATAGCTGAGCAGGTACAGTTAAACTACAGTGAGTACCATACATGCATACCAAAGGTTTTAGATCTCAGTTCTGCAACAGGCTTCAGCTGCACGTGAAATTAATAGCACACAGCTCCTGAAAGGGTTAGGTTATCACAGCTGTAGGGCATTGTAATTTGTTACTTGTGTAAAGAGTTAATCAAAATAATATAATTAGTTATTGTCATATAATAAACTGAAGTGCAAATGAATTTTGGAAAAAATTCCTGATACTATATTTCTTTTATTTATATTGTTGCTTAAAATGCAATTGCATCAACCAGAATCAATAACCAATGTATCTTTTTGTTTTTAGAAACTTTAGGTCAGTTTTCATGTGAAATGTGCAGCCCGAGTTAATGCTTACTGATCTGGAATTAGAGAGCAAAAGGGTTAAATCTCAATTCCTCTCTGATTTATATTTCCCTCCCCTCCTTCCCAGCTGTGGACATGGATGGAAGATCTGCAGAAGGAGCTCTTAGAGGATGTCTGTGCTGATTCTGTGGATGCGGTTCAGGAGCTTATCAAGCAGTTTCAGCAGCAACAAACAGCCACCTTGGATGCTACCCTCAATGTTATTAAAGAGGGGGAAGATCTAATCCAACAGCTCAGGTAAGCATCCACCTGGAGGACAGGTGTTGAGAAATCTGATGTGTGCTGTTGTTCAGGCGTGCATAAATAGGGGCTGCAAGTTAGGATTAATTGGGGGAGTTTATTAATTCTTTGCTTATTTATGATTCTTCAAATTCTTGGAGTATTTTATTGAAATTGCAAGGAGTGATTTGTGTAGACTGATTAGAGTAGTCTGTGGATCAGCACGGGTTCCTGTTTGACAGAGAGATTATTTATAGGCACAGTGAACTGAATTGAAACAAATGTGTTTAAGGTGAATATTTTTAGTTGGTATTTATAGAAGATTGTTAAATGGTTGTGAGCTGAGGTCTTGTGATTTATATGGTTACTCCTGGTGTAGAAGTGTATTCCTCTTAATAAAATATACAGGTGTCTGACAGTCCTCACTGTTTCATTTTGCGTGCAGGACTCTTGTATTTATCTTTGTCCGTGTGGGGTTTATTCATACTGTCAAAGAGCCAGTTCTGCTTGCAGTGTGAATTAGAACAGCTCATTTTACCTGATTTAAAAAACATGAAGGGACTGACTCCAAGAAGTTGGGGTTTTTTTGCTTTCTCTGTAAGTGTAGTAGAACAAATGTTTGCAGAGAGTACAGTAAGCTTGCACAAAATTTGTAGTTGTGAAATCTCTCTCATTTGTTTTTATTTACAGTGGTTTTCTGTGACTTTAACTTTGTTGATAGTAGTGTTCTCTTGCCTTCTAGTGATGTTACTGAGCTCAAAACCAAGACCACCACATCACTTATTCTTTAGATGTTTTTATTGTTACAGATTGACCTTATGTACATGTACATAGCATGTATGTTCTATATACATATATAATATGCAAATCTGCCAGGTCTTACGCATTTCACCAGTGACTATCCCAGAGAGCTATGTCATCCTCCCCACCCTGGGCTTTCCTAATCTGATGCCTTCAGTTCTCACACAAGAAGTGCAGGAAATCATGAGCCATGATAGGAAAAGCCTAAGGTGCTCTAGAGCAGAGTAGATAATGAAGCGTCCTAGTGGAGCTCTGCCCTTAAGAGCCCTCCTGAGTCTTCTACTACAGCCATGTGTTGAGCTTTCCTCGATATTTTTTCCTGTCACCCTGGATGTGGAGTCTTCTTCATTGAGTCAGGGAAAAAAAAAGATTTGAAAGGGCTTCTCTAGGTTTTGATTGTTATTCAAGCCTAGGCAGCCACACAGAAGAGCCTGTGTAAATGCCTAGTCTTGCTGAATGTGGCTTGCCTGCATCACAGGGAGAGAGTGAAGGACCCGAGCTGTGGTATTGCTTGTTGACACCAGAGTTGGAAAGGAAGGATCAAGAATAGACATAGCTGGGCTCCATCCATCCATTCATCTTTGCTGGTGAGATAAGTAGGAAGGAAACATGCTGTGTTTGTAAAGTGAGCTGCAGAAGAAGAGGGGTTTAGATAAGGATGTATGTATGGCCAGCCATAACAGGTCAGTCAAAAGTCTACATGGCAATTTCTCTTTATGCAAAGAAACTTTTCGAAAAATTTAGGGCATTTCTATGAGATCACAAAAATGGCAGTGAAATTCTGGACTAAAGATTTTTTTGTTGTTCATCTCGCCTATTGGCATAACATCATCTCAGTGTGAACACCCATGGAGAAGAGCTTGAAAGGGACCCTGTGTAAGCCCATCAGGTGGAGTGTGGGGTAGTTTGTGGGGTTGCAGAAAGTGTCTGTATTGAAGGAGTCCTGGTGCAGGCTGTGGTATTGGCCTGAAGGCTTTTTGCCTGCACCTGAGTCAACATGAAAGCTGCATGCAGGGCTGGAGAGTGGCCAGGGCAATATTTGGAGCTGAAAAGTCAGTGGAGCATCAGTATGAATAGCAGTTTCGGAGAAAGGCTGCTGTAGTGGCTGCAAGGTCATGCAGGAGAAGTGAACTAGGAGATGGCGTGTGGGACTTCAGGTTTTTTTAATGTAAACTTAGTCAATTCTTAGTTTCAGTCTGAGAAGTAAGGATGGCCTCAGGTTTGAAACTTTTTTGAAATTGCTGTCATGCCTAAACATTTGTGAAATGCCAAGACAGGTTTTGTGGCAGCTGTATTTGAGAAAGAAATGGTTTGGGGGTCTGGCTTGTATTCTGGTCAGTGAGCAAGGTGGAGCAGGGTGAACATATTTGTGCAAGGTGATCCCCTGCTTCTGATAAAGTTAAGACCAAACACAGAGAGAACAGTTGCCTGGAGGACAGAAGCCCTGAATGCACGCAAAGATTTGCAGAGCTGAACTGTCAAGATGATCTCTGATTCAAGTGTTGGTTTTGAGCACTCTGACTAACTGCAAAGCCTGTAGTACAATCCTGGACTCTTTCAAAAAGTGAAGCAGAACTGTGTAAGAAGAACATGAAACCACTTCTGTGTGTGCCCACTCTTTTGTGGCTGCTGGCAAAAGTAAAGAACACACAGATAACGGAAAGGAGGAAAAATTAGAACTGCTGCAATCTTTCTTAAACAAAGCATTGCATTTCACAGCGTGGATCACCTTGTACCTGCCATGATGAACAGCTGAAGACTGCAAACACTACAATAATGAAGAGAATGAAATACACTGCTCTCATCAAGCATGTCATAGCACAGGTTAAAACCAATAAAATTAATGGGGCTTTGAAAAATTTTAGGTTTCTTGTCCTTACCTCTGAGAGAACAGATATGGGTTTAGAGAAGCTCATTTGTGTAGTAGTACTCGGTGTCTCCTCCAGATAGTTTAGGAAAAGCTCAGCTGGCTGAACTAATTGAATACAATGCCTGGGACTGCTCTTCACAGGTCTTCAGGGCCTTCAGTGACTCTGCATCAGGAGACCATACCTATCAGGAGTAAAACAGGCCTGGCTAGCAACGCTGCACGTGTCATGGTTTGAATTGGAAACACTTTTTTCACTCTTCCTTATCAATGTTTTACTGAGGTGATCATCGTTCTCAGCAGTCAACACAAAGCAAATCTTTCAAACTGCATTTCTAGGACTGCTGCTGGGGGCAATATTTCTGCGCATCTGTGAAAGGCAAAACAATGACTTGCTCCAGCGAGATGTGAAAGAACAGGAATGTTTGGGGCAAAAAAAGACAGTGAAGAGTTATGGATCTTGCTTTCTTTCTTTACAGTAGTTCAGCATATAAGCTTTTGTTAATGGGTACGTTTCTCTAAGCTCTCTCCCAGTTAAGGCACTGGAAGTGGTTTCAGGAGCACAGCATTCGTTCTGAACAAACTCAGCTGCAATGCACTAAGCCCAATTGTATGTTCCCCAAAGTTTATCTGGTATTTTTTTCAATAATTTCCTGGCGTTTTGTAACTCTAATGTATAACCTTTCAGAGAATACTCAGGATCTTTTATGAATTCTTTCCCAGAATTTCTCATCGACAGACTGAGCAAGAAATCTTGTGGCAGAAGCATCCAATCTCCGAAATTTCTTTTTCCTGAAGCAGGTCTTTCTCAAACTATATAGGGATTGTCAAGGCCTTACCTGAGGAGACTGTGAAAAAGTACCAGATTATAACACTTAATTTTTTGTGTTGCATCAGCCACTGAAATGCAAGTGTGGCTTAATTTGAAGAGTGAACTGTTTAATGAAAAAGAGTTTCTAAAACCAAGTGTGCCTTCAGATCCCGTGGGAGATTATTCAACACCAGTCTTGAATAATTCATTGAGTCATTTAGATAATATATGAATAGTAATAATCCTGCATTTGAATGAAGACATATTTCATGTGCCTTTATAGAAGACAGGTGCTGACTGAAGGAAACAGAACTTGACTGAATGTGGCCTCAGATTAAGCTGTAGTTTCAGCATCTCACCTTGTTATCTTCATTCGTCCTTCCTTTGTAGAGCTCGAATGTGGAGGCAGAGAGAGACCTTGTGGTCACCAAGACTGACAGAGCGGGGCAGAAATCGTATCACCCGGAAAGACTAATATTGGTTTAATATTCCCTTGTAAGCAAGGGAAGTTGGTAGTACTTGCTTCAGAATAATACTGGAGCATCTGAAGCTCGGTGTATCAAACATAAACTATTTGAGGAAAAAGAGGTGAAATACATCCAAAGAGCAAACTACTATGCAGTTAATAGTATTCTGTATTTCTAATTTTATTCTTAGGCTTCAGATATTCAGGCAAATGCTTTTTCTGTTCCTTCAAGACACATAATGAAAACAGGATAACGTGTGTGTTTTGTTGCCTTAGAACCTCAAAGGTGTGTTTTAAACTTACCTAAAATGACTCTGTGTGTCAGTGCCTAGTTTCAATTTAAGACATCTGTAAAAGATGTCTTAAAAAAAAGACATCAATTATGCTCACTGATAGTGTTCAATTAACATTTAAGTTGACTGTACGTTGTTTTGATCTGACCCTACGTGATGATAATTTGCAAAGAGCAAAGCACAAGCATTTCAGTCAAGTTCTGTAGAAAACTATGAATGCTTTGCTAGATGTTTATTTATGGAAGGAAAATTCAACCTATAAAAGGGAAATAGAAACCTAAAAATTGGGAACATACTAGCACTCTTCCAGTGGGGAGGCTCCACGGGCACCTCTACTCAGCAGCCCAGGTTAGCTGGCCAGAAGAATGGCTCCCAGCCACATTTGGTCTTTGTGGGACAATTCAGTGACCTGGCAGCATTACTGACATTTCGCTTGTCTTCCAATGTTGTCAGCCAGTTTGCTGCACACGTGGGAGTTTGTTGGTGCACCAATAGTCCAGTATGTGCTGTTGAATTTGTAATTGTCCCCCTCCATCTTCTCCAAGGCAGAGCTGGTGATTGATAGGAAATATTGATGGTAAAACCTGCTGGCTTACCCACTTCATCCCGTTTTCCTACCAGTGCACAGGTCTTTCCAACTGTGTATTTGACAGGGTTTTCAGTTGGCTTGGTTTAAGCATGCCAAATAATGCAGCTGCTGTCACATGCCTTTGAGCAGGATGGACAGAGAAAACCATTGCATCTAAATCTTAGTTTAGCTGAAGTACCAAAGCCAAGATTAAATTAGAATTCCCTTTCTGGTTCTTGTTAAAGTCGGGGGACATTTTGTGGCACATTCGAGGATAAATTTCAGCTCTCTGTCTGCAAAGGCTCTTTATCCATAAAATACTCGCTGAAAAGAATTTACTGAAGATGTAACAGACTGTAAGGTGAGCCTATTAATATATGTGAGAGCGTAAACAGAAAATAAACCGTCAGGACCATCCTATGTCCATGCTAATACTTCTTTCCGGTACAGTAAACTTCCCTTTGGTCCTAGCCCACTAGTTAAAGGGCTAGCTCCCTTCTGCTGCCTGTATATGGAAGGTGTAGATGGTATCTGACCTGTCACAGGTATGTCTCATTTCACTTACCCTAGTGAAAAGACAAGTAAGAGTCTGTCTTACAGTGTTTGAAAGGTGTTTTCCTTCAGTGGAGTTTTTTGCACTGTATTCTACATCTATTGCTGTACTACGTAATCCAGAGGAAATCAAGGCATCCCTGCCCCTTGGTGTAAAATGCTGGCAATTCTGATTCAATTAGTCTGTAAGTAATATAGCAAATGCACAAAATTATCTTGTAAAGGTCCAGGTGGCTAAATAGCATCTCTGAGCTTGGTGTGAGTGTAGGCTGGAGCAGGTCTCTGTAGGATTAAAGGGGATTGGCAGCTAGTCTCCTCAAGAGAGCTGTTGAGATTGATGTGTCATTCTCTTCCCCTCCCAAGTGTGTAAGGTCGCAGTGTCACAACAAAAGAAAGGATGATCCCCTTGTTCAAACTTTGTGCCGAGCTCAGGAGCTGCAGGATTTCAGCGAGTAGAAGAGATGAGTGTTGCATACACCTTCCCTCAGCCCTTTGTGCTTGGGTTTGCTTCTCAGCAGCACGCAGAATCACAAATGTGTAGTTCTTGCTCTTTTGCCTGCCTTAAAGCTCAGCTTTAACCATGCTCTCTGCCTTGCTACAGGGACTCCGCCGTTTCCAACAATAAGACTCCACACAATAGTTCCATCAGCCACATTGAATCTGTCCTTCAGCAGCTCGACGAGGCCCAGGTACAGATGGAAGAGCTCTTCCATGAGAGGAAGATTAAGCTAGACATTTTCCTTCAGCTCCGGATTTTTGAACAGTACACCATTGAGGTAAGAGCTGGCTGCATGACCTGAGAAAGGTAGAGCTGTGGGAGAGAGCGTGTATGTAAACATACTCTGTTAGGATACACCTGGAGCTCTTTGACTGTGCTCAGCTGTCCAGTGAGCAAGAGAGCAAGTTGCAACCAGGTTTTAAATTCCGGCACGTTGAAGCTAAAAATATGCTTTCGGATATACTGCTGGAATGCACTGAAATAGATTTGTGTCTGCTTAACTGACGATGCTGAGAATCTGCCTGCTTTGCAGAGAAGCTTTATAAGATGCCCCTGTTATAACTCTTTATTGACATTAGTCATTCAGGGATTTGAAAGTTCTGTATCGCTTATTAGTGAGGTTTGTCTCTTCAGATACAAACAGATGCATGCAAACAGATACATGCTTGGCTTTAAACCACCGAGTGAAAAAACATGTTATGCATGAAAGGAAAGGATATTTAAAAGATGGGCTTTTGAAGCATCACAGTGAATTTATTTAAAAAGGAAATAAAACTTTAAAAAGGGAGAAAGTTAAAGTATATTTTTATGTCCTTGTGCAAAAAAGGTCTTTCAGTTTTGTTTTGTACTTCTGTTTTGAAATCAAAAGCACTGGATGGAAAACTCATCAAAACATTCATAATTGAGGTATTCTTGGACAGAGAAACTTTAAAGAGGCTCCAGCCAATCTCATTAATTACTTGCTGTAATTCTGATAGGAAACGAGGCAAAAAGAACAATATGTAAATTAACTTGTACACAAACTCACTGAAAGCCATGTGTCAGTGCTTATGTCCCTTCTGGAGTGTGTTTCTCCTGCTGTATCCCACTGGTGCTTGTTCAGTTCATGAAGTACCTTTAAGTGTTTTATGATGATATATTCCTGAAGGTATTGTTTCTAAATCTGTAGGTAATTTCAAGGATGGTACTGGTAATTAATGGGAGCCTTAGAATGCACTGTTATGCTTTGTAAGTGTTTACTTTAAGACATGGCATGATGAATTATAGTGGAATAAAAGGCTGGAAACAGAAGTTTTTAGGTGTCTTTGATCTATAATTGGACGCCAAAGACAGATACCAGTGAGGAGTGCCTGAGCTCTCCTGTTGTGACTGCATAGTTAGGTATTGTACTGAAGTCTGTTCTACAGTGCTTGTTATTGATGTAAATGAGAATAATTTCATTTTACTTACCAGTTATATACAGCCTCCTTGACATTGAGAGACAGTATTCTTTGTGAGTATGTATGTATGTATGTATAAGTATAAATGTATGTATTTCATGTCAGATAACATACTTTGCCTTAAGAATGCTACATTCAAAATTCAGGAGCCTGCAGTAACTGTACTATCTCCTATATTTAAATAGAAGATATATTGATATAATGGTGTGGCAAATGTTGAATAATTGAGACTTTTACTCTAAAGATATAAATGGGGTGTGAATGCATATGCTTGTACATACCTATAAATGGCACCTGTGTTTTCAAAAATGAAGCAAAAAAAATGAAAAACAGTATGTGCTTCTGAAACATGCGAATGTGTCTGTAGGTAGTATATGGTGAACCTATGTGAGTCATTCATTAATATCTCAGCATGTTTCACTGCAAATTCTAGGTCTGAAGCTGGAATTATGCTGGTTTAAATGAAGATCCTAAAAAAAAAAAAAAAAAAAATTTAAAAAAAAATCGTTGTTTTCAAAATCTTTTTCTTTGTACACAGTCTTTCAGTCAAAGGCCATCACCACCATGGGTTGCTCTACTGATGGGGCAACCGAGGCATCAGGAGATGATGTGGCTTATCGTAGTGCCCTCCATATGTGGTGCTAGAGATAGGAACCCTCTGTTTTGTTTCTGCATGAATCCTACTTCTGTATATTCACAGACACATTTGGAGTGACTGTGATACATTAAGATATTTAAAATTGGAAATGTGCTTCAGAGTCTTCTAAAAACAGATTAGCTAGAAAGGATTTTAAAGAAAATCACCACTTAGTTGTCACTGTACATTTGCTATTTTTTATCATAAGAACATCTGAATTCCCTCTGCAAGATTAATATTACAAGGAAATCTGAGAACATGTTTCATAGGGAGTCTTTGGGCAGATGATTTTATTTAGAAAGCTCCCTCTTTCTGAAAAATATTTTTTATTTTAGAATGATTATGACATTTGAATTATCACTGAACACACAATGAAAAATATATCCAGGTCAGTATCTTAAATTTTATAAATACATTTAGTGCTTAAACAAGAAAAAACAGATGATGGATAGTAAGAAGAAAGGCGATTTGAAATAAAATATTAAATGACAAGTATATGCTATGCATTTCAAACAACAGCTGAATCGCCTCAAATTGACACAGTAATGATCCTTAGAAAGTAGATTGCAGACAGTTGCCTCAGCCGTATAATAAAGATTCCAAGTCACTAGGAAACTGTTATCAAAATTAACAAAATTATCTCATGCCATTGAGAAGCAAAACGATTTTTTTCATCACCATAATTAAAAAGCATGTAGTATTTCTAATTGTTGACTATTCCAAGCTTTTAAGAGAAAAAGATGATGAAATTTAAAACAGGAAATTAAGTATTTTTTCTACTAAAGACAAGTAGCTTGAGCTATGACTGGAAATGTATTTAGATTTTAATTTTCCATAATAGCCTAGATCCTTCATAGATTAAGAATAGTGAAATAATGTGTACCAGTATGACTGTCAAATAAATTTCTCCTTTTCTAGTCTAGATAAGCCCCCTTCCACCTGTGCAAAGAGCAGTGCCATATTGAACACATCCCTAATGAAACCCCTCTACCTGCTGCGGCCATGTTAGTCTCTCTCCTTCCTGCAGTCACACAAACTCTCTGCCAAAAGTGGGCCCTCCACCTCCCAAACTTGAACACCTTTGTCCTCTTTGCTGCTTCTGTCTTGTCACGCAGTGAGTTTCCCATTTTTCCCCCTCAGGTCTGTGTTCTCACCCTTGGTTCTCAGGTTCTTGTGCTCCAGGGAATCCCTTATGATGAGAGGACCCTTCCCTGGGAACTCTGGTGAGAGGAGAAACTTGCATCTCTCTCGTCAAAGCCAGAGGGATGCAGCTGTGGAAGCCCAGCTGCTTCCAGCAGCGTTAGGGAAGGCTGCACGTTAGAGCTCAGTCTCAAAGAATGGTTACATCTCGTGTTGTCTCTTTCCATCCAGTTTTGTTACCAAACACTTTTGATTCCGTTAATTTTTCCCTACTACCCTCACTCTCTCTCTTTTCTGATTAATAATGCAAACTGAAAGTATTAGGAATTTTTCAGACTCACAAATGGCAATTGAGGGATTCACCTTTAGTTTTATTTGCAAAGTGTCTGACTGTTATTTGCTCTTTGGAAACTTTCCTGCTTTTACTATTCTCCCCAGATATTAAAATCCATGCCATAGATCACATAACCCTTTCCTTTGGCACTCCTTCCTAAACTTGCACTGTACCCATCTGCTTTGTAGCCCTCCTGGTTTTTGAGCTTTTCTATAATCTTCTCTTCTTGGCAGAGGTTTGGAGTCCAGACAGGCTTCAGAGTTAATGATTACTGCGCGAGCAACACTTACTTCCATCTATTTAGGCATCATTGGACCTTTTCTTGTACTTCAGTGAAATCTGCCACAGGAAAAGTATTTTATGTAAAGAGAAGCCACCTGCCTATTTCTTCGGCAGGGCAGACCAGCTGTGTTCATTTAGGACTTCTAAGGACTTTTAAGCCTCACAGGCAGCTTTTGTATTGTACTTGAGTCAAGGCAGGTTTGGCAGATACGAATTTGGATATGAACCCACAGGCACATAGTATGTGCTGCCTGTTCTTTCTTGCCTTAATCTCATTATATTGACTGATATTTCCACTTTGGGTTCTTGGGGTAAATTATGAAATCCAAACTACGACAACACCTGGAAACAGACATAACAGAAACATGAGAGAGCCTAGCTATCCCTATGGGAGGCTATTCTGCCTTAGGTTTTAAAACCATAAAATGACAACCCATTCTTTATTTAGGAAACGTGTCTGACTTCGGTGCCTGATACGTTTTATTCCTTTACCAAGTCATTCCGCATTTCAAGACAAGATGGGATCATTAAGATTATATGGTTGGTATTTCTATATGATACAGACTTCAACTGAGTTCGTGCAGCCAACCAGGTAACTCAGGAGATTTCATGCGGTGTGAATGTGGTAGCTGATACGCTACAAGGAAACGGGGTGTAAGACTCAAGGGACGATAGCTGGCAGACATGAGCGGCAGTGCTGGCACCACGCTGAGCACATTATACATATGAAACACAGTCTTATGCTACAGTTATATCCTCAGTAAAATCTGTCAAGTATACTTTGTCCCTTGCTTCAGAAATAGTCATTTAAAGGCTTATTAACCATTATTTGAATGAATGCTAATATACAGTAAATGCTGAGTAAATGCATAAGAAACGAATGGTAAAATGCACTGAGTTGCAACCCCTAACAAAATTACTGTCATCCAGAGTCTTTCTGCATATTTTTTCTTTATATCTATTGTGAGATGATCAAATTCACCTATAGACCTCAATAAAACTGTGTGACTGAGAACAGGAATGATCTCGGCCAATACCTGTCTGGCAACAGTTGTTGGTTGCCTCCAAAGAAACTTCCCTCTCCCTTTCCCAGAGCTGCCCAGCTCCTTCCCTTGTGTGTGTTGTTTTGTTTCCTGCAATGCATGTGGATCTGTGCACTGTAGTCTTAGAGCAACATGATTCCTAGGCCAAGGCATAGTCCTGGAAGGGATTATGGGGGTTCCCACAGTACAGTATAAATTTGATCTTGTATGCTATTTGTTATCGTTCAAAAAGCCCCTTGATCACTAAAATCTTCACCTGCTGGATATCTAATTTTCCACTATTCAATCTCTTTGGCTCCATTTCACCTGCTAATTAAATTTTTCAGCCTTGATTTCACGTGCGGGCTCTTCTGGCTGTTCGCATCCATGCCTGAGCATGAGTTTAGAAGGGAACAGGAGCCAGCTTTCACAGTATTTTACTTCGCTGTTATTTACAACTCACTTGAGTTTCCCATTCCAGGTTTATAACACTAGCAGAATCTTTCAAGTGAATTAGCTGCCTGTGTGAAGGTACAAGATGTTTTATAGCCCCTCACTGACTTATGGCTCACACTCAGATGTGAGCTTCTTTATTAGAAATAAGAGTTATGGACATCTTAAGATACATTTGAAAGAAAGGGAACAGTAAGAAAAAATTCAGCCTTTTCTGTTGATAAGCTGAGATCATATAATGTCTTAAGCTTAGTGAGCTTTTGTTTTTAGTTTCCATATATACCTAGTTTTCAAACTGCACATCACTTCATTTTAAGGAAAGGCAAGCCCTAAGATGTCCCGAGCACCCTGTCTTTTGAAGCTGAATTCCATTGTTTCTCTTGATATTTTTGGGATTCAGGAGCCAAAAGCACCGGAGTAGAATCATCACTGTGACAGGCTTTTCACACTTCAGTGCCTCAAGTCCCCACTAAGCCAGTGTGGCATCTCTGTCTGTTGTCAAAAAAATGGGTGACAGTATTGTCATGCTGCAAAGTTTCAGCCCAAACTGAGGCCTGAGAAGAAGGAATGGCAAACTTTCTGCTTACGTGATCTGTAGAAGTGACAGTTTCATTCACCCTTTCCTACCTACATCTCCTGCACCATAGATCTTCAGTATTAGTCTGCTCGTAGATCCACTTATACTGTCACATCCAGTCCTCTGCTCTGAATGCTGAAGCAGAGTCAAGTGCTGTTGCCCCTGGCATCCGTGGTGCCCAGTCTCTAGTATGTGCCTCAGAGATCTGGTCTCCTTCACTCCATTATAACTTCTTTAACACTCCCTCAGCATCCAGGAGTCAGAATTACCCTTTTTTGCTTCCTTCCTGGATCATATCTGACCTCTCATCTCATCCATCCTCACTCTCTAGTCATCCCAGCTGTATGGCTGCCACCTTTGTTTCTGTTGAAATGAGGTAGATATTCCCTTTTCTTGATTCTGAGCTCTGTGCAGATCTGCCCTGTGCCCATGTGACTGTTCTTCCTGTCCTGCCTCATCCCCATGCTCTGCCCACTCTTCTCACCTTTGCTCCTCCTCCTACTTGCACCATCGTTTCTCTTGCAACCTGCCTTCTACATATGCTTGTTCTTCCCAAGCGTCTTTACTCTTTTTCAGATCCCTCTCACAAGCCCACTCTCTTTGTGTTGATAGCTTCTACTCCCAGGATAGAACTTTGTTTCCCTCCTCCTCATGTGCCCTTCCTCAGCCCATACTTCAAAATAGCAGCTCCTATGTGATTCATTTGCCATATACCATTTATTTTCTTTTGCTTGATTCCTCATTTCCCCTCTCCACCTCCTTCAATTGGCAAACAAAATTTTCTGGTTGGCATTAAACAAGATGACTTTAGGTGTCAAACACTGAATTAAGGCCAAGCAAGCAGCATTCAAGGTTCAGCAGCACCATTTTGTAGAAAATCTCAGCAGTAGCATAAAAAAAAAAAAGATACTTAAGATTTAGATATGAAATTATTGCAGAGGTACAACTGCCCGCACAGCAGCTGCTGCAGCTCGGGTAGGCTCTTAGGCCTAATTCACAAGCAGGCTGCAATGTAGGCACGAGATGGCAGGCCTGCAGTTGTTGTTCTTACTACTATTACTTTTCACCTGCGTACCTCTTCTCTATACTTCTCCTCTTTCTCCAGGATTGAAGATGAACATGTCTCTCTCTCCCTTTGGTCTTGTTATCTGCTGGTGTTGCAACATGATAAATCCAGGAAGCAGCGAACACAGCAGTATTGCAGCAGTGGGCATTTGGGTGTATTAAGTTGCTGCTTTAGGAGGATTCCTGCCTAAAGAGTAGGTGGTCTAGACTGTGGTCGCTGTGTGTGCATGAAAAACAGACCTGGCTGACCTAGTCTGTATATCTATTATAGCCTTGTGATAGTAGCGTGGAGCTCAGGACAAACCCAGTATTTGCTCACGTGCTGAAGTTAACTCTTGCGCTGCCTCTGCTACTCTGATAAATATATCTCAGGTACCTCATTTAATACTAGATTGGGTTCACTACCAGCATTAGTTCCCCTCCCATTATCACGGCAGCAGGAGCATCTATTTCAGGCAATGAATGAATAAACGTGCTTTCTAGGCTCTTTGTCAATCAATAGCTTTGTCATGTCTTTCTCTCTCATTAGTACCCTGGGATGACTTGACCTTTCTTTACTAATAGAGAGCTGTTTATTGGCAACCAACCTTATATGACCTGCAAGGAAGGAGCATGGCTCCTTCCGGGGAGTAAGCCAGAGTGTGGCTGTCAATGAGCCATGTGTGCAGCTTTCCTTGGAACAGTGTGGGCACCTGGGGATACGTCTGCTGCTTTTGCTAATGCAGACCTCTGCACTGCCACTGTTGCTGCTCTCATGACTCTTCTGCTTTGGTATGATTTCTCTCTCATGCCATAGCAGAATAGAGCAGAGCTCAGGGTTTCCTTGCCGTGGGGCTTCTCTTCTCTCAGGCCATCTGAGGGATGCTAAGGTCTATTTAGAATCACAAACACTGGGAAGTAAAGCGAATAAACAAAAGAAGTGCTGTCAGTTCTTCCCACCAAAAATCTAGCAGATGAGCAGAGTAAACTCTAATCAGCCGTTCTTCTGGGTCAAAAGGGAATTAAACAAGTTCATGGCCAAGTAAGCCTCATTTATGAGACAATTCCTGACACAGGCCCAGTGCAATTGACTCTTACCACAGCTTAGGAGATAGAACACTTTTGTTTGATGCAGTCCAAGTTTCACCATAGATGTCAATGCCTGACCCATCTGTGAAAGCATCCGAAGTCTTTTTTTAGACTTGAAAAATATACATCTGTAGTTAACAGAGCTGCCTAATTACAGCTGCTTCCTGCAGAAAAATAAATCATTTTCCCTATACCCAAGTCAAACCGGTTAGGGACTCAGATTCAGACTCTGGGACCATTTCCAAATGGTCCAGTTTGAAGTACAGAAAATGCTGGGATTTTGTGGCATTGGCTGTACAGACAGAAGAGGAAATGTCTTAATGAGATATGCAAAGCAGTGGGGTCTCTGGGATAGGGCACCAGATTGGCATTTAGGAAACCTGGGTTGTTATCACAGTTCTGCTATTGCTTCTTTGCCTTCGTGTGCTTTAGATTCCCTTCCAGCCATCTGTTTGTCTCAGTTACTCAGAGCAATGTACCCAACCTTCCTGTACACACTTCGCCTGACAAATCTGGTGATGTTCCACCCCTCACTGTGCCCGATTCTTTCCTCTCCTCTCCTAACCCAGTACATGGAATGACTGTCACTCCTTCATCAGCCCTCAGTTGGAGTCAACTTCCCTCCCTCCTTCCTTCTCCCCTCCCTGGATGGCTGTGCTTCTGGCCCTGGCAGAGCTGGCACTGGGCTAACAAGCCCCGTTAGACCTGTCTGACTGTCCAGAGCCATTCGGGTGCAGTCTTAGCCCCTGTTCCCAGTCCTGGTGATGTGAGATGGAGCCCCCTGGGCTGGTCTTGCATCCCGAGGAGTTTATCAGCTCATATCCTGACTGTCTCTACTGTCCTTTCCTCTTCAGTTGGAACCACTGATTTGAACTGGGGAATGTGGATAACAGAGCATAAACCCTTCAGTGCCTTGCAGTGGCTCATAGGACAGGTGAATATTTAGGTGCAGCTGCTCCTGGTGGGGAGCCTGGTGAAAGCTGGCTGCCAACATGAGCATGAGGAGCACTGGTTGCCTGAGAGGCAATCCCTCGCTTGACTGATGATGCTTCTCTGCTAGAGACCTGTCTTGGACACTCATGCCTAAGGGGCAAAAAGCAGTACAGTCAGGAACAGCCATTTCCCTGTGCTCAAGTGGAAATTATTGTAGGCTTAATGATAAAAGCAATGCTGCTTACTGTCCCTTCCACAGGCAAATGGAAAAGTTAGTAAGAGAAACAGCACCACAGCAGAGAGGTTTACCCAGGCAGTGTTGTAGAAATGCTGGATATCAGTGTACTTGTGGAAACATTTGTTGATTCCCTGATATGTCCATCGTCAACTCCCCTGACAGTTCAACCTTCTGAAAGATTTGCATTTTCCTGTCCTGGAGATGATGTCCAAAGATATAAACAGGATGTGGGGATTTTGTTTTGATCAGAATCCCCCGATCATAGCGTCATGGCTGTCAGAGCAAACTAATGTAACACAATCTTTGATTATTTTAATCTTTTCTATTACTGTCACTTATAAATGCTGTTAGACATCATCCTGAGTGTGCATGCATGGGGATGTTCACAGGAAATTGGAAAGTATTTTGTGAATCCTTGCAAAATTTCAAATAATAATTTTAGCAGCCTGACAATCAATGCAATGAATTCAAACAGACAATATTTTTAATAGCTCATAATAAAATTCTTCTGATTCACTTATATCACATGCTTTTCCATTAGAAAGAGCAGAAAGGACTTTGCATTGAAGTTTAAGTGTTATTGTCATGACTGAAGGAACCTGCATTTACTCTAAATTCATTCCGTTGTTTGTAGCTTGAAACAATGTCAAGACCACCTCAGTTCTGATTACTGTTAGCTTAGGATCTGTCTCTAATTGTAAATGTATTTAGTAAAACCCTTCTCCAGCATCTACTTTGACCATTTCTCCATAACTGTTAAATCTGCCAATAAGCCTCCAAAGTCCAGGAACTCCAGCTACAACATGTGAATGAATCAGAGGCTGCTGGAATCAGGAATGGGGCCAAATAGACTGTAGAGATAGCTATTATTTAAAGGTAATTGAGTGGAATGGGCAATGGAACAAGCTGAAGAAAAATAGAAGCCCTTCAGGATGTCCATGCTCTGCCTTTCACCCTGCAGCTGAGGTCCCAGGTTCTTGGTTGAGTAAATCTGCTCTTCTGCTTCTCTCAAAAAAGAGCCTAAATACTGCTTATATTTTCCCTTCTAATGCAAAACTGTGTACTCCCATCCATGCTAATGTGAGAAGGGCTGAGAGACGGTCCGTTTGGGTTGCCTGCATTGGATATAATATATGCTTTCTGGGAAGGAAAACTGAATAGAAAATTTTGAATCTTGGCTACTTAAGAAGTTAAGCATCTCACTGCACACAGGCACTGAAGAGCACTTTTAGTGAGAGACAGAACTTTTCACTACATCATAACATGCACAAGTGGGAATTAGATACCTAGTTTTAGATCTCCTGAATCCAGCTATGAGGAATTGACCTATGAATCAGAATTAAGGTATTTATTTAATATTTTTAAATACTTTAAAAAAATTGTATTCTGCACAGTACTAGCCTATATGCATGATTTAATTCCCATTCCCCTTGTCCTCCCTCCCTCATTCGTTGTCACTACCACGTTCCCTGTTTTTTGTCTCTAGTAGCAGAATCTAGGTTGAGGTGAGATTGCGCTGTTTGGGTGGAGGCTAGATCTTGCTTTAATTGAATAGGCAAAAACAGAGGACTTTGATACTGGGTGGCTATTTGTGGGCTAAAATGTAAAATACAGAAGATACAGTAAATTGCTAAAATCATCAGACTGCATGTTATAATCAGGAAGCAAAGAAAGCAACAGAAGATTTTGCATGTTCCCATGACTTATTGACAGGTTATATACATCGTTGATTAGAGCCAGGTACCATTCATAATTCTACTGGTGATTCACCTAGCCCTTGAGTATGATGTTTCTGTGCTGCGCTTTTCCTATCTGTAAAAGTGAATTATTTATATTCATTCTCCAGTGTAAAAGCTCTCAGATCCACAGGAGAAAAAAGTTATACAGAGCCTGTTCCTAAGACCACTGAAGACAACAGAAAGACCCTTACAGAAGACTGTAAAAGCAGTCAACTACAATCAGTGCTGTGCGGGTTAACTCACAAATTCATAATAAAATATTTAGTCTCATGATGCATTTTCTCTGAACAATGGGTAGATACTGTTCATAATACATTATATCAATAATAATAATTCTGAAAATCTATTCCTTATCCCTGTTTTAGGGCTTAATGGAAGCAGCTTATAATTTCAATTCTATGAAGACAGAATAAATAATATTTCCATCTGTAATATGTTACATACAGTGTGTTGCAAAATGTTTTTAGAAACATTCAGGCCACTTTGGGATTATGTGGTCTCAGGCGTTACAAATTGTTTTGCAATTATGTGAACATTGCTTCTTCATTTAAATTTGAATTTATGCAGAAACATTACCTCTACCACCCATGTGAATATAGCAGATCTTCTCTTGCAGTGCTCTTTGGAATGTGTAAGGGAAAAAGAAGGTGTCAGATCTCTTGTTGTACCAATAATCTTTTCATGGGTCCTCACCTAAGCAAAATGGTAAGCGTGACCATTGAGTGGGCAGGATTCAGAGTATACTGAGGCTGTGGTTTAGGGGTTTCTGTATCAGAGCCAAAATGTGAAGTAGTTTTGTGATCCAAACACAGTTTGAGAGTAAGATTTTTTCATTGATCTTGAGTGAATACAGTGTCTGTCTTCTGCTCGTGAAGGTTACAGCAGAGTTAGATGCCTGGAATGAAGATCTGCTGAGACAAATGAATGATTTCAATACTGAAGACCTCACTCTGGCTGAGCAGCGTTTGCAGCGTCACACTGAGCGGAAGTTGGCCATGAACAACATGACCTTTGAAGTCATCCAGCAAGGACAAGATTTACACCAATACATCATGGAGGTCCAGGCTTCAGGTGAGAAAAAGAAAAAGAAAAAAAGAAAAAGAAAAAGCCCAACACTGTATAAATGCATATCAAGCAAAAATACCCCAATACATACCAAATACATCAGCTTATAACATATGTAAGCATGGGTAATACCTGTCTTTCCACTCCGAGAACTGTTCAACAAGTTTTGGGAATTCTTTGATTCAGAATATGTCCAAAATTGCTATTTCTTTGAAACTGAAGCTCATTGAGGAAAAAAGCTGACTTCCAAGTTTCATTCAGAAACTGCAGGACAGAGTTTGTGATCAGTTCCAAAGAGGATAGAAAGGGCAAGACAAGTGACACTGGTAGGTTCTTGTCCTTGCACCAGCTCAGAAAAAAGCACTGCAGGGAATCGTGAGCTACAGATACTTCAGCTGGTCAGACCTCAGATCTGGATGAAGTCTAGTCATTCTAGACTCCTAAGCTTGTTAATCTTTCTGCAATTAGACTTTATTGAGAGGCAAACTGACCAGATGTGCTGGCTTCATTCTTTGCAGACTTGAGTATCTTTTCCTTGTGCCACATTTCAGGGTGCAGACATGCCTGAGGGAGAGAGAGAGGAGTGAGGAGAGAAAGCAGCTAGTTATCCAAGAGCCCTCTGGGAAAGAATCCAAATACAAGAGCCCTGAAACCAGTCATGAAATGGAACTCTTGTTTCCAGCCAGCTCTAATTGGAATTATTTTGTATAGAAAGGGAATATGATAAACCATACTGGAATTTTCCTTTTCAGTGTGTACTTCAAAGTTAAAGGTAGCAACTTGGATGTAAAAAAAACCTTTGGCATATGCTTTTAAATGACAGACTTGATTCATGTTGATGGGGAGTCTGTCTGATACTTACACTCTGCTCCTCAGCGGTAAGATCCTAAGATATCCTATGAATCAGGATTTTTGTATGCTTGCATTTTGCATTTGGAAAAGGAATATTGTAATTCAGATTAATCACTGCATAAAGTCCAGAAGTGAATGTTACTTGTGAAGTGTTTTGACCTTCTTAAATGTCTGGAAAGAGTGCAAAGCAAGAGCAATTCCAGTTCTTTCCCTCCCAATTTGCACTTTCAAAATAAAAAGGATTTTTATGGTTCTGTTCTTTGGCAAACATTTTACCTCTAGGCACCCACCTTTAAAAAAATCTGGCAGTATTCAGTCTGATTTGGCAAGCAGCACTCAGCAGAGGCTTAAGGGCTGCTACAAGAGTACGTTGTGAACTAGACAATACAGTGCATTGTGTGAACCATGTGCTTGAGCTTCTATGATATCTGCCTACACTACGCCTGGTCCTGTGCTTCAGCTCCCTTGTTTTCTGGGATAGAAAGCTTGTCCTGATACATCAGTTAAGATGCTGCTTTTTTTTTTTTTTTTTTTTTTTTTTTTTTTTTTTTTTTTTTTTTAATCCTGAAAGAATCCTACTATGGGTAGGAATCCATGGGAGGTAAAGAATATGATCCAGAACAGGGCACAGCCAGGAGTCTCGGTGACTGATTTCTGGGAAAAAAAAATAAGTCTGTGTTTGTCAAGAAGTTAGAAACAACTTCTTTTGGATTGCAGACAAAAGATTAGCAACTAAATAAAGTGACTTTTAAAATGTTTTTATACGATTATCTAAGATCACTTTCTATGAAGTCTACCCAATAAAAATCCATTACTCCCAAAGGCGTGGAAGCAGAAGCCTCATGGGGCTGTAGAGTAACTGCAGTTAATCAAAGGTAATGGTCATGTCTGCCATGCATGGAATGCTAAATGCTGGGAGAATGGCAAAATAAGGGAGAGAGATTGCTCTTGGGAGCCTACTGTTTCTTATTTCAATGAAGGACAGTTATACTCCATAAAAAATTCATTTAATTTTACTCCCTCTTCCTGAACCCTATATCATAGTCGTTCAGTGCAGAAGTTAGGGGATGATGGTTCTTACTGCCAGAGCTGCAAACTTGCAGGGGTTCTGGGAAATCAGCTGCTATTGCTGCTTCCTATTGTACAGTGTCACCACTGCTACAATCCAAACTCAGCTGAAGCCATAGAAGATAAAGCCAGAAAAAATGTGATTTTTTTCAGGCACATTCTACCTAACCAGCCACTCTTAATTGACCAAGTTCCTTTCCTTCCCTGTAATTCTCTTTGAGCTTTATTCTTTTTATCATGTCACACAGGAAACTGATTCAGTTTTGATTATTCTGGCATTTGGCTTGGAGGTCTTCAAGCTAGTAAGTCTGTCAGATAAAATTACATCCACGTTTTTCTGTGCATGATACCTTTTTCACTTAGAAATCTTGTGCAGTTAGAAAAAGGTTTTTAAACATTTGCCTGTGATTTTTGCATGTCTGATGCAGATTTGGAGCAGTGATTCTTACCAGGCTGTGTCTGGGAATCCCTGTGAACATTGTCATGTTGGTACAATAAATACAGAGGTCCTGGGATGCACCATATCAGACTCTGTGCAGATGTTCAGAGCATCTGTGCATGTGCAGCATCTATGCAAATCCAGTATTTCCAAAGCTCCATACAGCTCAGAGTTATGTTCCCATGATTCCTTCCACTACTCCACCACATGTGGGTGAGCCTGGTTTGGATTAGCCTGTTTTCACCATAAGAATAATTATTCTTCAATGAAATGCTTGTTTTTATTAGGGGATATGTAAGATCTGTAAGTTAGGTTCTGTTTTCTGAAATTTTGCCATACTTTCAAATTGTCTTCGTGTCTCACTAAAATCTGTGTCCTCCCAGAAACATTTGCATTCTCAAGAAGACTGGACTTTTTAATGAGCCAGCACTTTTTATTTCAATGGACCTATCTTCTCTTTTTCCAGTTTGATTGTAGCTCTACTACTGATAGCGAAGCTAAATATGTGAGCAAATATTGTCAAAAATGGATGTTGATTTTTGGATGCCTAACTTGATACGTTGAAAGGGCCTGGTGTTTCCAAAAGTGGCAGCTCAGGCATTTCTGAGAAATTCATTGTCTATGGAAAGTTTAGGATCATAGTTCAGCAGTGATTTAACATCTCAACCCTAGCTACAGTGATGAGACATTCATGTAGTTTATTAGCATGTGCATTAGTCATTCTTCTGCTAGGTTCTAAAAGTAGTTACACGCTAATAGCTGATTAATTGATTGCACAAATTTATTTGGTTATTAAAGTCCATTTGTATTGTTGGTGTCATAATGAGCACCACAGTTAGGAGTCGCTTATGGTTTACGGAGCTACCTTTTTATGTCTTAGAAGCAATTTGTCCAAGTCAAGCCTGAAATACACTGCAAAGCTGATGTTGGGGAAATTTATACAGTCCCTACCTGTTCTGTGGAAAATTCAAAGTTCTTTTGTTTCCTGGCTCTCAAGCTAACATCATTCACGTCTTTTCCCAGCGTTGCATTGCTTCAAAGGGAAATGCAAATCTATTTCATTTTGTTTGTGATGTCATTTATAGTTAGTTATAACTATAGTTTATATTGCAAGGAAGAGGATACTAAACTTTCCTGTCACAGGCTTTTAACAGTTCAGCCTAAGAACAGGTTCCAAGCAGTTTCAAAACAGCTTTGTACAGGTCAAAAAGCAATACCCCTTCCTTACACTGGATAGTGTCTCACATTGCAAATAGCTCGGGTGTAACTAATGTATGTTTTGAAGGATGCCAGTTAGTGTGGCTGGATACTCTTTTCTGTAATATTTTTCTAGAACATTTTCAATTCATTATCCTTCACTTGGTATCTGCTGCACTGGTTCAGACACTAGAAGAAACTGGCAACCAAGTTTGGTTTATCAGAAAATCAGCCATGCTTTTCTATGTATCAAAACACAATGTAAAGATAATTTGTATGAAATTCTTCTGAAAACAAGGCTTCTATTTTCCAAACCAATCTCTGGGAAGAGTAAGCGCTCTCACCGCATGCGCTGGCACTGTAGAATAAATCTGCGTGACATATGACAAGCAAGAAAGGGCAGATCATTCATCATAGGGAGCGCAGGCTGCCCTTGGATAGCATCCCAGGCAGTTCACTGGTTGCTGCTGATGAGTTAGCACAATCAAAACCATACCAGCTGAGAGTGCGTGAAGGAAAACTGTGCATTTAATATCGAATAGGTGTGGTGAAGCCAAGCATACAAAAAGCCATCATGTCCTGAGGATACAGAACCATATGCAGGCTAATTGTAGCAACAATGCCTGGTGTCTGGCAATTGAAAGGAACTTCACTCCCAAGAATAGAAACATATATTAAATTTCCAGTTTTAAATGGGAAGCCAGGGGCCATTCCACTTTATTTGGTAATGAAGAAACTGTTTTGTTTTGGCTGGGAAAGGGAATAAGCCAATCACTTGCATTCCTGTGTGCTTTTCCATATAAAATCAGAAACCAGGAAAAAGGGGATAGGGTCAATCATAAGGTCATATTTATTTTGTGTACTGTCTTCTGTAGATATCCCTGTGAGAGACAATGGAAGTCACAAGCCTCCGAGGAAGATAAAGGGGGAAGAAAAGACCTTTTTCTAAATGGGTTTTAAAAATAGTGTCCAAGCCTTTCGTACAGCAGCTTCTAATTAACACGTTTCTCTTTAAATGTCCTCTTACTCCATGAAATCAAATGGCTTTGGAGAAAAGTGTAGTGCTTTCTCCGCATTACTACAATCTGATTATTTTCATATTACGTTCCTGATCCTCCCTGTATTGATGCCAATGGCAAAATTCCAGTAGACTTCAATAAGGGAAGAGTTGGGTCTTTATTAGTTTATAATCACGGGGATTACAGTAACATGGAATGACGTCGTATTTCCTCCGAGCCAAACTTTCACCAATACACTGGTAATGTACCCAGCAATGCTATCGCACCAGTGTAATAAAGAAGGAAGATGTGAAGCTCTGCATTGTATTTCATGTTACCACTACACACAAGGCTTGTAGGGTCATAAGAAAATTCAGGAGGTAAGAAGGGACTCGGAAGGTCTCTATTTCAACCTCCTGATCAAGTCAGGGTCAGCTATGAAATCAGACCAGGTCATTCAGGAGGTTATTAATTTCATGCAGGATGCAAGGGGTAGGGAACGTGGTACTAAGCCACTTTTTCTCTCTGGTATGTGAGGATTGGGTGAAAGTCAGTCTGTGGAATAATTCTAAATGAACTATAGGCTGGTTTAAATTAAATTGTTGTTAATGATCCTCTAAAGTGCTCAGATGGAAAAAAAGTTTGCACTGTGGAGTTCCATGCACTTGTAGCCCTACTGCAGATCTGGTGACTACAGTTTGCTTCCTTTATTTCACTTTTCTATTTTCTTCCTCATCTTTTTTCTCTTCTAAGTTCTTTTCAACGTGCATTTCTAAAGTATAAGTTAATGAATTACTGTAAGAAGGGGAGGAGTTTTCTGACTTTTTTTTTATTTGATGTTCATACAAGTTGTTAAGCAAGGCTGTGGTTAAATCATGTCCTACTGGCCAGGTGCTGATGGGTGAGATGAGCAATGATTACCAGAGAAACACTACTTTGTAGAAAAATGTAGTGATGCGGAATAGGAAACTGGGAAAGCCAAATACTACATGTGAGAGAGTTTAGTGAGAAAGAATTACTCAGTTGCAAATCAATGTGTTAGGTAGCAAAAAATTTTGAAAGTTACATTTGTGCAACAACTGAAATTTCAAATCAATGATCTTTCCCTCTGCATGTTGCAGGCATTGAGCTGATCTGTGAAAAAGACATTGATCTGGCGACACAGGTTCAAGAGCTGCTGGAATTCCTTCATGAGAAACAGCATGAGCTGGAGCTTAATGCTGACCAAACTCACAAGAGGTTAGAGCAGTGCCTACAGCTCCGGCACCTACAGGCTGAAGTCAAGCAGGTGAGAGTTTTTAACCACACTTAAGGGCCTTAAATGGGTTTTCAGCCATTACATATATTTAGCACTTTGCAAAGTGCTGAACCAGCTTCTGCCAAGTCATGTACTTTTAGATGGATAATCTTAATCCCCCTTTCCTTACCAGGACTTGATTTGCTGACAGATTGCAGCATGACTCTTTACAAATAACGAAGGGCTTTATTCCCTCTAGTGTGTATGTGTTTGGCTTCATGAATAGTTATGGGAAGTCTGCGCAGAACTGACCCCATAGTTTCTCAACTGGAGAAGCTACCTGAAACTCCCATGTGTTCTGGGAATGTAATGATTTGATTTGGGATGCAGACTTAAACTGTTGTGGAGAACTGGTCCAAAGCAAAGGACAACTGAGCTGTGAGGTCTAAGTATGACATTACGGTAGTTCCACCTTTTCATTTATTGCTATACATTTGTTGAGCTGCATGAACCTTTAACATCTTCTGGGTGAGATAAAAAATTCTGTCTGTGGTTTCTAGATCCTAGGACTCATTTAGCCATTTTAGTATTGTTACATTGCCTTTCTTCCAGATTTCATCCTGGTGTAGGCAGTTGTGTTCTGCCTCCCTCAGTTTCCCCTGATATTTAATTTGGATGCCTCACATTTCTTTGTTTTCCTTTGCTACACAGGATAATGCTACAGTTCCTGCTTCCTAATCCATAGGTGGCTTCACACTTCAGTGTATGTCTGGATTTCAGTGGAATGGTCTTGGTTTCATTAGGAAAATCAGGAACCTTTTTCCAGACATGTGGAATATTCAGGTTTCCATTTTACCAGTATAAATGGGGGATATGGGAGGTGTGGTGTGTTTTTCCACATACTACAAGGTGTTCATGAAAAAGATTTGCTTATTTGTTTACTAAAAAAAAAAAAAAAGGAATATACTGAGTGCTCAGTACACATGATCATAGTCATTCTTTCTTCAAAAGTGAATATTTGAGTGACGCTTTATCTGAATTGTTTTATCATTGCTGGCAAAAAAATCCTTCATTCTCAGACAACTCTCAAGCTAGAAGCTGGCAGCACCAACACAAATACATACATTTTCTGTCAAAGTCCACTTTGATGTGAGTATTTTGCAACCCTAAATGAAAGTAGCACAGAACTCTCCTAAATTTTTATTTTGAAAATGTAGTCTTTTTGCATTTGTGATAATTGAAGGCCAACTCCTCATGAAGCTCCAGAGCTCAATAGAGTGCTTTGGCTTTCTTCTGGAAAACAAAACAAAACAAAAAAGAAAGAGACTCTGTGATATTCATAGGCACCACCTTAATGTGGTTATGAAGTGTATCCTTTTTTCTATAGGTTCCCAGAGTTTCTTGCACACAACTTAGCTAAGCTTGGAGTTTTGTGCAGTAGATTTATGATGAAGTAGAGCTATTTTAACTTATGATAGAAAACAGAGAGGAGTGATATGTGTAGCAGAAATGCTAGAAATGCAGGTTATCGCTATCTGACCAAGCGTCAGGATGAAGTGCCAGTCGGTCAGCTCTGTGGCTGCTCCTGGAGCCATACAGTGGCAGCACAGCACTCTCTGCAGGTACCTGATGTTACTTGCCTTATTATCAATTACCTGCTGGGCGTTAACTATTTTACAACCCAAAATCTACCCAAAGGAAATGGTTTTAGGACTGAACTACCTAATGCTTACTTGTGAGAGGAGAACAGCTGCCTTGAATTAGTATTTCCTTAATGGAGCTTGGGACCATCAGAGCCTTCATTACTGTGTGACCTTTCAGCAAACCAACAGTGAGGAATCGTTTTATTTGTTCAGCTGAATACTAAGGACTCCTTTGCTTATTAACCTATAAATTACCACAGCTACAGTTTCCCTCAGAAAGTGGCGAGTTAAAATATACCTGTGCCCTATCTATTTGGTTTCCTGTTCATGAGTCGTATTCCCAACCATTTAGTGAAATTGGAAAATATATTGATTTTGGCTTGCAGTCGATGTCCAGTCTGGTCCAGATTTCCTTCACTTTCATTTTAGTGCATCTGAGACGATGGATGATCTCATTACCAAAGCGCTCTCACCCTTGTGAATCAGCCGAGATGCGGTTGCTGCAAGACACCTACTGTAGCTGTGGTTAAGTTCTGCTGACATAGTAAAATTGGTCAAGGCTGCTACATGTACATGTGTTTGCATTTTGATATAATGGCTCATGGAAATACAAAGTCTTTTAACTGTCTCTATCTATTTAAGTCTCATTTACCAGGGATTTCTGCTTTATATCATATACGCCAAGGGTTTGAATGCCAAGACAATGAATAGAAGTTTGGGGCCATTAAAGCAGAACAATTCCAAATGAGATGTTCTGTGAACTGCTTTAGAGTGGAAATAGTATAGATGAGTGATTCACAAACTCTTTGTTATTAAGAAAGATCCTGCCCAAGACTGATTTCCCCTCATTTGGATCCCGCTCATTTCCGACTGAAACTACAGAGCTTGGATTGCTTACATAAAAGTAATAGCGGAATAGAGTTGTGGAGATCAGTTTAAAAAATGAACTCTAATGCTGTGCTTGCAGCTGTTTGGCTTCCCTATCACCTTATTTTATCTTTGTATATTTTATTTCTTTTTTTTTGATAACTGTTGAACTTGACCTAATTTACTTCCAGGTATCCTCAGAGTGTCCCACTACACTTACTTTCCAGGTTGTTTTGAAGTGTGTTTATTCCTTTTCATATGCTTGTTATCCATCCACTTTTGCTGTTTGGCATTAGATTTGCTTCCAGATTAATAGGCCCAAAGGATGATGGGAAGTAGTTATTTGAGAGACACTGAATATTTTTGGGTTTTTTCCCAATCGAATGTCTCAGAGCTCCTGGAAACCTGATGCAGTTTTGAACATGGCTAAAATTGGCAGAAGGTGTCCTTGCTGGTGGTTGTGTCTGTGGTAGTAAGAGCCTCGCAAAGAAGCTGCAAATGGTCCAGAGATGTAAAAGATTCACTTACAGTATTTTGCCTTTTAAACTTAAAAATCTGTTCCAACATAACTTGATGAGTATCATTAGCAAAGCCTTAAGTCTTTTTTAGAAATGTCAAGGAAGGCATTCTGACTAAACTGAACCAGCAGGCAGAAACAATATGTGATGCAGGGCTCTTGTTTCTTAAGGAAGGTTGCACAAAGGTGCCTCACCTCTTATTTTTCCTGCGAGGTCTGATTCTGTGCTCAATGAAGGTGGCAGAGTTTCAGGGTATGAATTTTAGAAGAACTTGCTGCTATTATTTAATTTCAGAGGAGCCATACTCAGAGGTAGCCTGTTTTAAGCAAACTGGAGTCAAAGGTGGGAGTTGTTTCAGAACTGTGGTGGTTGCCGTGTTAGACAAGCCCTGCCTTGCAGTGAAATTGTCCTTCAGTGGCAAGTGGCTTTTATCTAAGTTTCTGACAGTGTGCTTTTGCTCCTCCATTGTTAAAAAAAAAAAAAAAAAAAAAAAAAAAAAAAGGTTAGGCTGTTTAAAAGACTCTTTGAAGATTTGTTTAACTCCAGAATTATTTAATCACTGCTTCTACAAGGTAGATAAAATCTGTAATTTGTAGGAAATGTCTGTTTAAAGCCATCTTTTGCTGTTGGCCTGTCTGCACATTGCCGGATAATGGTGAATCTATTAATACAGGAAATGATCAGAGAAGTGTCTTGGTGCTGTATTAGCAGCTTCTATGCATATTTTAATGAAAAGGTATTAAGCACCATATAAGTAGGAGTCAGTTTGCGAGCAGGTCTTGTAAACCAGATACAAATGTGTAAATGCTCTCTTCCAAACATTTCAGTCTACTTCCAAGCCAGTAACACAATGAAAGGCTCTGCAGGTGATTGGGTTTTGCACTTAGACTTAAGAATCTTTGGGTATGCAACTGAAATTTTTTCTTACCATATCTAAACAACACACACACAAAAGAAGAGGAGAGGGCGGAAATGAAGGGAAAAACATTACCATGGAAAAAGCTGATGCAATCCCAAGTGTTAGACTTTTGGAAGTAGCATAAGATCATTATTTAAATTTTCTCAAGCAAAATTTGCTAGTGCTTGGGTGCTTGCTGGGCCTGGAACGGGGAGTGCGGGAGCCCCACGGTGGGTGCCTGAACCCACAGTCTGGGGGAAGGCGGGAGTGCCACAACTCAGGGGTGGCAGCAGCCTTGGTCAAGAAGAGTGCTGTAAGCATTGCTGACAAGGTGTTGTCCATCAGAGCCTGACCTGAACTGCTTTACCCTGAATACTTTTGAGTCAACCAGACAGTTGTACAGAGGAATGCATGTGTATCATTCACACTAGAAGAAACCTGGCAGCTTTCAGTTGTATGGTCCCTCTTCCTCCTTACTCAGCCTTCTTGCCTATCAGCTTTTCACTAATCAAGTTGCATTGTTTTAAGACAGGTTTCCAGTGATTTTATTACTATTTAGCAACTTGGATATTTGTATGAAATATGCATCAAAACCTCTGTGGCGGGTTTTGAAAATTCCAGCTCAAATGAAAGCTGTTCCCAAGAGAACACTGTCATGCCCTGATTATACTGTTTAAAAAGAAACAAAATCAATTAAGCTACTGCATTTTTAGCGTACATACTCAGTATTTTCTACACTCTAAATGGCCCAAGTCAGGATATATCACAGTACATAAAATGTGAAAGCATGTCTTGCTTTATGATGTCCTCACTTCCAGTCTCTCCCAGACACAGCGATCCTTTGGTTAACTTCAGCTTTTGGTACCATGTGGTCGGTAATAATGTAGCTTTCTTGTCTGATGGATTATAGAAAATGCCAGCCAAAAAGATTGCCATATGATAACCTGATTTCTTTTCCTTTAAATCTTTGTTGCATTTCCCACAGGAACAATAACACCTGCTGATGAAAGACAGAAAGCTGACAAATTAAATCTTCCACACTGTTGTACTGAGCAGAATGTAATTTTCTACAAATTAGGGTCAGCTACGTGTGTAGATGGCTCCCCTTTCTTTCTCCTAGGGAAAACTCATTTTCCTACCCTCCAGGGAACTGAATGGCTATAACTAGGGTGATACATGATGTAGGGATAAAAACCACAACAACAGAAAATCCCTATTGCTTTCACACAATTTAATGGATCACTTGGTGAAAAAGATGGCACAAAAGGGAAATTACTATGTAGAATATTGCGGCAAAGTCAGTTTTGGAGCTTTGTAAATCACAAGCTAAATTTAGGGCAGTGATTGGGCAGTCAGGATTTCCTGTGCATCTGTGAATTGAATTCAGCAACTTTCTGGCTTTATTGGAATAATTTGACACCCACACAGGTAGAAAATAGACTTTGAGACAACACAGCAAAGAACTAGCACATGTGTTTTGGGTGCTAATTTTCCAAACACGTGTCTTAAAATAGCAGAAAATGTTGCCGCTTAAATGAATAAACACAAGCTTGATAGATTAATTATGTGTAGTTAGGATTTGATTCTGCAGTCATTACAGCATGCATTGCATGCCTACAAATAATCTGCATATCCCTGAAGTAAAGCCTCTTGACTGAATATAAAATGCAAGACCTGGGATTTCTTCCTAGCTCTGCATGCAGGTGGAAACTCCGACTGCATCTTAACTCCACTTTAGATGAAACCAACTGTGTCTTTTCCCTCCTCACCCCTAAGCCCTGACTTTTGTGTGAAAGAAACACAGGCAAGTGGAGCAGAAAGGAGTTGCAAGGTCCATGATTCCAGTTGGAAATTTGAAAAAGAGAGAGATCTTCATGTTTAATTTCAAATCTCCCTCATTGTGCCTTGTGGGTTTGCCCTGGGATATTTGCATAGGGAACATTCATTTTTGTGATCGAACCTTGGAAATTAAAGCTCTTTGCTATCCGAATAGCCATGTGTAAATACTTTGGGAGTTTAATTCTTCAAGCCATAACTTCTTCAATAAGATCTTTGCCCTCTAAAAATTCAAGTCATTAAGTCCTTATCCTAGGATTTCTTTCTGCTCACTGATTCAGCCTGAGACCACACTGGGCAAAGTACCTTTTTGTTAGCCAGGCTGAAGGATTTTCTGATCGGTGACTTACATAAACCTTTGTACTGAAACAACCTTTCCATAAGCACATCCTTTCTTTACAGGTGCTTGGCTGGATCAGGAATGGTGAATCAATGCTGAATGCAAGCCTCGTCAATGCAAGCTCCCTCTCTGAAGCTGAGCAGCTCCAGCGAGAGCATGAGCAGTTTCAGCTGGCCATAGAGGTAACAGGAATAAGTCAACTTTGTTTCTCCTTCGTGGGTGAACATCATACGAAAGGTTATCTCTTCAGCATCAATTGCTGCGTGCTTGAAGGAAGGGAAGGAATAAAAACTTTAGAAAATGAACTTAATTATTAAACTTGTAATGCAGCCAGAGGTTAATAGTGAAATAAATTATCATCTGCAGCTAATTCTTTGGCTGTCAGATATCAACCTTTCCATTCATGAAAATGACACTCATGCATCTCCTGATAATTTCTTTGGTTAAAAAAAATAAGGAGATTAAAATTCATAAACTGATCTGAAAATGGGAAAAGTTCATAAAGTCTGTTTCTTCCCACACCCAAGATTTGCAGATCATTTCACAGCATTCATTAATGAACATCTTTGTTATTGGATAACGCTCTTGCATGAAACCTTTGTTTCATTCAACTCTCCTTTTGTTGACAGCAGAAGAGACATTCATTCAAACCCACATTCTCAAATAACTTTACCTTGAAGAAGAGGCAAGAGGGGTGATTCTTAAGAATTGCCTGCAAAACTGAGCTTTTGACCCTGCTTGCCCTGGAGTAGCACATCTTTGACCTGGCTCTTAAAAACTAATTGTGAGCCAACTCATTTGTCTCACTCAAGGGGCCAGGACATGGCAGGAGGAATAGCACCTCCTCTGAGCTGCTTTCTTTTGGGTGAGAAGGTAGTGAAGGGCTATGGACTCCTGTGAGTAGGGTACTACAAGACTCATAGTTAGGCTCAGTACTTTATGTATCTTTGTCATTATGAACAAACGTGACACTCGCAGGGTGTGCTTGCTCTGGTTGCGAGAAAGAGGGGCCATTGCTCTCTCCTGTTCCTGCTTAACAAGGTGTATATGCTTCCCAGATTGTGTTAATTGTTACCTTTTAATAGAACAAAGAACAAGTTGGAAAATACCTTTCTGTGGTTTATATGTATCTGAAAATAACCAAAACTAAACCAAACTTTAAACTATGAAAATAGTATTTCCATACTGGAAAGTTGAAGAGATGTCTGATTAAGGGGGGAGGGGGGGGGAGAAGGTGTCTTTATGTCTCCTGGTAAACTTTAAATAAATCTATTTACATTACAGTGTTGCTAGTAAGTATAGACTTTAAATCTCAGCTAATGACCTATTCTGATCCAGCCCCACTCACACTAAAGAAGGAGCAGCTGCTGCAGCTTCTAAGGGAAAAGGAAGAAGTTTTCTATCAATTCTGTATGAGCTGGCTGGTACCAAGCTGTGCTGACCACATCTTGGCAGCCATCGCCAGACACCAGTGGGGAACGAGACACTGGCTGTGTTATCGCAGCTTGCTGCCGTTGGGGAAGTGCTTGTATTTGGTGGCAAATGCAAATCACAGAGGGAGAAGAGGGTTACGCCACACTAAGGGGAAAGTAAGTTTTCAAAGGGAGAAAACACTAGATTAAATATTTAAAGTGTTTAAAGCTCAATATGGGGAAGAGATCAGCAAAGTACACAGGGCAGACTGTTCTCTAAAGGCATTCTAGATGTGGAATTGATTTTCAGTTGAAATCCTTTAAAGTCTATTTAAAACAAATATTACAACTCTAACACCAGTAAAGCAGCTGGATATTAAATTTAACCAGTTGTTCTTGAACATCTTCCTAAATGTTTCTGCCAAGTATTAATCCTTTTTTGCTAATAGCTTTCTCTACATTGCATAATTCATCAGTGTATTACCAGATGATTTCAAGCTTCTTTCCAGGTTCAAGGATTAGATCATAAAAGTATCACATGAGAATTTGTCAGCAGCAGTTACAAATGGGATGCAGAACTGAGGAGTCTTTGGGAGATTTCAGGGCTTCTGTTCAGAAGATTAAAATCAAATATTGGACTAAACCATGCCTGAACACAGTTACTCAGGAGGCTGTGAAGGCTCAGGGGCTATTTTCCTCTCAGCAACCCACAGAGGAAGGTGTAACCACCACTTGGTTACTCTGAGAGGAGCTGCTGTAGGCTGGGGAATGGGGCAGATAATTCAGTCCTGCCTATGAAGTGCCTAATGAGTAAACTGGGGAACAGTGGAGAAAATGGCTTGACTCCCCCCAGTTCTGCCCTTACAGGTAGCATAGTGTAGCTCAAATATGAGTAAACTGACTTTCAGAAACGTGTCTTGTAGGGGCTGATGTTTGTGATATTTAGTAAGGCATCTTTGTGTCTTCTGGGGTTGATGTTTTGTGTCCTGTGGACAGGACAATTAGACACATGAGTAAAGCTGCTGATGCCAGCAAACAGCCTGGCAAGAGTCAAATTAGGGTGATTAGGCCCATAGTTTGCCGACTCTTTGGCGTTTGCTTTTGTATCTGCAGATTGTGTGGGTTGCAGTCAGCTCTGAGTACAGGCTGGGTGGGAGCTCAGCACATCAGCTGCCTGCATTGGAGTTGTCAAAATGGACCCACCGGGAACCCCACCCCGGGTTGTTGCCCAAGGGGCTGTAGCGGATCAGTGGAGCTAACCCATTTTAGCTACCGCTTGCTTGTCCCAAGCTTTAATAACGTGTTGCAAACGTGTGTGAATAATTGAAACTAAAATGCTTTGCAAAAAGTAACTGTTAACTGAAGATAACTCTCTGAAAATGTTTCACTCTCTCGCATCTCCATGCTCACATCTTGCTTCACCTTTCTACCATACATCTGGCACATCTATACAACCTCTCTTTCCTCCCCTCATACACAGTCCCTCTTTCATGCCACTTCCTTACAGAAGACACACCAGAGTGCCCTGCAGGTCCAGCAGAAAGCCGAAGTGTTGCTACAGGCTGGGCATTATGATGCCGATGCCATCAGAGAGTGTGCTGAAAAGGTGGCCCTGCACTGGCAGCAGCTGATGCTGAAGATGGAGGACAGGCTGAAACTTGTCAATGCCTCGGTGGCCTTCTATAAAACCTCTGAGCAGGTGAGCTGAACAGTATTGTATCTGTGCCGTGACATATTGCTACAGCCTGGGATTTAGCTCCCAGTGTATAGTGTGAAGGTCTTGTCTCTCACCAAGGTCAGCAGTGCAGTCTCTGCACACTTCCAGAGTGTTGAACTGTTCCAAATGCCTGCTCTGCTAATTCCACCAAGGAACAGTGCTCATTCTTCTCCCTTTTCCTTGAGTAATCCCAAAAGTAGGAAGAGTGTGGCTTCAGTCAGCCCTGTTTGCCCTTAAAGCTGCCCTTTTTCTTTTCACATATCTTTGCGTGTCTTCACCCACACATTAGGTGCATATAAACCTTTCTGTCACCTGAATAGCGCCAGCGTTGAGCCCTCTGGCGATTCCCAGCTGGTGAACACCAATGTGAGTGCACTCCACGATGTAGCAGTGCTGGTAGGTGTGGGTTTTCTACTCTGACCCTGAGTGCAGAGGGTCTTCTGACAGCAAGGGTTCTCACAGCATTGGCAAACTTAACTGAAAGGACATTTGCTCCGCCGGCATAACAATGCTAAGCCACACATGGAAACCAAAATTTGAACTAGCTGAAATTGTTTCTTTGACAAGTATTGTAACAAAAAAAAAACCAACCCAAAACAAAAACAAAAACACCAAACAAAAACCAAAAACCAAACCAACCAACCAAAAAAAGGCAGCAGTTTGCAATAACTTTCATCTTAAAGTTTTCAGTGAAGTAATGTAATTCTTGACTCTTTTTTTTCTTGATTGTCTCCTTTCCAACGGGAAAAATTTCTGAAATCCGACCATTTGTGTTTCAAGTTCTCATGATACCAGAGTTAATTTTGAGGAATATAAATCTGCCTTTCCTTGAGAACTGCTTGCAAATAATTACCTGTTACCTTGTGAGCAGTACTAGCCAGTGTTTTCACTAGTAGTTAAACACCACCATGCCAAAAAAGATGCCAAGGTATGACAGGATTTCTCTTAAATCCATCTGCAACACCGATAATTACAGCAGTAACCATTATAGGTTAACACAACTTTACTTCATTCCAGATGTCCGCGAAGTGCAAAACACATTCCGGTTTGCTGCTGGTACGGTGGGATTATTCACCCCTTGCACAAACAGGTGCCGTTTATACTGTAGTCAGTGAGAATTAGTGTCGTAGTGTGGATACTCGAATAGCCTTGAAATTTACTGCAGCCAAGCAGTTGGTGTTAGCATGGACATTGCAGGAACCTGTGGTTTTATACAAAAGGCAGCAGTGATTTCCATTAAATTTTCTATTGTTATTGTCACACAGTTAGTTCCTCAATTAGAAAACCAGACATGGGAAGTTTTCTTTTAGCACAACTAAATCTATCGTTATGGAGAGAGATTATTTTTTCTTTAACATTGAGGCTGTAGATGATCCTTGGGCCACTTTTTGGTGCCGTTTGTTTAATGCATTTTTAAGATTGTTTAAGATGAATTCATTCCTCATAATGAATGTCTTTCACTGTGAAGAGTTTCAAACAGATTTACAGTCCCCGATGCGTTCAAGATTGAAATGAATTACTGCTGGTGGAGGATTGTGAGAAATGAAAACCATTAAGGGATTCATTAGTGCTTTAGTCAGTCAAACGTGCTGGCCAAAATATTCATAGCCAGTAATTTATCAATTCAGTCTCTTCCTGTTTTCAAGTCATAGACAAGCATGCCGCAGTGCCCACCAGTTCATTCATTAGTTGTGTCTATTCAGCAAATGTTTAGGACAAAGATCATTCAGTCTTTGAATGCTCATAAACTCACTGCTGCACGCAGTCTGTCGTCTTCTCTTGGGCTGCACGACTGATCTACAGTCCTTAACAGTCTGCTCCCTGAGTGGATAACAGTGGATTGAGTAATTTACTGGATCCTGAATTCTCTCAGTATCTAGAAAAAACAGCTAAAAGGATGGAGAGACTGTCATGACCAGCCAAACTTTTTCATGCCTGTCTTTCCCAAATATACTATGTTCTTGATATAATTAGTGGAGCCCTGGTTTGCAGATAGCCCAGTTTCTCTCTGACTTCATTGACAGCCCACTTTATATAAATTTCTGTCATCGTCTTAACAGAGAGACGATATTTGCATGTGCAGGGACCATCCTTTCTGAAAAGCTGTGGACCTCAGGCAGTCCATCCACTTTCATTTTTTAAGTCACCAAAGTCCAATAGAGTACCAAAGTTTTCAAGAACTAAGAAGTAAAATGGAAATGCTTTTCTGCTGCTCTAATAACACATGGGGCACTTGCTCTCAGAGAAATGTTTGAGGGTGAATGCTGGTTTGCATCCAAGCAAGAAGATAATTTCAGATTGTCAAATGCATAACAGCCTGGCAGCAGGGTAAGTTGATCAGCTCACCAGTTTTAATGGTGAATGAATTATATGAAAATGGCCTGCAATAGCAGGGGCAGGATTGGTGGGTGATGCTGGAGTCTCTTCCAGACTATGGTCTTGAGCTTGTAGGGTCCTGTGAATTATAACAGTGCTCATATAAAATTTGCAGGAGTGAGCGAGCAAAGGGTGAACATGGTTAGCTGGACCTCCAGCAATAACTGACTGGATCTTGAGTAATCTCAGCAGTGGAGTGTGTAGGAAGAGCTGTCTGGGAGAGAAGAGGAAAGTTCCAAATGGTCCTGAAAACTTTTGTACTTTTTTTTGGTGTCTGCACAGGCTACTAAGAGTCATTCTCAGGATCTACAACACAAAAGACTCAGCCTTGTCAGAGGCCACACAGTTTCCAGACTGTGTTCGTTTATTTACCTCATTCCCATTATTCTACCAAGGTAGAAGATACTTGTGTAAGCTCTGTACCGTGGAACACCTGCATGCACCTATGTTGTGACACTGATTTAATGTCTGTTGGTTTCCATCAGTCTTTACAAAAGCTGCATAGGGAGCAACTAACATGCAGCTGAAGAGAATTAGTTCCAGGTTCAGACTTTGTTTCAGGAAAGTATTTAAGCATGTGTTTTTGTTTAACTATGTGCTAAGTCCCTTGACTTCAGTGGGATTTAAACACATCTAAAGCACCCTTCCGGAATAGGGATTGTTTCCTGAGTGATCCGCTGGGGCCAACACTGACCCCTGCCTTGATTCAACCTTTTGAGCTTCCCCCCATTATCCACTGGAAGAGAAGAAGGATTTATCACCCTTAAACCAGATGAATTGCATCCCAAACAGTAGAGATCCCTATGGGTAAGAAGAACTGCTAGATCATTCTGTCCAGGGCCTGTTTCGTACTCACTTATCCTCCATGTCAGGGCCCATAGTCCAAAGCATTTAGATTTAAAATGTCATTGGTCATAGACTTTTACTGAATATGTTTCTCCTGATTATGATTGTAGATAACTGAATTGTTGTGCTATGGGCATATTTCAGGTATGCAGCGTATTGGAGAGCTTGGAGCAAGAATACAGACGGGATGAAGACTGGTGTGGAGGTCGAGATAAACTTGGACCGGCAGCTGAGATAGACCATGTCATCCCTCTGATCAGCAAACATCTGGAACAGAAGGAGGCTTTTCTCAAGGTCTCATTTTAGTTCTCTAATAAATCAGGAAAACTGCCCATTAAGTAGTCAATTTAAAGCAGTGTTGGTGAATTTGAGAGGAGGCTTTGAGATGTAATTCCAGCTCATCTACTGGCTGGCTGTATAAGGCCAGTTTCACACTGTTATAGTAAGGGTAATAAGCATTATCATCAATTCATATCTCAGAGAGATGTAGGTAGTATTTGCCTTGCACTTGGAGGATGTTAGTTGTTGTGCTAGTTCAAAGTTCAAATTCTCAAAATTGCATATGATGAGTGTTATAAATGACAGGTATTATATGGCATTTTGATGTTGGCTTATACAAACCACCCAGCATTTCAAATTCTGTCCTCCAAGCCAATAACCGAAGAACAACTAACAACTAACAACTGAAGCAATTGTGTCTCTGCAGGGCAGCACCAGGATGGAGACAGAGATTTCCTCCTGCCTTCCAGGTGCTGCTTTGTAAGAACTGTGGAGGTGACAGGCTGACAAGTCAATTGACAGCCAGCCTCCCACCTTCCACTAAAACTGATATACAACATGAAACTACACTTGCAGGCAAGGCTTAAAAAATTATGCCTCTAGATTGTACATTTTTTGAAACAATGAGTACTTTTCTTGAGAGATGTGTTAGCTTTGGTTAGACTGAAAAAGTGTGATGTACTAGCTCTTTACAACCAGTTCTTTTATTATTGTCATTAATTTGCCTTAATATATAAATATGAACCACTATATTCAAAATTACTTGTGTTTTACTACATTTATGAGGCTGATAGTTTATTAGCTGAGTTTATTGACTCTTAGCTGAAGCTCTCATGTTCCCATATGAAAAAGAACTTCTCCCTGCAAAATAAGCAGAGAACTCCCTTGGGTCACCTATGATTTCTTTGATCATCTTTACTGATTCTTTTTGGTGGGGGTTGTTTTTCTTAGGCCTGTACACTGGCACGAAGGAACGCTGAGGTATTCCTCAAGTACATCCACCGGAACAACGTCAGCATGCCTGGAGTAGCAAGCCATACAAGGGGGCCCGAGCAGCAAGTGAAAGGTTGGTGCACTGATGCAGTGACAGCATTGAATTTTTTGTTTGCTTCCCCCTCTGCTGTGTGGTTATCCTAACATTTGTGGACATGTGGAGAAGGCACCTCAAGTTTTGCCATCTGCTGTCACTAAAATGATACACATGCCTGACCACTTTAGCAATGGTAGTGAGGCCTCTCAGAAAGTGATCCCTCCTCTGCTAGGCAGGAGTTCTTATACAGAACTCTGCTGTTACAAGTGGTGGGGGAGGAAAAAAGGAAAGGGGTTTGAAACATGGGCTCTGTCTGGCTTCTCTTGTCAGCAGAGTCCCTGGGAGTGACACTGTGCCTTCCCCCATCATGTAGGTTGACAGCCGAGATGATCAGACACTATGTTGCCTTAATATCTAAAAATGCATAAACAAATAAGCACATATCAAACACAAGGTCTAGATGCATCCTGTTGCTGCTGAGCACTAGAAAAAAACAAACCCCAAACTTGTTTGTCCCTAGGATGGATTTGTTATTTTTTTTTTTGTCCCTGGAATCCTGTTTGATGTCCTACCACATCAAACAGTCACCAGCAAAAGTATCTGCCTGTAGTTGCTTTCCTTTGGTCAAAAGAGCACCGTTTACAATCAGCTGATACATCTGAGGTGTTTGAAATGTTTCCACTCCTCTGCTTACTTGAACAGTTGTTAATCTGTGCCTGGCAATGCTGCAAGGTACTGATATGAATGAGCAAAGTGATTCTGCAGAAATAAACCATTTTTTGTTATTATTATTGGCTTTCTTACAAGATACAGGTTAAAAGCAGTGCAGTTATTATATATGTGGGGGGGATGGGAACTTTGGTTATGCACAAGATGAAAATGGTATCGCTGAAAAGATTATTTTCCTTCCTTTCTTCCGATACCAGTTCTTCAATGTTAACATGACTTTGTTCAACTTTTCCCTGCTACTGTGTCAAACACTTGTTGTGGACTTTGGTTCCCTACAGTTGAAAATCACGGGAAAATTAATTATATCCTGACTCCGCAAGCCCTTAAATATGCACCCAATATGAGCTTGTGAGTGTTCCTCACTGAGCTTTTTTGAAATTACTCACTTACATAAAAATCAGCTTGTATATTAGTCGTCTTCTAAGCCAAACATGTAATTCTTATGCTTGGCGAGCCTATCCACAGAAAAACTTTAAAGTGGACTCTTTAGTTTAGAATAAAAGCACCATTTAGTAGGATACTTAGTGTGCTTCCAAAGCAAAGTCATTAATACAGAACAAAATTAGTTTTACTTGGCATAAATTGTTTATGCAGAGATCTGATCTAGAGCACTGAGTCAAGATTCAAGTTCATTTTGTCAGTCAAATTTTCCTCAGCAGGGACTGGACTAGGTTTTGCAATTAACTTAAGTATTACAAATTTTTTGACCACAATCAGTGTCACACTTGTAAATGGGGAGGAATACATCCAAATCTGTTTGCTGCCACCAGTGTTGATATATAAGCAATGAGTATCAGTACATTCAGAAAGGGCTTAGGGTGAACGAGATTATTAACATGTGCTGTAAATGATCATAAATCACTGTAAGTGGTTGAGAAGCTAAACTCGGTGTTTTAATATAAAAGAGTGTGGCTGCTCCCCCGGCTGCGTGTGCCTAAGCCCTCTCTAGTGGATGCTCTGCTTTGAGGAAAAGGGCAGGGGGGCTGCCATGCCTCACCTGCCGAGGTGGCCTCCCTACCCAGCCATGGCTGGGATGAACCACGCTGCTGCCAGCTAAACGTGACTTAGCTCAGTTTAATTAGAAAAGCTCAGGTTTATCTAAGGTTTATGTCACTTATATAGTGTAAATCTCTTGCACTCTCTCTGCATGTAATCTTTTCAGTTAAACCCATGGTACTTTTAAAAGAGTTAAATCACACCCTTTTATCAAGTTGATACAGTCTGGCTGAGCGCTCGGAATTTGAAGAACACCTATGTCCTAGACTCCAAGGAGTAGCAGGACTCTTCCCACTCTCTTCCTGAATCTAGGTGACTGTCACAACCCCATCACACAGAAAACAGTTTAGAGGACCAATACCAGGCCTCAACCCAAAATCGTAGCCCAGCAATAACTGCACAGGGAGCAGCACACAGAGGGTCACCAGGCAGCACAGCTGTATAAGAAACCTTACCAGGTATGTCAAACTGGGGGCTCAGGTCTGAATTAAATTCAATCACGACCAGAGCTCATGCATGACAATAGGCTTTGGTGCCAAGCGGTACGTAGCCTGTGGCCAGAGCAACAGACAAGGCAGTAAAAGGGCAACTTCTCTTACGTCAACCAGTACTAGACTCCTGAAATACACAACGGAAGAGAATGAAAAGACTATAAATCAGGTACCCCAGTGTATTTACTGGTGTAAATCCCAAACTCTGTTCTAGCATCTTCTCCTTTACCAGACAACCCTGCAACTGCACTTTGCTGTTGTATTTTGTTTTGTTTTGTTTTGTTTTAAAGCAGCCCCTTTGAATCAATGCTTGTTTTTAAGAAGCACAGTCTCAGGGGCTCTGCTCTTGCAAGCGTGGTCCAGGCAGAGTGAGTAAATTCAGCTTTTTATGGCTTATTTCTGTATGCACTCAGAATCACTAATCATGCAGACGTTTTCCTTTGCCCTACAGCCATTCTGAGTGAGCTGCTGCAGAGGGAGAACCGGGTCCTTCACTTCTGGACCCTGAAGAAGCGGAGATTAGATCAGTGCCAACAATACGTTGTCTTTGAGCGCAGTGCCAAGCAGGTAGTGTAAAAAACCCACTTTGTCTTTCTGTCCTGGCAGTGTGTAAGTATTGTATTCATGTAATGCCTCTGTGTGGGGTTCCTGTTGCAAAGTCAAGTTGTATTTAAAAACTGTAATGTTTGAAAACATGGCAAATGTAGATTTTTAAAACAATTTAAGAAAATTCCAAAACCCAACAGCAAAACTCAGTATTTTTGCCAGGTCAGATTAATTTCTGGTTTTGTTCATTTGTTTGAAAATAAGTGTAAGAACAAACTTGTTTTATTGAGCTATTACTGAATGAGAAAACTGCTTTCCCTGCAAGCAGATTTATTTGTATATAGGTAGAATTCCCTACATTCCTTTTCTCCTAGGAAACATACAGCACCTTTTGTATCCTCTCCTACCTGCTTTGATTACTGTATACTTTTTACGTGTTCCTAGAAAGTGTTTTAGTACGCACTGTATGAAGTCCCAATGGACTTGATACCCTTTATTTGGAAGGGTTTTTTTGTCAGAGGATTAGTTCTTGGAATACGAAGACTGTTTTGTTTTTCCTTTGGTTTTTTTGACATTCACAGGCCTTAGACTGGATCCAAGAAACAGGCGAATATTACCTCTCTACTCACAACTCCACAGGGGAATCAGCAGAAGAAACTCAGGAACTCCTGAAGGAATATGGGGAATTCAGAGTACCTGCCAAGGTAAACAGTGACTTTAATCTAATTATGGCATCTGCCTTAGTCTATGTTTATGATCCTGTTTCAGTGCCTTAAATCTCTATAATAATATTCTCTCAATTTTGTGTTTTGCTGCTGATATTCCTAACCCAGAAGATAAATGTCTTTTGAGAACTGTGATCTTTCTTTTTTAGCAAGACATAGGCACAAAAAGGAGGTTTTCTCCTCCTTGGTCTGTACTGGTTATGAAGCATTTTTGTTCTGATCAGAAGGAAGAGAAAGTCCATTTGCATACGGAGTTCACAGCAACCTAATGAGACATACCCTAATTCCATCCTCAAACAATCATACAAGAATGGTATAGAGTAACTAATTGATCTGAACATATCCAAGGTCATCTTGGATTCCCTGTCTCTTTCTTCTGTCATTACAACCACAGTTTGTTTCATCAATTTCAGCTGGGTTGATCACAGATGATCATTTATCTTATTAGAAATAATATGCCAATCCCAACAAAATACTTTAAATAAATGGGTTTGTAAACTCTGGGGTGAACACTTTAATACAAAGCTGCATTACCAAGAATCTATTAATTTATATGGAGCAATTCCGAGAAATCTGGTGGGGTTTACAGAGGAATGGTGATTGGATCTGCTTCAGACAAATTAATTCAAACCATAGGTAATTCACAGACAGTGAATCCACAGGGGTATTAACAGTCACTGATAAGGATCTAAATTGCAAATTCGGACTGCAGCAAGACCGTGGCTTTGGTATTACGTAGGTTCATTTCACTGTGTTCTGAAACTGATCTTCTGTAATCCTCGAATTCCTCATTAGGCTGTCCGCACTTGAATGGGTTTGATTCACAGGCTTTGTGGTGTTCTTGTCCCCTTTCTTTTTCCTTAGCTTGCATGTTTGTGAAAATGGGAGATGTGGATGGAAGTTCATTTAATCAGGCAGGACCTGTACAACATTCCTTTAACAGTACTCCTGGCCTCTAACCACCCATAATCAGTCCACCTGAAATCATGTTCAAGGTTATAATTTGATTTTGACCAGAATAATCCCAATTAATCCTGAAGTTTCCAAACTATTTCTATTCTTGACTTAGCCTAGGATTGAGGTTTTGTTCCTTATTGACCATTACTGGCTGTTCCTTACACTGATGCATCTAGTCTTGATGCCTAGAGCTCTAGTAAATCACTCTCCTACTGCTGACCTAGAGTATTTTCACTGCCATGTGCAATCTGGTGAATGCATGTCACTCCCAGACTGATGTTATTCTTGAATTAAGTTGTAACTGAAAGCCTTCCTGATCCAAATAACTTTCTGGCCAAACCAATTGTTTGGAAAGCAAAAACACCAGTAGCTTTTGGGAATGAAACACCCTTTAAATGTAACAGTAAATCCGATTTTTACTTCTCCATACCTAGCGTTGCTTAAGTACTCAATTAATTTGTTGAGATGACCTCTGATTCAGCTGTTAATTTATTTTACTGGTGAAATCCCTTTAATTTAGTTTTGTGTTTGAAATCTGCTGGATGTTTTCTGGTCTGACATGCGTTTGTCCATTTGTGGTCAGATTGCTGATAACGTCAAGTACCTGATAGCATGTCTCGCTTTAGGCAGAGTGGAAAGTTCTCCTCATCTCTGAAAAGCAACTTGCCAGTACCTCTGGGGATGTGACTGATTCTCCTTTTGCTTTTGAAGATTAACATGTGCGTTACAGCTGGAATGCAGTCTGTACAGTTGATATCTCAGTTTCTATAAGCATTTTGTGTTTGAGCTGACTCAAACATAGGGTCCAGGCACCTTCAGTTCCTAGGATAGATTTGGAATCTAAGCTAAAGTTTCTAACTAGCTCTTTTGTGCTCGATTTGCCCAAAGTTCCTCAACATGGAAAATGATAGTGACTAAGGGGCAGTCAGAGCCCAAGTGGAATGGAAAAGATTTCTGGAAGGTTTGGGGTCTCGGTGTATGTTTCGGAGTTCAGGCATTTTTAGTTTGTAATGCTCTAACTGGAACTAAAATGCTGACGGGTGATTTTATAGTAGACCAGGAATTTGGATTTAAATTCTGTTTGTTTCTGAAACAGAGTAGTAGTGACTCAAACTCCCTTCCTGGACTGATATGTGGTGTATTAATGACCTGCCTACACAGGTCTGCGGAACCACCTAGGTATAGATTCAGAGTAACTTGGTGTATTTTATGAAGTGTGATTTTTAAATCCTGTCTTCTACTCCAAGGCTCACAAAAAATAAATTTTTGGTTTTGGGAAGGAGACATGTCTAACTTCCAACATGTTTTCCTTATGTGTTTGTGTGTGTGTGGTTTCAAAAACTTTACTTTTTCTATCTGCTGCAGCTTCATGAGTGTCCTTGTAAAAATGTCATTCCTTTCATGTTTTACTGGGCAAAGTTTAAAGCATCTGATTCTGTATAAGATGAAGTACAGGCACTCTTTAATGATGTATAAAAATTGTGAGCTGCTTCCGATTGCTGTGTGAATTAAAAGCACAAGAAATAATAATAATGGAACATAACCAAGGACCATATTTTGGGCAGCAAACAAAGGAGAAAGTGAAGCTCCTCATCCAGCTGGCTGACAGCTTTGTAGAAAAAGGACATATACACGCCACTGAAATTAGGAAGTGGGTCACCACCGTTGACAAACGCTACCGTGACTTCTCTCTCAGGATGGGGAAATACCGCTATTCCCTGGAAAAAGCCCTTGGAATCAATACAGAGGTACTGTAAGTCCATGTCCTGCTGGGGTTTTATACCAAAGCTGAAAGTCACAAAGGGAAGTGAAGGCTACAGTATGAATGCTGCAGGTTATCGTGTGTCCATTAGAAACACTTTAAAACCTAGCCAGTCTACCTAACCAAGCTCAGAACTGTTTCTGAAGAGAAAAAGTTTTTTAATGGCAGGTAAGTGGTATGAGGAGGTGACAGATGAAGATCAGAAAGACTTGCTAAACAAATGTTTGCACCATTCTCCAGGAGAGCATATAGCTACAGGGAAGGAGGGGGAAACACATTATTTGAATAAAAGTCTGCATTAATTTTAGCGTAAGTCATAAATCCTGCTCCCACACCATTATTTTGAATCAAACTCAGGCTTGACTGGAAGTTTCCATTCTCTCATCCTTTAACTAGCCAAAAAATTGATCCCCATCTTTATCTCTGAGCTCTCTTAGGTGAAATAGAGCAACACAAGAGAAACAAAAATTAGAACCTCCTGCTATTCCCTGGCCACAGTATTAAGGGGGAGTCCCAGAAGCAGAAATACTTAAAAACATTTCAGTCAACCATCCTTCAAAATTGAGTATGAAGGAAAGAGGAATAAATTCCCTCACACCCTCAAGATACCTTAAATGTACTGTTCCTTGTAAGGGTCTCTAGTTACTAACCACAGTCTGGAAAGGTATTTCCATGGTAGAAGGCCATTGGAAGTTGGGATTGTCTCTGCATAGTGCCCTACTTTATCAGACTATTTATGAAGTCCCATACTAGGCAACTAATTTAGATGTGCAAGAGCGAGGTAAAACTTAGACCTTTGCTGTCAATACCTATTTCTAGATAGGAGTAACAGTGAAGACTATAATAAATCTCATAGTTGACTTTTTTTTTTAAGATATCTCTCTCACCTTCTCCCTTCTCACTGTAGTTCTTCTAAATCTCTTTGAATTTCCTTCTTTCTGACATTGGTATCTTTATCTTACTTTTGTCCCTTTTTATCCGTGATCTCATGAACGTGCTGCATTTTGCACAGTAGTAGGCTTACAATGACTTTAAAATCTGTACTGTCACTTTTTCTAGGATAACAAGGACCTAGAACTGGATATTATTCCAGCAAGTCTTTCAGACCGGGAGGTAAAGCTGCGAGATGCAAATCATGAAGTCAATGAAGAAAAAAGAAAGTCAGCCAGAAAGAAAGAGTATGTCCCCAAACGCTCAGAGTCTACCATGACACATTATCTAAGAATGATTCTATGATATTTGCATGACCAGAACTGACTGACAGTCCTATAACTCCTTCCAGCTGTGGAGCTATTGAGATAAGTCTACAGGCATAGGGCAGAGTTGTGACTTGTAGGCTAGAGAATTGTAGAACACACAGGTTGAATTTCTTTTGGTTTTAATCAGAAGTTACTTTTGGAAAGGGAAGGATTGAGTCAAGCACTTCGATTAGACCCTGATGTCACAGAGATACTCATTGCCATGATTTCTTTCTGGCTGTGTGTGAAAAGTAAAATGAACAAAAAAATATGAAAAATATCTTTGTATGTCTCGGTATCATCTAAACTCCAATGACATCCAGAGTTAACAAGAGTTCACTTGAAGTTTAGGTTCAAATTTCAGTGGGTTTAGAACTGAGAGAACTGGAAATATTTCATACTAGAGGAAATATTTGGAGAGTTCTTCTTGCACTTAAATGTAGAAACAGTCTAATTTCATAGTATTTTGTCTGAATTTTTGTGTGAGAATATTCTGGAAAACATTTGTATGCGAGATCCTTCTCAGCCCTCTGAAATTGTCACTACAGTGCATAACCTTGATAAGAAACTGTTTTTACCTTAGGGAACAGTGGCTACACTTGGTCTGCCTGTGGCACATTTTCAAAACATTGGGCATTTCAACTTGAAGATGCCCAGCCTCAGGCACTACGGATTTGGTTGCTTGGCTTCCCAGCAGTCTGGGTTTTCTCCAGTCAGATACCAAACTGTTGAAGCCTCTTCAAAGTACTGGTGTCTCCCAAATCCATCTGTATTGCCACTGAAGTTCAAGTTTCAGGGTGACTTACCATTGACTATTAGTGAAGATGCAAGTGCTGTCAGTGAATCTCAAGTCATTACTCCTAGGGGAAAAAAAATTCTGAGAATCTGTTAACTATTAAGGACGGGCATGTAGAAATTAAATCACACCTCAGGGCTGCAGAAATACAACTTAATAGAATTTTATGCAGAAAAGATACTGAAAAATAACCCTACAAGGGATTAGACTATGAAGTGGTATTTGATTCATGGAGCTGAAAGGTGCGAAATGAGGCAGCTGAAGGTTTAGAGTGGAAGTACACTGATTCATGAAGACAACAGAAGGATGTTTTGTTTTCTGTTCATTGTACAAATGCCTGTAATGTCCAAAACACCTGAAAGACTTTCTTTTTTCAGATTCATTATGGCTGAGCTGCTTCAGACAGAAAAAGCGTATGTCAGGGACTTACATGAATGTTTAGAGGTAAGGTGAGGCCTGGCAAGTCTCCAGTACTTTCAGGAAGGACGTGGTATCCTTTGCGGGGGTGATGTTCACTGTACTGCAAAGGCTGACCTTGACAAGAGTCTGTGAGGGTACCACCGTTGGTGGCTAGCCACAGAGCTATGTCCTGCTGGTGGTGGGGAGCTGGGTGGGCAGCAGAGGGAGCTTGTCTCCCACCGGCAGAACCGTGCCCTGGGCTCTCCACGGGTGGCTGTAGATATCTGCACCTCCAGGGACACCTGAGTGTGCCTTTATTTACAGAGCTGCGCTGACCCCTGCAGAGTGAGAGCAATGTCCTGGGACTCAGTAAGGAGTTTGCACATTAATCTGAAATGTGTTTTTTGAATCATGGAGCATTTTCTTAAGAATTCATATCTATTCCTTTGGATCTTCTCATGCTACAGAAAGAGCTGGATTTGCACTGTCAAATATCTTGCCTAGCTCTACAGCAGGGTGTTCCTGACGCGCATTGTGATATTCAGGGCAACAAGCAGAGTGTATTTCAGTGAAATTTGTCGGCTTTCACATTCCTGCAGTTTGAAAGAAACTTTTATGTATCTAACGCTACTGAAGTGGCAAATTCTTTCAGCTGTTTCTGCCTGCAGTTTTTGGACACCATCAGTTGGACAGCTAAGACGGGTGGTGTTGGCATGTTTCTGCTTTTTCCTCAGACAGCTTCTGGGTGTCAGTCCTTTGAATTTCTCTGGAGAGCTTTCTGTGACACTGGAACATTTTTTATTTTTTTTTCTTTTTAGCTTATTTGTTTAATCTCAAAGTACATAGTTCCCTTGTCAGCCTGTGCCTTTGGCAATAAACCAGGGAGATCTATTCTTTTTTCACTGCATTTGTTCACAAAGCTAAGAATTGCTGGTGTCTTCCAGACTTACCTTTGGGAAATGACAAGTGGAGTGGAAGAAATACCCGCTGGGATCCTTAATAAAGAACACATCATCTTTGGCAATATTCAGGAGATATATGACTTTCATAACAAGTAGGTTTTCCTAACAGTTCTGTGCATGTTTACTGACTAAGGAAACCAAAGGCATATGTATACCTATACATCCATGTGGTGTAACACCTACAGTACAAGGCACACAGGAGTGTAAAGTAATTGATCCAGATTTGCAAAATAATGTTGGATTTCTTGTTTTGTTTCTTTTACAAAAATGAATTGCATCTTAGTTAAAACTTTTCCTTCAGCTGATTAACAATGCTAAAGTCATATTATACCTATGTTGTGTAGTCCTATACATGCTTTCTTTCTCACAGCACTAGACCTAGTCTGGAATCTTGCCTGTCAAAAGTATGATCCCTTGGAAAACATGAGGCAGGGAAAAAAAGGAATGGTTGACATGAGCTGGGTTAATCAGTAACTTTTCTGCCACTTCATGGAGACTCTCTGTATTTAATCTGTAACTAACAGTACTGCCTTTTTTCAAGATAAGACTGTGTATCAGATCAGCTTAGAGGGCATTGTTTCCCTGCTATAATGTGAATGCAATAGCAGTTATAAACTTAACACTTAGGGGTACTGAATCCCACAAGTTCAGTCTGAATTTCAAAGTCTGTCTTTAAGTTACACATCAAAACCAAAGCAGTTTGAAAAACAAATCATAAAACCCTTCCATGTTGAAGTTCTGGGAGACTTCCAGTGCTTCAGCTAGATAAATGCACCATCATTACAGGTGAATATGGTCATCACATACACAGAGGTTGCCATATGCATGCTTTTGTGCAAGCAGCTTCAAAGCATATCAGGATAGTAGATTCAAACTACACATTACATTAAAAAGACCTTTAAGAAATAGATTAATTGACTTCCAGCCCACAAGAATTTCCCTGTCATATGGGTAAGTATTCTTCTCCAGTTTAAAACTATGTTAGGATCACCCAATTGCCTTCCCACTTCCCCTCTCTTTGTGGTGCTGTATCTTCTTTTTAGTGACTCTGACTGATGTCATCTGATTAGTCTCCTTTTTGGCTTCCCCTTGCTCCCAGCTAACACCCCTTCAACCCTCAGTCATGCCTCTCAGCTCCCTGCTGCTGTCATTTGTCCTTTCTCTGACCCATTCTCCTCCAGCCTGCTGCTTCTGCATAATCTATTTCCCACTAAAACTTGTAGCAACTCTAAAATAAATTGCCCCACCCCTTGCCTCCACCAGTATCCTCCACAATCTTCTCATTCGGCTGGCGACATGAAGGCATCCCTCAGCCTGATTCAGGGCTGGGGAAACAGCACATTCAGTTGCTGCTTCTGCAATTTCTGTTTCACATTTCTCTTTCCACGCAAGCATTGTACAGGGCTCTATCTGCAGAGATGTCACTCATAGTACAATGTATTGGGAGAGAGTTGATTACAAAATCTGTATTTTGGGTGTTTACTACTTATCTATGAAGTATCAAGCTTGTTTAAATTGTCGTTTGCCCAGTGTGCAGAGTTCGGTGATGGAAAGCTGGCAGCTTTGGGCTTCTCCTTTTGCTCTTCCTCTGAACCACTGCACAAGATCTTATTGAAGGTTCACAATCTGGTTCTTGACTATCACTTTGCTGTCCTGAATACACTGACCCCCTGCTAGGGATTGCTACCTTTTCCTTTCTAGTTGAGTCAGGCATGACTGTGCTCGAAAACCAAAGCATATCTTGGCAAGGACACACTTTTTTTCCACTGGCAAGACACTTGATTAGCCTTGTAATCAAGATACAAATATTGATCATTAGCACTGATTAACTCATTGGTCATTCTGCTTCTCCTGGGTGTGTGACTATTACTGATTACATCCATGCCTCCTTTTTACAGCATTTTTCTGAAAGAACTAGAGAAATATGAACAACTGCCCGAGGATGTGGGCCACTGCTTCGTCACCTGGGTAATGAGGCCTCTTCTTTTCATTATTTATTCAAATTAATTCTGCCAGCATAGATGGGAACAAACTGGGAATTGGTGCAAGGGTTACATCCTTAGTGATAAGTGAGATTAGAAGCTAATCTGGAACTACGACTGCTTTGTCCTTCACCTCTCCCAGGGTGAAAGGTTCCTTCCCGTAGCTCTTCTCCTGAGCAGTGGTGTGAAGGCTTTCCAGAGCCTCTCTCCTTGTCCTGCGCTGACCAGCACAGCTTTTAATTCTGCTGGATCCTGTTTAACAGCACTTCGTCAAACCAAACCTGTATTTAGGGGTGATGTTCATTTCTTTGTAAAGGGCCCTGGGAGGATGGACATTTAAAATCTTAATATACCCTCCTTGGAGAATTTTAGTCATGCCATGAGACCTCTACAAAGGCATGAACAACATATTTTATCAACTTATTTTTTCAGAAATTAGTGTCAAATTGCTGAGCCACTGTGCTTTCTCATTCCATTACCCAATGCCAGGAAAATTTCCAAAAGGACTTTGAAATCTTGATGCTGAGAGTCTTCATGGGCGTAGAAGGCTCCAGGAATTGGATACAGTAATTTATCTGTATGAAAGCTGTTCTCTTTTCAAAATATTTATCACACAAGTCAGCCATCTTCGTGTTTTGTCTGATGGTTTTATTCATATTTCAAAGCTGGGAATTAGTTTTTTAAAAGTCATTATGGAACGTTTTCACTTACAAAAAAAATGAGCATGTTTGGATGATTTCAAATGGTCTTTTAATTTAAAAACATGAAAAAAATGTTGGTGAAATGGATTCAGAAATATTGTTTACAAAGAAGAGGTTACATATTTATGAAACATGGACACATTTACCCATCATTCTGTCCAAAATCTTCATGGTACTTTTAAGATACTACCACATCATCTCAGCAACAGTACCTGTCCGGAGCTGCGTCTACGGTTACAGACATACATACAAAGCTGCCTGCACAATTGTTATTTAGATACCTAGTATATAAAAAATGCAATAGCAATAAAAGGAGGCCATCCTCCTCTTCTGTTTGCCTGCCTCTCCCTGAGACCAGAGTTGAGTAATATGAAACTGTTCTAAGGCAGGAGTGCACAGATGCTTTTAATTTCCTCTTAAAAATAAATAAATTAGGAAATGAAGTGCAAAACACTCCTAGCACAACATAAAATTTGAGCCATTAAAGTCTGAACCAAGGTAGGAAAGGCAGGTTTGGGCCAGGCATCACAAATCTGAGCCAGTCTCAAGTCAAAAATGTTGGCTCGAGCCAGTTTAAGCTAGGTGAGCCTTTTGCTCAGTTTCTACACTGGTTTTATCTGCAAGTAGGTGAAAAAGCCAACATTTCATGACTGGGTTTTGAGACCTGCAGGCTTCTGCATAAAATCTATGTAACATCATTAGAGTTTTTAGAAATTATTTTATAGCTGGATTAGTTTTAGCCTGTCCCTCTGTGACACTTGTAAGAGAAAGCCTCCCATAGCTGGTACATGGTGCACCTCATTGCCCTCAGAAGTGCTCAGGTAAGGTACGAACTGTCTGTAAGTCTTCTGTTCTTAATTTGCAATTCTTATGTTGCTTTGAGTGGTGGGGGTTTATCACCTGTATTTGTCCTGGGGAGCTTTAATGAAAGACTGTGCGAGCAGATAAATAGCTTATCTTGCTTTTCCCTTGATGTTTGTTTTCACAGGCAGATAAATTTCAGATGTATGTCACCTACTGCAAAAACAAGCCTGACTCCAGCCAGCTCATCCTGGAACATGCAGGGACTTTCTTTGATGTAAGCAGCCATTGCCATTTTCCTTCTGCACGCACAGTGCAGCTGAAACACCTCCTCTTTACATCTGAGCAACGGGTTCCTTTTTGTGCTTTGAAATTTGGGGTTTTCATTCCACTGCACGTATCACATGCTGTGAAAACTGATAGGCTGTGGTATGATGTGTGATCTCCATCAGTGTGGCAAGTCGTTTTTAATGGAGACACACATTCTTATGGGAACCTTTGTGTGTTTTTCAGACCCAGTTCTTTCTAAAGGACTGGTCTAGATGTACTCTCTACTTCTGGGTTTAGTGATAAAATGAAAAGCAGATCCCGTTATATTTTATGATGTGAAATCTGTAAGTCCAAAATAAGATCCTGTCCTCCTGTTCTGCAAATTTTACCCACCCTACTAAACCGCTCTCTACAACTACCTGAAAAGAGGTTGGAGCAAGGTTGAGGTCGGTCTCTTCTCCCAAGTAACAAGCGATAGGACAAGAGGAAATGGCCTCAAGTTGCACCAGGGGGAGGTTTAGATTGGACATTAGGAAAAATTTCTTCAGTGAAAGGGTTATCAAACATTGGAACAGGCTGCCCAGGGAAGCGGTTGAGTCGCCATCCCTGGAGGTATTTAAAAGATGTGTAGATGTGGTGCTGAGGGACGTGGTTTAGTGGTAACTTGGCAGTCCTAGGTTAACGGTTGGACTTGATAATCTTAAAGGTCTCTTCCAACTGAACCGATTCTGTGATTCTAAATATGCTTCATCATGCTAGTAAGGGACTCCACTGACTGCAATTAGACTGTTTCCCTTACAAGTACTACGCCTGGTGATACACATTTGCAGGCTCCAAACTCAGTTTTGTAGGCTGAGAAAAATCTTTAAAGTTTTTGAGTACTATTAAACTAAGCTTTCCCTCTGATTTTTGGAACCTCGTCCACTTTGGCATGCTTTTCTGCTTATCTTATAGCTTTAATTAGTTAAGTGCTAAGATGTCTTTTCAAAAGCATTGACAGATCTTTTTACAAATGTAACCACTCAGCAGGATCCAACCTGCCTGACATGAATTAGCTCCTCTGGGTTTCTTATGTCCCAATGGTTATAGCATTTCAATTAAACTCAACACTGAAAGATCTCACATGAGCCAGAAGAAAAGTGATTAATACCTTTTTTTGCCTTGTTAACGACTGGTCTAAAAGTAGAATTGAACTGAAATGGATTTTCCAGGAGGTGGCGCTTGAGCCTGTTGAATGGTTTGTACTGGTTGGTGACTCGTGGAGGGTTTGCGCTGCCTTGGGTGTCTATCAGTGCTGTTCACATAGGTTAAAAGCGTTTCCTCTGCTAAGCTTTTCCACTCCAGCTCTGCATATGGGCTAGAAACCTACCTGATGTTGCTTAATAGAGAATATTCATGTGTCAGCATCTTGCTGTTTTGTAAGGGGAGACGTTTTCCTTCCATTGGTGGGAATTGTGCTGGCCTACCCAGTGATGCCTGTGCAAAAAGAGAAAGCTGGCTATCGCCCCCTCCAAAATCCTCTAGGAGTGACTCATTCTGACTAAGGTAGAGTGAAGTACCTGTAGATCCTTTTTATCTTGATCTTAGATTGGCAGTGATTAAGTGGCAGAACAGAGGACAGTCTGGCCCAAGGAATACGGAGGAAATGCCTGGTTCTTTCCTTCCAGGAAGAACCTGGGATTTCCCAAAGCACCTTGATGATGAGAGTGAGTTATCTAGAATAACAGTCCTTAGTAAGAAGCCTGCTTGAAGATTACAAGTGTACAATCCCTTAAATTGCATAAACCGTCATAGAAAGCCACCTTTGAGATGCAAACAAGTAATTTGTCTGAACCCTTCAAGTCCATGGAAAATTTGCAGCTTCAGGGGTCATTGCAAGGGCTTCAGCTGGTAGAAATCGGTGTATTACTGAGGTGATAGAGTTGATTTTAGTGTCTGTTATTTAAGCAAGCTGTGGTCCTCAGGACAAAGACAAGAGTTGGGTTCAGTCACCTATATGCTTCTGCTATTTTGAATATTTTTTTTCCTTTAAATCTTGGAAAATAACAGTTGTTATATTCAAGGAGCCATAGGGCACCTTTAATTTGCATGACCAGCATTTACAGAGTGGAACATGGTAAAACTCATCGACTTTGGTAGCATTGTAGAGCATTGTGTTTCTGCGTGGATGATGGTTCTTGGACAGTTTCTCCACTGAGCTAGAGTGTCCCTTAGGAAACGGGCAGAGATGCAAGCAGGGTCTCAGTTTCTCCTTAGTAATATTTTTTCTGAAATCGCTCACCAAAGATTTGTGTCATGCATTACAAAACCTAAACGTTTCATGAGGTTTTCAGTGTTGAATCTTGTTGAATGTTACTCAGCAAACCATTGGTCTGTACACCCAGTTTAGGATGCAGTTTGTCCTCCTGTACAGTTCTTTACTGTACACAATTAGATGACTTACCTTAATTTGTGAACCTCTTTAGACATTTGAAACAAAATCTGGGCACTTTATCACTGCTTCATGGTAAATTCAGCAATTCTTATAGTGTGAAATTATATGCAAGTATTCCTTTCTCCATTTTTTCCACCCAAGGGCCTCTGAGGGTCTTGTACTGCCCTACGCAGAGGATATTTTTGGTGTTTTTCTGGGATTCTGTCATTGCATGTAAGACTATAGACTGATCCTGTTGTGCAGCTCATCCAGTTTGCAGCACACAACTGCCAGCACACAGTGCCTGTCAGACACCTTCATTTCTTCCAGGCCCTTGGGACACTTTTCCTCCCAAGGAATAACTAAAGTTGTGTCTAGTGGTGAGCCATGGTACACTATAATGGGAACAAAGCTTGCTTTAAAGAAGAATCAGGATAAAGTAGCGTGCACAGAGCCCTGTGGCTAGCTTGCTTCTGAAACCTGCCAGCTGCTTCAAAGCTAGCTCAGATACTGCTCTGCTTCATCTTACTTAAAGTTGTGTGAGAAATGTCTGCGCTCCTGTGCTCTACCCTGCTCAGACCTTTCCAGTTTCCACCTCCATCCACAGTTAAGTTCAGACCTCTCGAACCCAAGACACACTCCAGCAGGCTGCCATCTTACTCCAACACTTCAGGGACCAGAGGGAGGAGCTGCAGGGAGAAGGTCCCTTTCCAACAGTGTATTTGTCCGATTGCCCTGTAGCAGTGCTATTGCGTCCCTGCTGCAGGTTCCTGTGCAGCAGGGACAGCTGTCACTCCACCAACCCACTCTGTCTCCGCACAGTCTGACCATGGAGCATCCTGGAAGAGCAAGGAATGCCTGAAGGGGAGGCATCTTGCTGGGAGCATGCCCTGCTGTTCAGAGAGCTGGGAGGAAGGAATAACGCTAAATTCATTACTTGGATCTTACAAACACAAGCGTACTTAGCCAGCTCCAGGAAGTTCACAGACATGGCTGAGGTCTTGCTGGCTCCCGCAGTTACTAGTTGAGTCCCAGCCATGTGCTCTGCAGACACTGTCCCTGTTTGGAGCCAGCCGTGACTCAGCTTCATTAACCCCCACACAGAGCCCCTTCCCTTTTGGGTCTTGTTCATGGCACAGGAGATATTTTTTTCTAAAACAAACTTACCTAGTACAAAAAAAAAAATCTGTTGGCACATTGCGTGAAAAGTGGCTATTTTTGCAACCCAGCATAAAGACAAGCACTAGACTAAAAAAAACCAGTAACCCCCCTAGTACTCAGCAGAAAATCAGACTGTGTACGGAAAGAAAATCTCTGTTCTTGGCAGCTCTTCCCCCTTCATCTTCTGTAACTTCTTCCCTTTACAGCCTCAAATTCACCCTCCAGTAGCTGGATATAAGTCCCATTCCCCCTCCCCATCTGCTCCCTTAGGAACAGAGGATTCCCTTATGGCCAGGAGCAAGGGGAGGCATGGCCAGGGCCTGGCAGAGGCAGAAGAAATTCCAACCTGCTCTGTTTCAGCGGAGAATCTGCCCGTGTAGGGCATGAGTTTGAAGTCTTTTAGATGGCTAAATATGTGCATTAGGGTCCTGTAGGATTTTCGGGAGCTCCTAACTCCCATTGGAACCAGTGGGAGCGAGGCAGCTGGTCCTTTGCAGACCTCACCAGGTGCCTGTCTGCAACATCTCCAGAAGTTCACGAGCACATCACAGTGATCAGTACAGACATTTTGATTGAGATTCAGGTGACAAACCAGAAGTACTCAGTGCTGTAAAAGGTATCATATGGATATCTCTCCTGGCCCCCAGGTGCCACCTCAGAGTAGAATAGGTCTGTCAGCACTGTGTCAGCCCTGTTAACTCCCACGTGGATATTTCAGCTACCCCAGGGCTCTCAAATGGTACTAGATGCTTATGTTTAGACAGCTAAATTACACCCTATGCATACAATTTAATTTAATGTCACTCTATTTTAATTGAATGTTAAGACTCTGCTTTCAGCCGTCACATCTCTCATGTTAACTGGTTTCTCCTAGCTAAGTCATATTTAAATCGAAGCCTGTGTAGTTTACTCAACATAGCCTTAGCTTGACTTGCGTGGGGCCCCTGCAGTTTAAATGGTCTTAGGGGGACTCTGCAGTTTATTGCCAGCCTCCCTGAAACCACAGTTATTTGCATGTGAGCTTAAAGAGAGTTAAAAAATAAGGAAATGCAGAGATCCAGAGCTAAAATTAATTATGGGTGGTTCTGTCTGGCAGGGGGGTAAATGGTTTCCATGGCTAACAGCTGGTTTTATCTCTTCTAGGAAATACAGCAAAGACACGGTCTGGCCAACTCTATCTCTTCTTATTTAATCAAGCCTGTCCAGAGGATCACAAAATACCAACTCCTACTGAAGGTACCTCAGTGAGCTGCCCAAATGAGCTCATGCAGAGCAGTTCACAGGTGTAATGAGTCTTAAGCGAGCTGCTTCATCACCTGTTCATGACCTGTAAGCAGCTACTGCTGGGCTGCTACTCCTGCTTCCCAGGCCTGAGCATGGCAACAAACTGTGAAATGGGGTTGGGTGTTTTAAAGGAAAAGACTCACAGAAAGGAAAAAACAAACAGTAAAAAGCTCATCACCTGTTTCAACTGGAGTTTTTTTGTATCTAAGTGGACTTAACCCTAAAAACCAAAAACTGGGAAAGGGAAACTGAAGGGATGACAGAGCTGTTTACTTTCTTTCTTGCTAAGTTTGTGACATGTAACAATTTGATTAAAGGCTTCAATGACAGCAGTAATGAACTTTGGGAAATTTCACTGACTCTTGACTAAGACTCCTTTACTGGTGTTTAGATTCTATTTAGGAGCTGACACTTTTGTGTTTGAAAAACAGGGAAAAGCTTCACATACAAAGCAAAGGACTTCCAAGCAAAACATTAACATTTCCCATGAAAAACAAAAACAAAAACAAAACAAACAAAAAAACCCAAACCAAAAACCACAAACACCACCATTGTTTGTTTGCTGGAAGTTGGTTACAGGTTTTTGCAATATCTTGTGAGTAGGTGAATTTTAGATCTAACAACCAGCCACTGTTCACTTCAAAACTAGTAAACCAGAGAAGAAAAAATATTTGGGGGATAAGTGAAGAGACAGATTCTGACTTTGAAAAGCTAGGACCAGGTAGAATACTTGAATCTCTTTAAAGCTTCCTGTGTATATACCAAAGGAGTGATATGCTGTACTAGGAAGGTACTTACTGAGTGCATTCAATGTATTGATAAATCTGTGCTTTGTAGCAGTGTACTGAAACAACACATGAGTTTAGCGTAGTCGTGTGAGCGCTGTGGGACAGCGAGCCTGCACTGCCCAAACCATCTGCCAGTGGCAAGGCTAAAACACTCCTTCAGTCATCACCCCTTTGGTCTCCTCCTGAGGTGATTCTTTCCTGAAGGGACCTCCCTGCTCTGGGCACAGCACACTGGCAGCCCTGCCTGCACTGCGGTACCCACCAGCACTGCTGGATCAGGCAGGGGTCCCTGCAACCTGGCTGGCACAGCTGGACTGACTGATGTCTGCTGCATAGTCCTAAGTCCCCAGAAATCTTCTGAGTGTCCAGTCTCACTTGAGAGGACCTTGTTTTGTCTTGCTTTATAGTCATTCCCATTTGATCCCCACTACCTGTGAGCATCCAAAGTGGGTTTTGATGCAGTTCAGCTTTTTCCTGTCACTGTTAGCGAAGCAGTTGCATGTACCAAGTAACACAATGGGATATAAAGCCAGTGTGTTGGTCAGTTTGTTTATAGGTGTTCTGCATTGCTTCTTAGGAACTGCTAACCTGCTGCGAGGAGGGCAAAGGCGAACTCAAAGACGGTCTGGAAGTGATGCTCAGTGTCCCAAAGAAGGCCAACGACGCAATGCACGTCAGCATGCTGGAAGGTAGCAGACGGGCAGGTGGCTGGGGCAGGGGAGGGACCTGCCAATAAATAAAGCCTTCTTAGAAAGTTAGGACAGGCTGACTGTAGCAATGCTGTTGATTTGCTGTAGTTTTCAGGTAATTTCTAACTCCTTTCTGATATTTCTCCAAAAGTCTTGGAAGAATAAAGCTGGCTAGGAAGTTTTGGGGTTTTATTTCTTTATATCTTATGTGTGTGTATATGTATTTATATCTGTGTATATATATGTACATACATGTGTGTGTATACATATACAACATATATATTTGGTTAAAACATTCTTGCTTAATGAAACAAATAAAACCCCTTCTGAAACAGTATCAGTTTAGCTGCTGGCAGCCGTAACGATTATTGAATGAAAACATTTCTAAATACTGTCTCAAGATTTCAAAATGAAAAGTTCTGGTTTTCTGAGTCAAAACAGCTTGTGTTTCAAAATGTTAGTATAATTATCCCAAAGATTAAAATAATAAGAAAAAAGTATTATTAAAAAGTATTTCAAAAGTACAGGGAAAAAAAATACTTTGCTTGCTCCGAAGTTGTCTTTTATCGGCTTTTTGATGTGTGGAGTATTTCTAAAATTTAAAAATTTTATTCTGGACAGAGATGCTTTATTGTCTCTCAAGTGTTTTCTTGGCCTGGGAAAATCATTTTTAGCCTGGCTTGAGTCAGAACCAGGAAACAAGAAGAGTACTAAAACAGGCGAGAAAAAAGAAATGGTGCCAGTAGCTAAGCAGCACATTAAGACCAAGTGATTAAAATTGCAGGGGGGCAAACTGACCCAGCATAGGTAGAAACACTATAAAGATGGTTTTAGCTGTGGTGTCTGGTGAAAAGCAAGGTTTCCCAAAATAACTCCTGGATAATCTGTCCTCATGAGATGACCAGCAACGCACAATAATAAAGAAGCAGGGATGACTTTGTTAGGGTAGACAAGCACTTGGACAGTTGTCTTCTGAATAAAACATTATTCCTGAATATTTGGAGCAGGGACCAGGGCCGCTTGCTGCTCTCCCAGGGCTACCTGGCATGAGCAACAGCGGGCTGGGCTAGTGGAGGAGCAGTCCTCAGCTATGGAGAGAAGTGTGACCCGCAAGCTGCTGATACAGGAACTCGGAGGCCACCTTGCACTAGGCATTCCCTTTTCCCTCAAGCCTCCCAGTTATGTGGAGGGAGTCCTGTGATCCTGAGCCGTGTGAAGGTTTTTGACATGCGATTTGGAAGATGAGAAACTCCTTCTGGAAAGCTTGTTTCAGACACCGTACCAATTCGCTGTCATGGATGTAGCTCCCCCATGCCACTGCTGTGGACTCAAAGGCCCTTGAAGGCTGGGTTAGCGTGCTTGAAGGCATCATGGTATGATGGGGCACTTCCAGCTACCACATGTTATTTTTCTCTGAATTTGCATTGATGTGCATAAGATTCCTTGCATTGCAGTTCTGTGTACAGTAACCTTTGAAACCTTTATAATATTTATCTTTAAGTAATTACTACTGCACTTTAGCAGCAGTGTCATTTAGCACATAAGACATATTTGCTTCTAGTGAAATAATAATATCATTACATTAGGAAAAAAAAAAAGAAAAATATTTTCACTGAGGCAATGGATGCCTATTAATGTCCTTTCAGAATATGCATAAAAAAAGAGAAAGACACTTTTATTTCAAGTCCTTACTGCTCTGGTGTTTCTGGGGATTACTGGTCCAAAGAACAAATACAAGCTAATGTATTTTGTGGTTTTAGGGTTTGATGAGAACCTGGATGTCCAGGGAGAGCTGATTCTTCAGGATTCCTTCCAAGTGTGGGATCCCAAGTCTCTAATTCGGAAAGGCCGTGAGAGGCATTTGTTTCTCTTTGAAATCTCTTTGGTGTTTAGCAAAGAGATCAAAGATTCTTCAGGACACACAAAATATGTTTACAAGAACAAGTTACTGGTAGGTGTGGCTGCAAAGAAAATATTCGGGGTGTTGTGCTTCTTGTAGGCGGAGGTGGAGTTTGGGGGACGGCTCACATCTCCCCATACTGGGTTGGGGATACTCATGCTACCTGGAAGGGCTAGCTCTGGGCCCTGCGGGGCTCACTTGGAAGCCAAGCTTGCAGTGAGTCTGGAGAGGTTTAAGAAAGTGAGATGTGAAGGGTGGGTGGAAAAACGCAAGGAGGATCACTCAAGCCATTCACTTCCTTGCCGTACCCTGGTGATTACCTGTGTGTAGCAAGGCAGAGACAAGATCTCATTCCCCTATCCTTCCCTGCCTCCCCATTTTGCCCTACAAATGTAAAGTTTTCTGGACTTCATATATATGAAATCTCTCATCATCTCTCCTCCACACTAGACCTCAGAACTGGGAGTGACTGAACATGTTGAAGGAGATCCCTGTAAATTTGCTTTGTGGTCTGGACGAACACCATCCTCAGACAATAAAACAGTGCTGAAAGTAAGTCTTTTCTGCTTATTTTCTTTGCCTTTAGAGCTGCTAGTTGAGGCCTTGGGAGCACTAAATGAAAGGTTAGTTTCTTCCCTCCTCGTATTCGCATGGCTTCCATGTCTGTCAGCAGGGTGGTGCCTGCATTGGGAGCAATTCAGCTCTAAGGCCTCAGTGTGAATGAAGACAGTGCAGTTGTGCAGCCTTGCTGAAATTGCATCTCCTCTTGCAACCTGGGTTGAGCAGATGCACACTGACACAGGGCGGTTCTCAGGGTGTTTGGCTGGGAGGTATATTTCTCTTAGTCCTTTGCCACTGGGCTTATCGACAGTCCACCTATTCCTCAGACCTCCAGAGCTGACAGCCGTTTCTCTCAAGTGAGTTTCTAATGAAGAATTCATGTTATAGTTAGTTTGTCTGAGGAAATCCCAGCTGTGCACTGATAACCTATTTCCCCTCCACAAAGCGTGCTGTATTGTTAGCATTAAATATATTTATCCAGAGCTTAGCTGCTTTACTGTTGCTTGCCAAGTAGGCCTGGTAAAAATACCTCAGTTCTCCTGGGGTTACCAGGTACTCCAGCAGCTAAAACAATATAGCAGAGAGGAGAAACAGTTAATCATGCATTTTCATCAGCCAAACACGATTCTTCTACATAGGAGGTTACCTGCTGCGAACATGATAAAAAATCTGTCTTTCTGCCTTGTGGAACTTTAGGCATCCAGTATTGAAACAAAACAGGAGTGGATCAAAAATATCCGGGAAGTCATTCAAGAAAGGATTATTCATCTGAAAGGAGCTCTGAAAGAGCCAATTCAGCTCCCCAAGACACCAGCAAAGCAGCGAAACAACAGTAGAAGGTAACCTCAGTCATTCCATACAATGTGAAATCACTAGCGTTTTCTTGACCAACAGCAGTGTAGTGTCTGTGGGCTTTTGATTGGATTCACTTACTTTTCCTTAATATAGTCAAGAGTAGTTTTCATCACCTTTGTGTTTTCTATGTTGTCTTGGCAAAAGTAGCAAGAAAGCGCTTCTATGATATACATACAAAGGTCTTTTATTTTAGTACTTCAAAGTATTGGAGAGAAATGAACAGTAAAAGTTCCTCAGAGTCCAAGGTTATGTTTCTTTCCCAAAGTAGAATCTACTTCTTCACATTTGAGTATTAACATTTTTTTTTTCCCCATTTGGCATTTTAAATTCCTTGACGATGAAAATCACAACTGGTTGTGATAATATGTTACGACAGTGGAGAATCTGTGTTTCATCATCAAATACAAACTCATTTCAGCCTGTGAAGTTACATTAAATTTTTTTTTGTCAACTTCTTTGAATCCTGGATTAAATAGAAATTATAGAAAATGAATTTTTCTCTTGTTGTCATGCTGGCATTCCCAAAATCCACCTGTAATTTGAGCATCTCCATTTCCACATCAAGTTTTATCAGTCTCTTACTTCAGGCTATATTATAGAGGCATCCAAAGCATGAGTAAGGAAGGTCACCCAGGAGATCTGTAGCAAAGCAGAGATCCAGACATTTCTTCCTGGGGGCATGCACCAATACAAGAGATTTCTAGTACAGAACGGGGACCCTATTTTTTTTTCTTTGTCCTTAAATATGTATTTTGTATTATTTAAATGTTTATTTTGAAAGACCAGTAAAGATGTAGAACTGTATCTATACAGCGAAAGAGAAGAAAATACCCTCTGTTAGTAGACTCATCGAGGTAGACTTGTAGAGCTCTACACTGTCTTTATTTATGTTTGTTTGGATATCATTTTTATGGCTTAGTATTTAATTTCTGAAGATGTGGTTTCTGTGAGACAAGAGAAATACTCCTTCCTTCAGTGTCACATGTGGCCTGGGCTGAATGGTTTTGGTTAAGGCAGAAATCTAATTGTAGGAAAATTTCTGCCGGACACCCTCATTACAGAGCTATTTCTGAACACCAGAGTCTTCTCTGCTGTAAATATGCAGGCAACGGCCATCCTGTTTCCAGCAACAAACGTGGTGATTATGTGCTAATCCCAACCCTATGGCTGAGGGTGCAACATGGGCTGCATCAATGAGGTAATTTTAGCACAAAGCCAGCTCTGGCACGCTGACTCGGCACTTCTCAAATCTACCTATAAAGCTGTGCACATTCCAAGGTGGTGTGTTAAGTAAGCATTGTGGTTTCTCTATTATGTTTTTTGCAGAGATGGAGTAGATGATGCAGACAGCCAAGGAGATGGCAGCAGTCAACCTGACACCATTTCCATTGCATCCAGGACATCACAGAACACAGTGGACAGTGATAAGGTAGGACTGAAATGTGAAAATACATTGCAGCTAAACACCCCTGAAGAAATTTAAGTGAAGAGCAGAATAGAAGGCAGAAATAAAGCAACCTGTCTTCTACTGAGTGAGTCAAAACTTGTATTCCCCTATGCTAGGCTATTAAAATCCGGTCTGTTTCTAGGTGTTTGTCAGTACTGCTGTTTTACATGGTAACGTCTCTGTTGCTGCAGCTTCTTTGTGGTTAATACACAGAGGTTGAATTGGCTCTGAAGAAACACAGCCCAGAGCAACCTTTTCTTCCCTAGTAGAACTTGCCCTGTGGGAGCCAGCTTCTGAATCAGCAGTTGGTTATGTTCCATATTTGCCCTCTGAGCTAAAATCAGTAGTTTGTTGGAGGGAATACAGGAATACACACCAATTAATACAGCAAAATTGGGATCCTGACTGGTATCTTGAGAGCCTGGGAGACTTACACTTTCCAGAGACTGTGATTCTGGACCCCTCTTCTCACAGACATATGGTGGAGCATATGGATGGCCCTGAAACGCAATAGATTCTCTTGGAATGCTGCACGCTGTCAGCACGTATGTACTCATCGTTTTACTTATCAGACAATCTGAGTCCAGATTCCCAACTCCACTAGGATGGCTGACTTGAATTTGTCACCCTGATACCTCCAACTGCGGTCTTCAGCTGAATTAGCAGTTGGTGGTAGGAGTAAACGGGCTGTTAATAATAATTTACCTTAGCTAAGCTGTTGGGGGTTGTCATATCCTCTGAGAGAATGTCCATATTCTCTTCATGTGTTGCTTTGAAATCACGTGTAACTTTCAAAAGAATGAATTCTGCAGAACCGTTATGGATTTATCTGTTTGTCAGGGCTTTAATTATGCTGCCACTTACACAAGGCAGAAGCGTGTCTTCACAAAATCAGAATTCAAATTTATGGTTGTAAAGTTCACAAGTAAGGTTCAGTGCAGGGGTTATTTTGAAAGCTGAACTCAGAAATAGCAGTTAATTGCAAATAAATTACCTTTGTATCTTAAAGGTATGTTCCCATGCTTTTGCTTTTTTTGACCAATAATGTGCACTAGAAAAGTATTAAACCTCACAATCCAAAGGCCACTGTTAATGTATGCAAATACTTTGCCTGATGCCAAAGAATTACTTTCTTATGTCTTCAATCCACATGGACTCACCCTGCTTTTCCACGTTTTTCACATTTATCATTCCTGAGAAAGGCCCTGACTTAGTAGAATACTTGAGCTCATGCTTAATTTTAAGCGTTCGCATAAGCTTTACTTGTTTGTCCCAAGCCCGTTGACTCAGTTGCATGAATTATGGTAGACAGGCAAGGTGTAGGTAAGATGTTCCGTATTGCATGCTGTAGCTGCATACAAGATCTATGGTGTCAACAGCACAGGAGCCGATCAGGCTAAAAGACAGCCCATCAGGGCAACAGTTGGTTTAAGGATGCAAGACTGGAAAGGGTTATAAGAATTTCTATCCAAAACCTTGTTTGAACTGAATGGCAAGATAAATTGGGCACCAAATCATAGAGGGAAAAATTTGTTACCACTGGGGAAAGGCTAAATCAGTTCTAGGGTTGTGTCATGTTTTTTACTTTTTTAAGGTGGGTAGGTTCACTTGCTAACTTAAGGCTGTCTGTGTGTTCATGTGTCCTTATACACATTTAATGAATAGAATCAAATTCCAGTGTACAGCTATAGCTTAAATATACTTGTATGTGCTTTGTTGAATCTCAGCAACTACTGTATCATCCTTAGATAGAGAGGCAGTTCCTGCACAACAGTTTCCTTATTGTCACTGATGTTAATGCCAGAATACTGTGGAGAATTTAGCTCCCAGAGTGCTGCATTACTGTGTCTGTGCTCCAAGGAAAATGAACTCCCCGCATCACTTTATAGTTCTCTCCCAGTTTTTCTACACAATGTTACCCAAATTAATGACAGATGGAGATGCGTTGTCTCACTTCCCATTGAAGTGGCATGGAGGCACACCTGTGTTCAGTCTCCGTTCAGACATCAGTTCTTATGCTGCTTGCACGAAGCCCTTAGCACTTGTTAGCATCTGCTGTGAGGGGACTCTGTGTTAGCAGATCCCAAAGCTGTTCAAGGACCTAAGAAGACACAAGACTCCCAACGGTGACGTTTCACCACATGGGAACAATTCACTGTCATTCCAAGTTATTTTACCCTCCAACTTTGAAATGGGATTTTTTCCTTCAGTGTGTAGTTGTGCTTACCTTCTAGGATGGTCTGAGTGAATCTTGTTGGACCAGGAAGATTTATCTTCTCACATAGACTGGTACTGAGTTATCGGCACTGGAAGACTGTACCATATTATGCTCTCTGGCTAAGGTTTCTTGGCACAGTTGATACTGCTTGGTAAACACTGTAACATACATGCTATAATTAACTCGCGTGGTACTGATAACAGCACCGAGAGGTAATGTGTACAGCAAATAGTGCTTTCCCTGCCTATTTAACTTCAGTGTAGTCAGCAGGGTTTTTCCCAGGAGTTCAGATGCAGTTTTTTCACAGCTGTAGCCTCCATGGGCGACCTCTCCGTGTGCCCCAGTGGGATCTTTGTCCAGAGGAGCCAGGAGAAAGAGCTACTCCTACCTTTAAAAACTCTGGCTGTTCACAGCAGCCCCATTTACAAACACATACAAAGATCTTTGCAGTGCTAGCAGTGTGCCAGGGCGGCGGCAGGTTAATCCTGCACTGCGACCATCTATGTATTAACTGAGTGCCAGAAACAATTCTCAAGTAGCATTTGAGAGTTGATATTGCTGTCTGAAGGCAAAAAAATTCAAAGATTTAGCTGACACACTTTGTGCTTTCGCTAAATCTTGCTATTACACCCAAGGATTACCTAATGCATTAGTTGAATGTTCAGACAAGAATGCCAACCAACATTTTAGACAAAGAAAACCACAACCTCTCAAAGATTCCCAATTTCAAGTAGCACTTCTGCTTAATAACACTCCTGCTATGCCTCAAGTCTTATGTATTTCTTTCAACCTGTTTGTGAGCCAGCTCCTGGGCTGCGAGTAGCGATTTCTGTCTCCTCTCTCATCACGGTGCAGCCCTAGGGCAATGCTTTACCTTTGCATTTCCAACTTCTAAAAAGGCAGAAGGTTGTTAAGTGGGAATGTGATAACATTACTGTAAATTCAGCAAGGATTTTGCTTTCTCTCAAGACAGCTGAACCTAGCCATAACATTTATCAGGGGGATCATTTGGTGCAGGGGATAAAGCACTTGACTGGGGGCGAGAAGAGCCGAGTCCTAGTTCTGCTCTGTCACTCACATGTTGGATGCCGTCACAAATTACATCTGATGACACATTGCACTTGTCTTTTTTTTCTTGTTTGTATTAGGAATTTGGAGGGGGCGGGGGGGAGGGGACAGACAGACAGGAATTCTTGCAAACATTACACTTGTACATTATTTATAGCATTGTCCTGTGTTGTCGCAACACAGGATAAAGACCCAAATTCAGAGCTGTTTTTTTTATATTGAAGGAAATTCACAGCAATCTTTATGGCAGCAGACTCTCCTTTGAAAATATTCTTAATTATATGCCTGACTCCAAAAGTGTTACTAGGTCTTTAAATATTCAGGCTTTCTTTGCTGCAGGTAGTGCTCAGGTGGTTATATGAGACTCTTCAGATTAAAAAAAAATAAAATGTCCGAGTCTGTTTAAAAAAAAAGAAAAAAAGAGATTATTCTTGTCTTTTAAATCAAATACCTGTTTAAGTAACTTCTTAAATCTGGATCTTAGTCCTTCTTTAATTTTCTTGAATTTTTCTCTCTCAAAAAATATGTAAAGCAATTATCCCCGGGCTCAAACATTTCATTTTCATTAAATACTATATAGTAGAAACAGAGGTTTCAAGTAAGGTCTGTAAGTCTGCACATTTGCAAAAGGAAAGAACATAGAAACTGTTTATTTTTCCATCTGCAATCTACAACTTTTTCCATATGCAATCTATAATCTAAAACATTTCATACACTGAAAAAGAATTATTCAGATTATCATTTGGGAAAGCATTATATATAGAGAAAAAGTGCACTCCTGAACTGGGCTCAGTGCTAAAGTATCAATAGATAATGAATATTACTACAGTAATTGCCATTGAGCATCCAAGTCAGCTCTTAGGTAACCTACTATGCAAAATTTCTTCATCCTTTTCCAAAAGGCAAACTAGATGGCTTTTGTTCTATACAGTAAGCCCTCTTCAGCATGCTATCTAAAAACCTCTCCTTAGGGAGAGATCCTTGCCCTATTCAATTCACGGCAGACAGGATTTCAGTCTTTGTATTTGGATTCAAAGCAGTGGGGAACTGCATAAAGAAAACGCAAGAATGCAGAGCATACTCATTTGTTAAGCCCATTGATCTATCGGCTTGTAAAATAGCTGTTTCTGCCGATACTGGTCCATCTTCTAATGTTTTTTTTTTTTGTTGGCTTTTGCAGACTGCTGAGGAGAGCAGTTCTCATTTCCTCCTGTTGTTTTTGGATGTGGAAAAAAGCTCTGAAATGTGAACCAAAAAGTTTTTACTCTCTAAAAATAAATATACATGATATACTTTTATCTTTTCCATTAGATACTGGACTCAGCTCGTCTTTCAGCAGTCATGAGACTGAGATCTTGACCTCTTCCACATTGGTGGTATTATATAAAATCTGGGAATAATAATTTTTCTAATTGAAGGTAATTGGTGTAAGAGGGGATATTTTAGAATTAAGGCTTGTTGGAACAAGTCATCTAGTGGCAGGTTCTCTTTTCGTGAAAGGCTTCTAATCAATGCAAAATAGCTTTCTCCGTATGATATTGCTACTGAAGCAGAAGTTAGGATCTGATGCAGGAAGTACTGCTTCAGATTCTTTGTTAGGAAGAATTCTCATTTCCTTGGAATTTTCCTTTCCAAGTAACGCAGATATGAAAAGTGCCCTGATCACCCACTTTCTCCCTTGAGGATACTAATAATTTTGGATTTGAACTCCATAAAATTGTGCACCAACATGCTGTGTGTTTTTCTAAATAAGCAGTAACTTGTTCTGTTACATACTGCACAAGGAGGATGTAAGGAAAATCACTCTGTTTATTAGATGCCACCATCAACATGTACAATACAAAATTGTCAATCAGTGCCTCCCCAGCATAAATTAATCTGGAAATTAAGTATTGAAATTAAAGTGCCTAAAACCAAAGTTGAAAAGCCAAAGATCCCACTCTGGCCAGGCAGCTTGCAAAGAAATGAAGTATGTTAAGGTGAGCAGGAATTTTACAAATACTCCCTTCTCCGAAACTGTTGATTCCACCAGGTGGAGTTCAGCCACTTGCTTCCAGCAGTGGGAGTTGGAAACCTGGCTGGAGCAAGTAGGGAGCTCCTGGTTGCTGATTGCTGACATCATTCCCTGAATGTCAGTCACTGAGGCAAAAGTCTTCTCCCTCACACTGGTGTAAAACTGACCTAACAGCCCAGCACAGGGTGTGCCCTGCTCTGCCTGTCACAGGACATGGATCCTGTAAATAAAAGGCGGGTTTCTGGGTGGTTTGCTTTGACATGAAGGCATAGGCAATTCAGAGTAGGCTCTAGTTGCAAATTTGTATTTACATATGAGCCCAGCTGTCTGGCCACTTGAAAGTGGAAGTAGCCCCTTGGAGCACACTAGCACTGGGACCATGATCCCTGCTGCTACCAGCATTGCACACCAGCTCTGCCTGGATCATAAAGCTGATCCCACCAAAGATTTCTCTGGTTTTGATACTGTCCTGCTTTCAGCTGCTAAAGAGTTAATTTTCTTTCTAGTGATTACTTTGAAAGGAAGTCAATAATGCATATTGTTTTAGTTGTTTCTAAGTGATGTTTATACTTTTCAAGGACTCTTTTCAGCTTCCCATAGAAGCTGAGAAGGAGCATAGACAGAATAACAGAATGGCCAATGGAATATTCCGTACCATAGATGTCACACTCAGTATATAGAGGTTAGACGAGGGGTGGGGACTCACAGTCACTGCTCAGGAAGGTACCAATTCACTGGGTGGCAAGAGTGCCTTGTGTCATTATTACTGTTATTTTACTTTTCTGTTATTATTCTATTCAACTGTCTTTATCGCAATGCATAAGGTTTTTTCCTTTCCCTTTCCCCACCTTTCCTCCCTCTTCTCCCTCTTCCTGCCATTCTGGGGGGAAGAGGGAGAACTGCGTGAGTGGCTGTCTGGTCCTAACTGCTGGTGGGGTTAAACCACAACAGGTACTAATAACATTCTTCTCTTCCTTGCTCTCAGACTGACCTGGAATCAGCAGCCAGCCTAAGGCTCCTCTCAAAGGTGGAATGAATTGGAAAAGCTCAATTAAAGAAATGAAAGCATTTGCTACAAAATAATGAAATAAAAATAATCTTTCAATGAAAATCCTCTTGAAATCAGAACATCAACATAAGGAACATTTTAAAAAATTGATGTCAATGTGAAACATTACTTTGTCAAATACACAATAATATGTCTCGGATTAAAATGAGAGATAACCCCATTTTCAGAGAGGGAATTAAAGGCACAGAAAAATTAAAAACAATACTGTAAGGCAAATGCATACATTAATTTTGCTAAAAAGAGCACTCTCACTCAGACTGAGCAGACAATTTAATTTCTACTTAGTTTCTCAGCCAGGGGACTGATACACGAAACAGAACTAAAAACTATATGGCAGATCTCTGTCCCTCTTCAATGCTATTAAAGTATTCTGTAGTTTTCAGTTATATACTTTACTTTCCTGAAGCATTTTTTTCCTTTGAACCCCTGGTACGAGGGTTTTTTAAATTGTCTCTAGGCTCTTAGAAAGTGTTTATACAGCTAGTGATCCAAGCTCTATATCCCTCTGGCATTATTATGGCACAATGTGTGCATCTCATGATCCGAGCTTCCGCCTTTTCCATCTCTGCCAGTGAGTTGTGTATTGAGTCACGTGCAAGAGACATGTTCTACTGCAGCACTGGAGGAATTTCAAGGGACAAGAGCTGTTGACCCCCAGCAGCGCTTATGTATGGTCAAGACGTGTAACACTATGGACTGGAGTCTGGCCAGTACTTGAGCAGTGGGACTGAACTGAATAGAAAACACCCGTCAGCGGAAAGTCACTCTGCCAACGGTTAATGGCTGCTATAAGTTGTAGCTGACGTGAAGGAAGTTGGAAGGTATGATGTAAACTGGCTATGGCAGAGCTAAGGGAGAGCATGATCATGGGAATATGGAGCAGGCCGTAAAGCAGGTAGTCACTTAAATAGAGAATCTGGAGTATTTCTTCAGAAATCTTTCTGTTTTCTGGAGCCCTGTGAAAGGTGATGCATATAGAGTTGTTTGACAGGTGAGGCTGGGCATTGACTTGAAGAGATTTCTTCCTCTAACCTATGTATTTTACTTTCAGTTGACTAGACTGGATGTAGCAACTGTGAGTTTCTAAAGGGCAAAGGAAGGGATTGATTTGGTCTCGTTTATGTAAGTATTGTTGTGGTTATTCTGCACTGATCCTGTCAGGCAAGTGATGTGTCAGAATTGAGTAGTATAGCATCTGGAGTGCTGCTTCCTTGTAGTGACTGATGAATTGGGGTACCACAAGTAAAATTAAATTTATGTAACAGAAAATGACTGCTGACTGTTAAGTGAATTTTTCCTGTGAAGATATGATAAAGAAAAGAGGAGTGAATTATGATCCCAGAGAATATATTCCTATTGCTTGGACGCTGCCTAGCATTAGTGCAGTTGTCACACTGAGTTCTTACTGCCCTCACCTGTGGAAATGGGAGAATGTGATAGCTCGCAAAGGAAAACCTGACATAAAACATTTTGGCACTTTAATTAGCCTTCTTGAGTGCTCACTAGCTATAGGTTGTTAACTCTTTTCAAGATACTGTCATGTAGTAGCAAAATGTTTATCTTAAGGAAATAAATTGCTCAGCCAGGAGCTGACATCTCTCTCTCTCTCATGGTGTGTCTTCAAATTTCCTTAGGCTTTGGGAGACTGCCTCTCAATTCTTGCTCTGAATCTTGGCTAGGACCCCTGTAAATTCAACTCTTCCCTGGGAAAAATATACAAATATACGTATCTTCTTTTTACTGTGAATAGTACCCTGAAACTGAGGTTATTGAAGTGACACTTGGAGCTGATAAGACTGTTTTATCTCTGCTGGCAATGCCTTCTTTGATGTGAACTTGCCGTCTTAATCATTCATGCTCAGTAATATTACTGTGGCAGGTTCCCCCCCCCCCTTTCCTAAGTATAAGTAAGGACTTTCCCTTTGCTTCCTGTATTTCTTATCAGGAACGCAGCACTGCCAACATTATAAAACATTCCAACTTTTGAATTGCAGGGCTGTACTTGCCTGTCTCCATTCAAGATTTTTCAGTCTTTTCGAAAAAAAAACCTGAGGCTTTTGCAGTGAAATATAACGCACTCCAACAGACAAGGTTTAAATTACATCTTTAGATTTCCAAACGAGTTCATCCCAGGACTGAAGTGCTACACACACCTTCTTTGACTTGTGCAAAGGTGCGTGGGCTCTCACGGGAAACTGAACCCCAGATGTGATCCAAATAGTTAAAACTGTCCTTGCTCAGCGAGTCAGTGCCAGGCCTATGCTCTGCCTTGGTATAACTTAATCTCCGTTTTGGGGACTTGGATGATAGGTCTCACATTGCCTTTTTTTGTCTGTACACTGGTCAGTAAGAGTGGCAGTTTTACAGGAATTTTTCCACCTGTTGTCTACAAGAGGAATCAGTTGACAGCCCTTTTTTCGGGTTTATAATGTATGTAGCACAGGATCTCCAGCTCCTCAGCACAAATGGTAATACTGGCACTGCCTACATCACAAATCTCCCAGGACAATTCTGGGGCCTTTGGCCCTTTTTTCCTCTGAGAGCTTTAAAAAAATGGACTTTGGTCTTCCCTAGATTGGAACCAGATTTTGAAACAAAGGAAAATGTAATTCTTACCAACCTTGGTTTTCAGGCAGATTTAATCCTGGCTTGAATTACGTGTTATCTGTCTTTTCCAGCACCCGTTTCTAAATATAACAAGGAGTTGATCAAGAGGTTTACCTCTGAGAAGTGATCTGTCAAGGGTGCAAGCGCTGCTGAGAGTAGGGACATTTGTTTTCTGTTGTTGCCAGCGAGTATTTGTTGCAGCTGTGGGTGGGGGCAGCACAAAAGACAGGCTGTCTTGTTTCAAACAGCTTTCTCAGAAAAGGTGTATATGTAAAGTAACACGTGAGCAGCTGCTTTTAAAACCTCACACTTGTTGCAAGCGCTTGCAGACTTCATAGTAATTCCTCAGGAGCTTTGCCTAAAGTCCCAACCATGTAGTGGACCCTTATCCATTTCTTATTGTACTGCATGCCTGGACAATTCTCCCCACATCTACCTGAGAGAAGATGACAGTGGATGAATTTCACCAAAGGCCTCCTTTTTTTCATCCGAGAGTTGAATTTTAGGAAGAAGTTTCCCGGAGATTTGAGTGTTTTGCAGAACTCTGGCTTCATTACTGTGGAAAATATAGCAAAGCCAAAGAAAAGGAAAAAAGGCGGCACAAGCTTTGCAAGGGGTTCTTTCTTTCTCACCTCAAAGGACATTTAAAGTAACATGAATAGTGTCAGCTTTTTAATTATATGATATAAAAAACATTTTAATCCCAGTGTAATTGTTTCTAATGTGCCTAATGCACTCTGAAAGAAAAAAAAAAAAAAAAAAAAAACCAAAACCCACAACAAAACCAAGCTCCCTGTGGAGAGTTCCTGCCTATGGAGAGTTTGCTGACTGTGGAGCAGCCTGGGATTTCATTTCATGAACAAAAATGAATGAATATCTGGAAATGCAGAACATCTGTAGTGTCCATGGGAAGAGAAATCATATTGTTCATTGGGTAATATTCCTGGGAAATAACTTCATAAAAGGCACGCATGAAATTTGCTGTGCATCTTAAATATCTCAGATGGGATTTCTGAAAGTGCTAATGAAGTTTAGTGGGACCTCTGCTCTCAAAATCCTTGGATGCAATTCTGTCCCCAGAGGAAAACCATTCCTCTGGTGGTTTGTGAAGGGTAACTGATCAGCACTCACTGCTTTATTTCCAGACCAGTGCAGAAGCAGCAGATATTTTATTAACACCTCTCCCAGTTTTTTTATTTGCAGCTATAAATAACTGCAGATATGAATCCAGAATCAGTTGGGTGATCAGATGCTGAGAAGAGATCCGACTGAAAGTCCCTGAAAGTGCAGTTCTAGGGAAAGAGATTCCTCAAAGATTTCTTTTCAGCATTTTCCTCTATGCATAACTGGCAGTTGCACCCAGGGCAGATAATGTAAGCTCCACTTCTTTTATGAAGTGCATTCTTTTATAAGTTTTCAGTTCTGTTGCTATCCATTTCATAAAGAATATTTGTTATTGATTTTCATAGATAATTTTTTTCATTTAGGAAATAAGAATCAGCATTCAGTCTGCTTTCAGTCTTGTTCTTAGATCATTTCAATCATCTAATGCATCTTTTGGTGGAAAATAAGTAAATCAGTAACATTTGAAAATACAAGTCAAGTCCCTTTATGATAAAACAAGTGCATGGGACTCCTTCAGGCTGAAGTTCTCCTGAGAACATTGTAGCTATGAATACCAAGGGTCAACACACACATGCAAGGGTACTTAAATGTAATTTCTGTGGCAGCCCACTTGATATGTCCTTTCTATTCCCGCAAGCAGTGTGAAAATCAGATTCTATCCTAATGTGCTGATGAACACATTCCCCTTACAGGTGCCAGGCACACAGCTAAAGGTTGTCTTGGTTGATATAACAAGTATCCTAAATTCACAGCAAATGTGGTATCTCTCAATCGTAAGACATTTCTGAAGAACATGTGATCCTGCTTAGATGAGATGTCTGTAATTTTAAAGAGTACAGGAATAAGATGCAGAATGTAAAGACGGTTGAAACTCAGCTGTGGACCACGCTATGGTGTTAAATGACAGGAAATAAATCATGCTCCATATCAGTAAATCTATATTACCAAACAAAAAAAATTGTTTTGATCCCTGCTGCAAAGAAATAGGAAATTTAATTGATGGCAATGTTTAAGTGAATCCGTTTAATGCAACCAAAACAGAATAAAAAGGAAGAAAGTGCGGTAAAATCCCTATCTTTCTTTCAAAGACATCATCAACCAGAGTTTAGTACATTTTAAAATAGAAGGATTCAAATAAATTATTGGTTTGCACAGAAGAATTAGAGGATATTCTGTTTTTCAGCTCTAAAGAGAGACCAACTGTTGTTTGACTTTCAAAAATGCGCTGTGATTTTCAAAGAATCAGATGTCAAAGATTTATTGCCATTTATGTTACATTAGAAACTGAGTGGGACTTCAAATGGCAGAGGAGCTTCTAGATCTAAATTGATCATTGGCTGAGTGAGAAACAGTTAAAATTGATTTATGTTATTCAAAAATAGTATTTTTTTTTTCCAGCAAGATTCCATCTGTAATGGTTAGACAAAAATACATATATTAAGAGATCAAGTGGCTGAGTTCCTTTTCCCTCTAAATATATGCTAATGAGAGTGCAAGCTGAACTGTAAGTCATTAAAGGGCATTTCCTCATTATTGCTTATCAAAATTAACATTCAGTGACCTGTAAATTACTCACTAATTCCTTCCCTTTCTCCTCATTAACAATTCCTTTTCACTTTTGTTCTTGCACTTCCTGCACAGCACAGAATGCCAATATTGGGCTATGACACTGGTGAAGTGATTTCTTGGGCTGCCTTCAGCCTTACTTGCCTTGTCACATCTAATGAGGGTACACTGGCACTTGCTGAGACCTAGAGTCTGAAAGGTCCAAGCATCATTTTGTAAACAAGCCTGTTCAAGACATGAAATAGATACTCCCGGTTCAGTGCCATGCTGTTTTTGCAAATTTGATTGTTGATAGAAGGGACAAAAGGGTTAATTAAAAGTAGATAGATTATATGGTCCCCCCAAAGTGAGGACGTAAATAGAATAGGAAGTGTCCATCAGTATTCTGGGATTGTCTCTGTAGCCATTCTTGGGCCAGGCACTAGATCATCTAAAGTGCTAGACTTGGAAAGAAAGGAGCAAGCAGGATTCAGAACTTGTTTTAAAGAAGAGTTTTGGTTTTTTAATTTCATCTCAAGTTCTACCTTCCATGTTGTCATTAAGCAAGAAGCTGTTCCTCCTGTAAACCTGACCATTCTCCTCCTGTTCTTCAGAGAACTTGAGTTCATATTTATTTATCCTGTGCTGTTGTTTGAGTTGTTCCTGAGGTTTCATTCTGGTGATTACAGCGTGTTTGTTTGATTTGGCTGTACAATATTAAATATATCCCTCTGGAGGAACAATATGTTTTCTTGTTGGCAAAGACTTTTTTTCCTTTTAGAATTCATCATTTTTGTGTGGTTAATGCTTATTAGCTGTAAAGTGCTAGGTTTGTTCAAGAAACTTAGAAAACCTTGGAATGGCATGGTTCCAGCTATAAAGGGCATATAGGGATAACACAGAGTAACTGTCTAGAAAGGAAGAAAAGTTTAAGTGTGCTCAGAAATTAGTGTTAAGAACAGGTCTTTGAGCAACACTGTTAGAGTTCATTGATCAAGGACGTTAGAGGACACTGGAGATCATCCAAGTTCAAAGTTAGTATTAGTAAGAGGTTTGATACTGGAAACAAAACTGTGTGTGAGAGAGTGGGATAAAGAGAAAGAGCTGCAAATTCCCTTTTTCTTCATATAGGGGATCAAGTCAGAAAAACACAGATCACAGCCAATATTTGTAAGAACACCTTTAATTCTGGAGTGGAGGATTGTACTGGTGTGCAGTAGCTCTTAGGTGTTCAGAAAGTCTTGGAGGGTCCTTTCTGTCATCAAGTGTGTGTGTGTATTTGCATAGAGCAGCCACTGCCTTCTTGGTTGTAGTGTGAGTTATACAACCAGTTGTTGATGCTAGTGTGTGCTGCTGGCCTTGTCCAGGTTTGGCTGACTCTTGGTGCACTGAATTTATCAGTTCCTGGGGAAACTTGTCTCCAGAGCTGATCGGTTCTTTGGAAAATTTCACAACCTACCATCTCAGCTCGTACTCTTCATCTCTGCAGGTTGCTCTCTGCTAGTACCCATTTCTCCATCCAAACCTGTACATAAAACTAATTCACACATTCTCAGGTGGAAGAGGCCTTTATGGCATGGCCTCATAAAAGGTGTGATCCCTGATTATGGGCAAAAGGAAGCAGGAAGACAGTGAGTTGACTGATTTTAACTCTTTGAGCAAGGCCACATCTACCTCAGTCTTTGTGTGTTGCCTGGTTGAGTACAACTGTGAGCGTGGAGGACCACAAAGCATCACAAGAACATAGATGCTGGACTGGGAGGCAATAGAAGGTGGCAGAGGAACATGGAGGGCAAACCACAGGGAAGCACAGAGGTGGGCAGGCAGCTGAGGGAGGTGAGAGCTTTTCTGAGAAATGGAGATGTTAGATGTAAGGGGACCAGAGGAAGAGATCACACCACACAATGTATCATTATTTTGTTTTCTTTTTCCCCTTAGATTCCAGTAATGGTTTACCTCTTCTCACCCCTAGGTCAAGTAGGGAAGAAAAGGCTTTAGGTTATGGGGAGAGATATTCTAGTTGCTTCTGCTAGTCCACAAACTCATGGTGTTTTCCGTGATCTGAGGCAGCATTTATTCTGGAGCCAAGTATTTTTGCTGCAGGATGCCGCAGGAGGCACTTCCCTGCCTTGGAGTCAGCATTCTCCCCACCTTGTAAACCGCATGCATGCCTTGCTGCTGGCAACCTACAGCTGTGAGAGACATCCAAAGCTTCCCCCAAGTCTCAGTTTCCTGAACCACAGTGCTGCTGCTCTCCAGACCAACTTTATTTTTCTGTTTGGATCTTGCATTAATTTAAAACCCACCAACAATCAAAATCAAACTCACGCTCCTCAAATGTGTGTGGGCAAGAAACAGAGGGGTGTGAAACGTATGGCACAATTCCACAACCCCTTTTCTCCTTGGGTTCATTTTTCCTGACACTACAGCATCACTTCCTGACCGTACTTGCAAATAAACAATTATTGAAAGAACATGGCTGGACCACACATGCGTATTTTCCACTCTTGTGGAGGAAAGCTGTGTGTCGGCTGGTGGTTATTTATTTTCACAAGAGGCAGTTGGGTTTGTTGTTGTGTCTTTAGGGCATCATCTCTCGAGGTGCTGAGCCTTCTCAGCTTGCAGAGGCTGCAGGAAGAATTGAGGGTGGGAACCAGCTGTGCCCCACAGGTCTCAGGCCTCAGTTGGCGTTATTACTTCTAAAAGTTTTCCAGTGTTGATATTTACTGTGTGATGTTGAGGAGTCAATAGAAGAGGACAGCAGGGGGTCTACCCGAGGGAAGGAACACTTTCCTTAACCAAACCATGCAATGTTCCTTTAAAATTGGAATTGGAGTTGTTAAACCATCAGTTAGAAGTGTGGCATTTATAGAGAGAGAAGAAAGTAAATTGAAACACACAGAGAGAAACTTCAGCTTTCTGACTTGCTACAGATAATGCAGTGAGAGCTGATTTTCATATGAATTTAACTGATTCTCCTTGGAAAGGTAAAGGGCCACATTCCATATCTGTTGCTACATATAAAATGGGGAAAGGGGCATTCAGCTGGCTGGTCTTTGCCTTCACAGCTGGGTACCACACGTCACGGAGGATCCTCCACTGTGCAGGCTGGGGCAATTTGAAGGCTCTTTTGGTGCTCTCTGAAACACCCAGTCTCTGCTACCCCCGTACCTCCCCAGCAGCAGACCCAGCCAGGGGACATCTTCCCCCTGCTTTGTACTGGCTTAAACAGCTGCTGAGTGCAGGGTGCGGGTTAGGGGCTGAGGGCTGTGTGGTTCATGAATCACCTTCTGCTTTTGTTGCAATGGCTGAGTAGACTACGGCTGCTTCCCCCCCTACCTCTGTGGCTGAAATACAACAGGAGGTGCGAACCAGGCCTTCAGGAGTTGTTTTTGTGGGTTGTCTTTTGAAATCTCTTAGGTTTCGTATTCTTTCAGAGGTCCCGATCTCAGCGCTACGTGCCATTATTTTGCAGAAACTCTCTTCCAACCCTGAAGTTGTGCTGTCCCCCCAGCAATTGAACCTTTGGTACCTTTTGCCTTTATGAAACCTCTGCCCTTAAAGCTTTCTAGGAGAGAAATCTGAGGACCGGGAAAGGGCTTTAAAAATCAACCCTTTCTCAAGCTCGTCGAGTTGCTCCTTTATGACCCTCTCATTGTGTGATGCCTATGTGTTATTTATGAGCACTTGGCTGCTTATTTCCACGAAAAAGATAACATTGTTGAAGCTGAAATGCAATTAATTATGTGATACTGCAAAGAGAGAAGAAGGGGACAATGAGAGCTGTTGCACCCGCTTAGGCAGCTGCTAGGGTCAGAGATGCAAGGCAGAAAAGATAAGTCATTTAAAGAACTGGAAAGAAAACAGGATGAAATGTAAGTCGGTTTTGTTTCACCGGGTCAAGGAAACCACCTCACTGTGCACCAGGTGAATGGCTGGCTCTGAGCATCTTACAGCTCCACGCCACATCCAGCCCTTCAGGAATCCATTGACTGACTGGGGTTTTGTTTCGGTAGTAGCAGGATTTGCCTTCAGCCTTTGAACAAGACACTTTCCCTTTGGGGGGAGGGAGAGATAAATGACTAAAAATAGTTCACTAAGAGCTGAGCTAAAGCGGATGTCTTCTAAACAAATATACAACTTATTTTCCATCTGCTGGTTCCCAGTCCTCGGTTGCTGTGAGAGAGAAAGAGCAGCAATGCTGTGTTTCAGGAGAACCAGGATGTGCCTCCCAGGGTGCAGACCTGAAAGGTGGCCACTTGCATCCTTGAACCTGGCATTTTTGGTGATAGGAGTAATATAGTAACTGCTAAAATTGATCCTAATGAATGAGGGCTTTCCTTTGCATTTCTTAATGTTATAGCTGATAAATTCCCCAAAGAATTCTTCTGGACATCCCATCCCTATGTAAAGACTAAGACTAAGTGACTTAATAGGATAAGTGCTTTATAAAGCAGCTCTGTAATATTTTAGTTGTCTTCTTTCATTTCAGTAACAAGCATAAGGGAAGCTAATGTCCCAGGACACAGGGATTTGCAATCACCATTAATGGAGATAATTCCCCTCATGGGAAACAATGTAAAATACCATTGCAAGAGCTAGAACACTTTTCTAGCTTTACTTTTTAATCGCAACAGATTGGGTCTCTCTTGCTAAATTTCTTTGTGCTGTAGAGGAGAAAATAAATCTAGGAAAGAGAAGTGATTTCAAATCCTTAAGATAAACTCTTGATGGGGGACAATAAAAGAGCGATTCCAAGTGTCCCAAGGCAGCATCTATACGACTGAGGAAAATGAAATAAAATCATGGCAGCTATTAGCAGTTTAGTGAGTATAAAATGAGTCCTGAACGATGGCAGAATTAGGAAGGGTTTTTACCTTTTTCAAGTCATCACTAAAAGGAGAGGCCTCACTTGCTTTTCATTCTATTTTGATGGTAAATCCTGATTTAACAAACATGCAGGCAAGCTGCAAAAGAGCAACTGACTTCAATTGCAAGGCATGTCTATCTTATATTCTGTATTCATAATCTCAAAGTCTACTGCAGAGCAGTCAGAGTCATTTTATGGCTGAGAAAACCAGGTCACAGAGCAGCGATAGGGTTTGCCAGAGCTCACACTGCTGCCCCAGCATAAAGAGAAGTTCTGTTTCAGTCCCACTTCCTACTGAATCCACTGGGCACCCTTTCTTATGGGAGATCAGTGGACAGTACCTGTTCCGAGATTTTCCTGATATCTTTATGGTGGTACAATTCAAAATGTCATTTGTGTGCATCTTGTCTTCCCCGCCTTCAGTTTGCTCTGAATTAGTGGGCCAGATTTATCTGTTTTCATATTCAAACTCTAGTTAGGCCAAACCTTCACAGAAAGGGTTTGCACTTCTGTTTTGAGAGACAAATTTGCCCATTGCAGGAAAAACTAAATAGCCACCCCATCTGGAAACAAATTATCTGCTCGAGGAATGTTAGTGTCCACGTATTTAGGATCCATTTAAAGCTAAAGGCGAGCCACAAAAGTATGTCCGGATCCAAATGCTTATTTTCCCAAGATCTTAGTCATTCTAGGCTGGAGTTTCAATCACAATTTTGTTAAGCATCTTATTTTAGTGACAAATAAAATTAATTTCATTTGAAGCTTAACATTATTATGGGGTGATTTGGCTTTCTGTAACTGGGCCTGAGCAGCTATGGAAGCAACCAGCAGCAAGGTTAATAAGGCAGGAGAAGAGAGTGTTCCTACTGAATCTTGAGCAACTGTTGGGACATTTGGCATCCCATGCCAGCGACACAACATGCAACCCATACGGCAAAAATTAGAAATAGATTTTCTGTTTTGCTTTGTTGGAGGAAGGGCAATGAACAGTGGATCCGGCTGTGTTTAATATAGTCAATGATGGTCAATAAACTGTGAGGGGTGGGGTTTGAATCCATGTTGAAGTTTTTCGTCAAGATAGAATTTCATATGAAATTTCTTGCCTTACTGCTTGAGACAGAGCTGAAGTCATGCTCTTACGTGTCTTTACCTGCGTGAAGAGCAAACTACTTTAGCCGTCAGGTTTGTAGAGGCTGCCAGCCACCTTCGCTCCACCATGGGGGCTGAGAGACAATCATTTGCCATGTCCTACTTTTTTTCCCAGGTACTTTATGTTCTTAAGAAAGCACTGAGCAAGGCTTGGTTTGACACTTTGTAGATTTAACCAGAAGTCTATAAGTGTAGCAAGAACCTTATTTTGTTCCTGGAAGCATTTTTGAGTTGGGGAAAAAAAGCCCTCTCCAGGGCTGAATGCCAGGTTACAAATAAAATGTGCTGTAAGAATGAAAACATGCAAAGGAAGGAGAAGCCTTTAAAAAGCCAATTTAATGTTATTTCTTCTTTCTTTTCAAAATGCGGAAGCAGCTTGCGGTGCTCAGAAGCACTTAGAATCTGTTTTTCATGTCTTTAAAATATACAGCAGTGGAGATTAATACATTGGTTTGTTTTTTAATGAAGTCGATCTTGGAACTGGATTTGAACATTTGCTGTAAATTCTTCTGTTTAAATGCTTTCTTATTTATGGTGCTGTGCTTGGAATGTTATACAGAGCATTATCTGACTATTAACTCTTACAACAAGATGGATTTTAGGATTAAATAAATTGTGTGCATTCCTTTTAAATTGCTGGAGCCAAAAGGGTTAGGAGTGTTAGATTATCCAGCTGCAGCCATTCCCCCTGCATATCCCAGTGGCACATTACAGGGGCAGTGGTGGCTGAGCAGGAGGGAAGAAGCCGCTGGAAGCAGCAATTGGATGTGGAGCTTGAATTGCACATCCTCTACTCACCACACAGGGTAGGTGGCCTAACTGTTTCACAAGCAGCAGGCAGAGAGAGGGAACAGTAGCCTTGATCCGGCACAATATAAGCTCAGTTCTTGGGCATGTGTTTATTGTCCTTTGAAGTCAGTGGGATTCGAAGCCTATGTGCTTTGTTTGCTAAGCTGCGGTGGGTATGAGAAGTTACTTTTTTGCATTGCCAGGTTAGAGCCAGCGTTATGAGCTGGTGTAATGGGCTAACACGAGTGATTATTCCAGGAGCTGTTGGGGGGGGCAGCATGTGTGACTGGTCACAGTTATCTCTTTGGTTCAGAAAAATAGATGTTTTCTCTTTTCATCAATTGCAATATAGCAAATACAGAACTCACGTATGTAAAAGCGTTGTGTAAAAGTGCACATCTGAGCTGTCTTGGATTCAGCTGCCCATCACACCTGTGTGTTCCCACCTCCGCTTTTGAAAGCCAGTTGTGAGTCCAGACCAAACCCTGTCCGTTTTAAACATGTGGGAGCTGACTTTAGTGGGACTTGAATTTGTCTCACCTCTCAAGCAAGTTATTGCTTTGAACCTTTATGCTTGAAACTGGAAAATTTTATGAACCTAATATTGGCTTTGAGGCAACACTAATCTTTTAGTCAAGCAAGGAAGAGTCATGTTTTTAGAACCAAAGATTAAACTTTTCCTTCCTGCTGTCACACCTGTTTCCATTGAAGAGTGTAATTGCATAAAGAGTTGCTACCATTTACAGTCAGCTGTTCCTTGGAACAAATCATCCTCTGTACACTCCTCTCCAGCTTCCGCTAAAGTGTGTTCTTGGGTGATTAAGTCTTACGCAAACAAACTTGTGACTGGGTGATCATTTCCTTACCTGATCTCTCATATTCATGTGTTATTCTCCTGTCTGCTGCATAGTGTGCAGTGGTTCACTCCATCTTCATTTTTTTTCTTCATACATCTAGGATGTAAGATTCAAACTCTTTGTTGCCATGAACTTTGTTCACTGATGTCAATTATTCAGTGAAGTGCTTTAGTTCCACCATCTAGTTTTAATTTCATCCAGCGTTTTGGCTGGATGAAATAACTGGCACAGTTACTCAGGTTGGTATGGCTTGGTTGTACCGGCAGACAGGGAATTTTTGTCACAAATTGTAATCAGGCAAAGATATATAGTTTATCTTATTTTATTGACTTGAAATACAACAGAAATCAATGTCAATTCAAGTGTCATTGTTGAGTAAGACTTTTGTGTTAATAGGAAAGGAAAAGGAAGAGGGAGGACAGTAAATAATGAGCTGCTCAGTTCCACAGAAATGACAAGAGATGTGAATTTTAATGAGAGAACTAGCAGAAGGAGGAGAAAGTATCAGGTGAACCTGTCTGTTACGTCAGTGAATAAATTGGGCATGTTTCAACAGAATGGGCAATAGGAACGAGTGATACTGTGAATTTCTGGTCTATTCTATAGACTTGAACAGTAATGTGACTGATTTGTCTGATTACCTGTAAAATGGAGAGCACAGGGTACTTGTGACAGCCCTTTGGTCTGACCACCATGGTTGGTATTTTGCGGAGATCAGAAATACTGTCAAGCAGTGCGACTGGGTAGCCAGAGGTGGGAATGAGGAATCCTGCCTAAAGAGCAAAGGGTGGAGAGCAGGAGAATGGGAACATCAATAAAGACTAGAGGCTGAGATGTGGAGAAGAGCAAGGACTGAGGGCATGTGGAACAGCCCCAAGCAGTAGGTGGGAGTCCCTCGCAGAGCCGAGGGATGGGCAAAGCCCCACCAGGTCCACAGCCCTCTGGGAGACCGGCTGTGCCCAGGTGGCCAAATGTGTCTTGCTTGCCTGAGAGGAGCCTTGTGAGGGCAACCTGTGGCACAGGGCCCACTGACTTGATCGTCCAGCTGCATCTGAAGAGGAATCTGACACCCTTCGAAGATACCAGGGAGCCTGTTGGCTGAGATTCCTTCTGTAGAAATGAGACAGTGTCACTTAAAGATGTATTTTATGCTATTGTGCTACTGTATTTCACAGAAGAGTAGGAGAAACGGCAGAATACTGTCTTTTCGAGTAAGCTCATTGCAAGCAAATTACAGACCATGAGCAATGAATGTATTTGACAGCAGAGCTTTTGATTTTACAACACATTCATAACACCTTGAGCACTTAGTACCTTGTTAACCTAATTAGCATACACTAAAACTGCCAAAGCAATCTGAACAGCCATTAATCACATGCCAAACTGTCCAAGATCATGCTTTGTTATTACTGCAGAGGCAGCTAAGAGTAGATTGGAACAGAAGCGTCTTTCAGTGTCTAAATGCACATGCAATTGGCTACAGTAAAGCCAAAGAATGCTGAATCAGAAATTGATACAACAAAACAAGCCATCATACCTTAGACTGTCTCGCCTCATAGGCAGTGGGAGAGCTACCGTAGTGTTTAAGTGGAAGTCGCTTATCCTGAAGCTATAAAAAGACCCCTAAATGATTTGTGCTGAGCAATCACTGACGGTACTGTTCCATCCCGTAGGCTGTGCAGGTTGTTTCTAGCATGTCTCAGAAAAAGGAAGAGTTAGCAAAACATGACTGCAGTGTGCAAGCAAACAGACGTGCACCTCTGCTTGCACTTACGTACTTGTAGTGAGCAACTTCAGATTATACCTGCTGTGAGTCACGTTCGGTCTCTAGGGTTCACAGCTAACATGAAAGTACAGTTCAGCTGTCAGGCACAGGTGATCCTTGACCTCTGTTGTAAGACAGCTTTTAAAGGTGTTAGTGTAATGGGACCATTTGGTCCTGTCCAGAAGGAATGGGACAAGGGACCTGTGTCACAAATAGGCTAATAACTTCTGTACCCACTGGACAAATTTCAAGCAAATTGACAGAAGCTTCTGATCTCAAAATAATTTCTATGGAGATCAGCATAGGGATAGGGAGGGAGACCCAGAAGCTGCTTAATTAGGAGAAAAGCAGTAGTATGAACGCATGTATTTATGGACTGACACATTACATGGCTGAGAGATCTCATAGACCCCATAGATGCTTGAGCCTCAGAAAAAGCTTCCACTGTGGCTGGAGACTGACCACACAGCCCTGATCTGTGGGGAGCTGGGCTCCACTGGTTCTGCTCCACAGGGACTAATAGTTATCCATGAGAAGCTGAAAAAATAAAAAAGTACGCCACTAATGACTGCAGCTGGCTGAGCAGCCAGGAGCAAAAAGAACAGCATGTTGATCCAAATAGCTTGGTAAGGTTGGCGTAGGTAAACAGGACAAGCCCTAATATATGCAGATGTCATCGTCATAGAGGGAAGAATATCAGCCACACTTGTAGGTGCAGGGGTTAGCAATGGTGTTGACGAGACTGGTGATTTCACCAAAGTTGTAGTGCCTTGCTAGAAATGTGCTAATCCAAACTGAATCCTTTTTTAAAAAAAATATCCATTAGTTCAAATGCAAGCTTTTACTCAGTCTCATGAAAACATGACTGGCGCTGTCTGTTTCCAAGACACGGAAGGGATATAGGAGAGTGAAGCAGTCCAGGTTCAACAGTGGACAAGAGGCAAAGTTGGAGTTAAAACCAAGATCATCTATGGCCCAGGCAGTGGCCTTCTGCTAGGCTATTTTAGCTTTCATATCTGTATGTTCCCATCTTTAAGCAGCAAACCAATCCATGTGAACATAAAAAAAGCACCTTCCTTATATGAAAGTTCCTAACAGCTTGGGGCACTCAGCACTCTTGAGACACAATTATGCTCTGCTCTGTTGCTAACTCTTTACGATTTTAATTATTTTGAAAACACATCTGTAACAGCGTATACAAGAGCAACGGGGTAACAATAACAATAAAGTTGTGTTGTGTTCTTGGTATAAACTCTTTGGTTTGGGCTTTACGATTTATGTGTTCTGGAACTGGATTATTGCCTCATAAAACAATGCAGCAGCCTTTTCTCATTTAGTTAGCCATCCATTTTTATTAGGGTGCTCTATAGAATGCCTGCAATAATATTATAAAGGTGCAGAAGGTTCATTATTTCACAACAAGCGGCTAGCCAAGACCATTATTATTTTTACAACAGCCGGACTTGCTTTTGAAATATAGTTTTGATTATAACCTTTTTTCCTCCTCCCTCTTTCTCTTTTCTCTACCAAAAGCAGAGATGTGCAATTGTTCCTTTTCAGATTGCTTTTCCACTGCCCCACAAACATGTCATTTTCAGTGAAATGGATGGATTATAATGGGAAAAGATCAGTGATAATGCATTACTGGAATACAGCCATCCCCGAGAGACCTTATAATAATATCCAGTCTTCCTAAGCTTTAAAATCTGCAGTTTGGACAGCCTATAGCTCTAATATGGAATCTAGTTCTGAATTTTCCCGGCACGTATAATTCTTTGATGCTCAATTATTGTTTGGGTTCTCCCCTCCCCGTCACGTTGCCATGACAACTGCCTTGCATAAAATCCAGTGCTCAGACAATACAGCCACCGCTTTAGAGAGGGGCTCCAGGCTCATAAAAGTTGAAATTGCTGCTCAAAGAGATTACTGAAGATTAATGACTCTGCTCTGAGCACCGCGAAGCAAATTTCTGAAAATCATGGTAATTAAATAAAGAATATATGCAGGCAATGTGTTCTCTGAGTCGAGTGTTGATACCTGCTGGGAGTGGCGGAGTTACTGTAAATCTGCAGTAAAAACCTCTGCGGGTATTATTCCTGCATATAGTTTCTTTACCCTAAATAGCTATGGTGTTTAATTAGCTGTGGTGCTTTTTCTTCGCCTGTTCTGTGGTTATAAATTGAACAGTGACCAGGGCTTGCCACTGGGGCTGGAGTGGGTTGGCTTGTCTGCAGCTGGTGCTGTGTGCCATGCTGGTCCAGCCTAAGGGCCCGGGTGATGAGACCAGTGCTCCGTTTTCTGCCACCGGTCTGTTGTAATTTCATGGGCACGTTACTGGTCGTAAGGAAGATGAATACAGAGCTGCAAATTGCTTGCGTTGAATCATAAAGCAGGACTTGTTTCATGAGCCCATTAAGCACATGCCCCTAATGTTAAGCATATGTTATGCTCTGCTCAGTAGAAACAGAGTTAGCGCTGGCTTGAGGTTAAGCGTATGTTTTTAAGTCCCGCACTGGTTTGAAGGTCTTAAGAGTTGTGAACCTCACTGGGACAATGAATTAAATACGTTGATTATATTTGCAAAAGTGCTAGCTATTTTCATATTCAGTACTGACATCTGTAATATCACATGCCACATTAGTTGTAACCAGCTGTCATGCAGCAGGATTTGAAATTATCTTAATGGGAGTCAAAGAAAGGCGTTTTGTCTTCCCTAAAGACAATAGTACACCGTTGGGTTAGAGTTTGCCTCCCTCTGAAGGTGAGCAGTACTCCTTGGGATAGGCTCCAAAATCACATCTGTTCGAGAGCAGTATATTACAACCTTACGTTACTAAAATCAGAAGAAACATGTGTACTAGGAAAAGCCTAGCTTAGGAAAAAATCTTGTGTATTCTAAGGGGATAAAAATATTAACTCAAACCAGATGCATAAAGGCTAGGGCCATCTTTGTTCACTACGGCAGATCTTTCAAAATCTGTTTCATATCGGGGCTGTCTGCCACGTAAGATCTCTGTTTGTGCCCATCAAGAAACCTGCAAGTAGGAGGAATTAATGAAAAACTCAGAAAGTGTCCATGCTGCCAAGCAAAGAAGAAATACATGCAGTCTGAAAGGGGACAGTAATTCATTCTGAGGTCTAAACATGTTTTTAAATTACCCGTTTGTACGTTAACTTCCTCAAATCAGAAGCTTAGCCATCTGTTTCAGTTAATTAGTTAGCCTTTGGCTGAAGTTTAATCATTGTAGGAACCAGAGGTAGGGGACTCAGTAGTCCTAGAGGGTTCCCAGGACTCTGCCCCTGAGATTGAATGTAGCGCCAGGCCCCAGTGCTAAAATAAAGGGTGAATTTGCGTTGCTGCACAGGGTAAAATCCCTGCAGGGGCCAGCGTGGCAGTAAGGCTGGTGAGGATGCACAGCTGTAGTGAAACGTATTTTATTGCTCCTTGAAGATGCTTTGGGTTTATTTCCATATCCAGGGCATGATCCTCTTTCGAGGACTGCTAAATTCTCCCCTGATGCAGTCAGAACAACAATGATAATAATAAATAAATTTGGGCCTGCGAATTTGCTAACCTGGTGTTCACAGCCAAACTACTCCGGCCTTCTCCTGCTTGTGGTGAGCTGTAGGCCTGGGGTAACTTGTAGTAAAAACCTAAGAAGCGTTCAGGCAGCTGGGCCGGCCTTTTCCGTTGGGGTTATTTCATGTCAATTGCTGCAAATTAGACACATATAAAATTTATAATGTGTGGGTGCCTGTGCACAGAAATTTAGCTTCCTCAGTATTTACAGAATATAAAACAGTCCTCCTTGTTTAAGGCTAGGATGAACGTTTCTGTCACATTAGGAAGGAAACCTTATTTCATTCTGCAGCTGCTATTTAAACACTACAAGATCTCTTTTTAATCTTAGGCAAAGTTCAAAACGAGATGTTTCAAACATCTGCTAACTATTAGGGGCCATGCCTGCTTGTAGAGGTAATAAATTACAGCCAAGAAGAGAATCAAATGTCTTAATAGTGTTTTTGTTCATTGCTTCAAAGTTTGTCCTCTTTCAGTGTTATCTGTTCTCTTTTTTAGCGTGGTAGTCAACACGCCTGCAAAGAACATTGTGCTGTGGGTGAGGTGGGTGGGATCGCAGTGGGATGAGGGTGACACCCTCTATTTTAAGATAGGGCAAAAACAACAAGCAACTTGGCTTCTCTTTTCCAGAGCAGAGAGGAATTGAAATCAATCGCAAAAACGCACCCTCTGTGCTATGTGCCAAAAACAAGATGGGTGGTTCTAGCAGAATATGGGAGAGAGGGCATTTCACTTTCCTCCAAAGGGGAGATAACAGATCAGCTTTCTCGTTTGTCATGGAAACCTTTTGTCAACCCAGTAACAATGACGTCAGGGTGGCAGTGGCACGGAGACAGGTTAGTTAATATAGCACACACCTGTTGAACTGCCAGAGGGGAAGGTATGTCGGCTTTTACATTTTCCATCCCTAATTCTAAACAACTTCGGGTGAAGGTTGAGAAAGTGTTATTCAAGTCCCAGGGCAGTTTTCCTGAGCCGTAGCAGATTCATGCCGTGAGCAGGTGGTGCTGGAGCTTTCACTCATGAAGAAATCCAGCCAAGAGGCATTTGCTTAAGCAATGCCATTCTACAAACCCTCCTGTTTCGGGTATCCTTTTGGAGGGTGGTGAGAGCAGACTTGTACCTCAAAAGAAGAGCACCAAATTCCTTCAGTGTGTTTGCTTTGCTTGAGAGTAAAGGTTTTGCTGGTGTTTACCAAAGGAGTTTTTTAGAAACACTTCTATAAAAAGTGAAAACCAAACCTATATTTCTTACGCCACATCTATAGCTGTAGATGTATAGCAATAAGCTGTAGCCCATTTTTGGAATGACTGTTTTCCTGCCAATTTTTTACTGTAATGGTTTTATGTTTAGTGTTGTTGACTGGCTATGTTTCCTTTTTGTAAAGTGAGATTAGATCACTTTTTCACTTCATTCAGTGTTGCTTTTGTGACTACCTTCCCATTTCTAGTAATTAAAAACCAATTCCTTTAAAAATAAGCTTACTTCTTTTCACAAAAAAAATATGTTAGCAGGGAAAGCAGTTCATTTTTGCTGGACTGTTCATGTTTACTAGCAAAATCATAGATGATGTTTTTGCAGAGGACTTTGAATCAGTTAGAGAATTGCAGTTGATGCAGTTTCTGTTACCATGGCTAAAACATGAATTTACATTAGTTGCATTTCTTGCCTATGGTAACACACGGTAATTCTAATAAATTAAAGTGTGCCCTTGTTATTGCTAAACAATATGCATGAAACTGACTATTTCCTATCATATAGTTTGTAAGAGGAGAAGAAAAGCCTATGATATGGATGATGATTTAAATTATATTGGCTTGCAAAGTGGAATTAAGACTGAGAAAAAGAATGGCATAAAATGACATACGGTGATCAGAAAAGGAAAATGGAGTCAGACAATGTAAATGACATTTACTATACAAATAGAAACCAAATGTATGTAGTGGAGCCAGCAAGTTGTTGAAATCCTTGTAAGAGAACCATCTGGGATCGTAATTTTCCAAATAGCCAGTGAATTAAGGGAAGTGTTCAATTGATAACCCACGGCATCCTAATAGAGACGGATGATGTCAAATAGCTGCCAAGTTTCAAGGAGGTAAAAAAAAAATAAAACTGAGTGATAAACATTTTGTTTCTTATATGAAAGGAATAAGGTTTAGCTACGTTAGTACTATTGTTGTGGTAAGTATGCGTAAATACTCTGGAAATATCTATGAAGAACTATAATTATCTTTGGCTTCAGTTTGGAAAACATTCTACACTCCTTTACATTTTTTTTAAACTCCTTACTGGTAATTTCAGCCTAACAGAAGGATATTTCGTGTTATCTAAAGTCTCTGTAGCATCATTTAGTTTTATTTGGGGACTTTGTGGCTGGAAGACAAGAAGGCTTTATAGACATTCTTGAAACAAGACTCAGAGTTCTTACTGCCACTGATAGGGAAACTGAGACATGGCAAAATGTATGGTCTAGTCTTGAAGGTGCTCCTTTTGCCTTCATCATCGGTATCTGAGAGTCGTGACTGTGGTCTCTATAATGAAGTTGCCGTGTGCTCAGTGTAACAGAGAGAATAAATGGAGATTGGGGAATGGAACCAAGTCTTTTATTTCTCAGTGCCCCACATCCGTCTCTCCAGACATAAAATAACATCCCACCCCATACCGATACTGCAGAATTATACGATCAAATGGTCTCACCACATACTTAAATACTTCTCCATTTTTATGGACTGCTTCTTGTTTTGTCCTGATTGCAAGTACTCACATCAGTCCTAACTCACAAAAGAACACAATTTACAATTTAAGTCCTCTTGATTTTTACTAAGCTTGGGCATATGTGTGGGTGCTCTCCAGAATTAGACCTACAGTGGGTGCCTCTTGCATCAAATTCTGTAAATTCAGGGTGGAGCATGAAAGAGACATTTGTTAGGGTACTGGAATGTCCATTTGCTCCTCTACTTTTCTTTTAAGCTTTCTGTGCCAAACTGTCTCTTCAAGTCCTGCAATTTAGGGATTTTTTTAAAAAGGAGAAAAATTTTGGCAAAAAACATCCTGATTTTTTTTCTCCATCATCTTCTTTTCTTTAAAGCCCATCTAGCTGGAAAGTGGATGGAGAGCCTGTACTGCTGCAGATGACAGAGCACTCTTCACCTTTTGAGACCAGAAGTTTTTTAAAACTTTCAGGATTTAGCCATTTGATTGATATTTACCTTATCCAACATTAGGCATCGAAAGCAGGTTACCTGAGACGCCAGGGAAGGGGCCTGTCTCAGAGGACTGCCGCATCTCCTGCTCCCCCTCCCCAATAGCCGCAGCCCAGCCATCAGGGCATGGGAACCACAAGTGTCCCCTGCTGTCCCTGCCCTCTATGGGGAGCAGCTCGGCTTCCCCAGCCGGAGCAGGGCAGTGGGGCAGGCTGTCCCTGGGGAGCACAGGAGCTTCTCAGCACAGGAGGGGAGGAGATGGCTTGCTGCTGCAGCTGGGCAGCGGTACAGCGGTGGCCAAAAAATCCTGTCTGCCAAAACCAGGCCTGCCTCTGAATACTGTTTTCCCTAAGTTCCTCTGTTTTCTGCTGGGACTTCTCAGGTTCTCTTTGCGTTTTTCCCATGCCTCAATGGTGCGTATTACAAACAAAAATACCTTTGATATAGAAAAGAGGTGAGTTCATTTATCTGCACCTTGGATCAATCCAGACATTAGTTACGGTACAATACGGAGCACTGTGATAAAGAGTCCCTTTTTTGCTGGAGGGACGGAAAGGGGAATCAGAGAGAAGAGAAAGAAACAGTGCAGGCTGTGATAAGTTACGTACGTGCTCTAATAAGGTCACTACTTGCAAAGGCTGTGCGTGTGAACCCTGAGAAGGAAAGAAAGATGTTTTACATTGTGTTTTCATCATTTTCTTGCAGAAATTTATCATTGCAAGAACCATTAGCTCATCCTTATAGTGGTATGTGTGGCGATGCAACAGTAAAATCCCTTTTCATGCAGTAAAGGCTAAGTTCATTCTCCTTTAGTTCAAGCATGTTTTCCCTCCACTTAGGACTCATTCTGGCAACCAGAGCATTTCAGCAGTTTTTGTCTTTAGAGTGGGTAGGGGTTAATGAGGTTTGGACAGACAGCTCTGCTACTGTACTGCCTGGGATAGAGGAAATTGCTTACTTATTATTTATCATTATCATTCTTGTCCAAAATGTGCTCACGTTTTATGAAAGGAAACAGATGCTTATGCCAAGAAATCTTACAGCATCTATGAAGATATAATGAATTAGTGAAATGAAATTTATTAAGGGAACACAATTCTGTGACTGGAAAAGGAGATGTTCAGCCAAGGAAGTGTCCTGTTGGCTATTCAGGTTAAGTAGGTACAATTAGTATAATGCTAATACTGTACAAACACGTGTGGAGGATAGGCTGTGGGTGTTAAGGGTAATAGTAAGTGGAGTTTAAGAAAAGGTTAAAAGGTTAAGAATTTATTTCTTTGTTTTAGGGTTCCCCAATATGCAGTTTGGGAAACTTACCTCCAAGTGAATCAAGGTTTTGTATGGGCATTGCTTGGTTTCTTTACAAGTGCTGATCAGCACTGAGGGTTGTTTATCGACTTGTTGGTGTTCACCACCTTCCTTTGTCCACCCCCAGACCCTCATTTTGTCATCTCTCCTCCATCTCTGCAGCCCCAGTTCCCCAGTTCTGCCACAGCCCCATGCTTTTCCCATGCCTCGACACTGTGCACAGGCAGGGCACGTGGTTGTCCCTCTCATCTGCAGCTAGGGTGCCACGAAATCTCTTGCTATTCCAGCTGAAACAAAGCAAGTCAAATCCACTGTCAAACTATATGGATTCACTGTTTTTCTGCAATAGGATTTCGTACACAGTTTATATTTATTTCCCAGTTAGTAGCAAAAACCCAAATGTAATTCCCCTGAGCACATATCTTTATGTCTGCCAATTAAGGATAAGATAGAGATTTAGCCTAGGATTTCCAAAAGAAGCCCAAAGGAAATAAATGTTCAATTCACACTGAACTTTGCTGACTTTAGGCTCTGTCCCTCCTCTGTGCCTCTGAAACTCCCAGCAGTAGCTCTCTAATTGAGCTGTCCTGAACACGTCCTCCACATGGCTTTAGAGACTCACTGAATATGGTAATGTCAAACTTTAAGTGTATGTGGATCTCATGCGGAAAATTTTACACTTGGCTACCAAAATCTTTTATCCTGGGCATTGTTGCATTTCACGTTGTCAAATACCCTGAGGATGTTTTAAGCTCAGTTCATATCACCTTCTTCTGCATGTGTTGTGTGCAAAAGAGAAATGTGGTTTGGGAGACAGGAGAACACATGCATGACTGTTGTGGGTAAACATAGACATCTGTCTTTGAAAACTGAGGCCTCTGTATTAATCAAACTGAGTCTAGCAAGAACAGAAACAAACGTATTTGTCTGGGAACCATTTGCATGTAACAGTGATTGCACAGGGCAGGGTATTTTATCTGAAGTGTCTTCAGTGAAAGAAATTAAGCAGAAGCCGTGAATGTGCTTATCAATAGACCTTATTATTCTGCTCATCCTTTGATGAAGGAACATGGCAAGTTCTTTCAGGTGCTCCTCAATCTTCTACTTGTTTGTGCTGGACTTCATTAATCCATATTTAGCCTTCCCTGATAATGTGACATGACAGCAAATGTAAATGACCAAGTCAATGAGCATTTCCTTTCAGTTGAAACAAAGCAAGTCAGATTGACTATCAAACTCTTTGGATTTATATTCTTGTTTGAAATAGAATTTATTACCTTGTTAGAAACCAAAACAAAACACAATACAAACTGTGCAACCATTTTTTGTTATTGTAGTTAAAAGAGAACAATTTTACGGGAGGAGTGTCCTCTGGGCATGCTCCAGTCAACTCTAGCAAACAGAGAGGCCAAGAATGATAAAATTCAAAACCTGCAGCTGGTGGTTCCTTTGGGAGTCACGTTACAGTAGTACAAGCAACAGTCTTTCCTTTCAAAAAGGGAAGCATACAACTGCAGCCAAAGGCCTTTCAACACTATTTTAGGTAAGCTGATCTACATAAAGGCCATTGTAATCTCTTGTGCTGCTCAGGTTTTAACCGATATTTTCATTTCATAATGCTGTTTCTGTGTCCACTGAAAACATCTGCTCAGACGTGCCAGGCTCAATCGTGTACCCTGTTACATCACTTGGCGAATGAGGTCACCTCAAGTAAATAGCAGTATTATGGAGAGGAGAATGAAAGTCCCAGGATTTAACTGTTAGGACTCAAGCTGCAACCCATTGTGGTGGCTGAAAACGATGCAGCAATGCTGAAAAGGCTTCAGTGGCTGCAGTGGATGAGGCAAGCAATAGGGAGGACTCAAACACAAGTAATCGTGTCCCTCGAGATCCTTTTTCCCCAGTGCCAAACACTAACTGAGGGCATGGGCATGCAACTGTTGTGCAAACTCTCCTGCTCAGAGTCGGTGTTGCTTCACATGGGGTTCATCCGTGCAGCCTATTTGTAGCAGCAGTGGTGTATTTTCACATGGTGATTAATTCACATGGTGATTCACTAAGCTGGAGCATATTGTTAAGGTGAGACTTTAATATATTAACAACAAACTACAGGCATTAGAGAAAAGAGCTTGGGAGAGAGGGAGAAGGGTCTGTGGGATTGCCTGGCTGCCTCCAACCGCTATGAGACTAACTGCAACCACCTCACCCAAACAGGGTCCAGAGCTTGCATTGCACACCCAGTCTCCTAAAGCGTGATTAAAATTTACCATGAGGATTATTGCTCTTAATGGATGAAAATTCATGGGCTGTATTGGGTGCGGTAGAAGAAGGCACCAGTTGGCCAGACTATGCTGAGCCCAGCCGTGTGCCCAGTGTGGTGCTGGGGCATGGCAATGCCCTCAGCCGTCACACGTTCATTCAGCCCGAGGCCTGCCTGGCACCCAGCACCATCTAACAGTCATGTCGGTAATGTGCCTTGGTTTTTCCAGTATGTAATAAACCCTTTTGAAAGTTCCCGCTCTGCCTTGTGACACCTGCACAGAGGAAAGGGGCAGGAAAATGTGCCAGCTGGGACCAGGTCTTCCTTCAGCAGCTTGGAGATGAACGCCACTCACTGTCATCGTTCCTCCCGGTGCGTCTTCTGTCTTCTCAAATCTGCATTTCCCTTCATGTTCTATTAGACCAACCTACTACTGAAAATCATTAAAAGCAACTTATCCAAATCCACCTTTGAGTTAATTTTGGGCCTAAGGCCCTGATTTATGGTAACAGGACCTAGGGACCAACAATAAAAAAGAAAAATAGCAGCTATTAAATCTGTAAAAAGGAGACAACTTGGAAAAGGAAAGGGATGCCAAGCTAGCCTCTCCAGCAATGGCAGAGGGGAGTCAGACTTACAGGACCATATGGCTTAGACATAGCTTGAATAATCTCCTCCAATTAAAAATAAAGCCAGTTTTATATAAAACATCTGCTCCGTGAATTCAACAATTTGGGCAAAAAACCCATCAGGGGATACTTTAAGTCCTTCATCGTGTTTTTGGTTTCTCTGTTCAGATGCTTACCCACTTTGAGGAGCTAATATCCCTGAAGGAGGAGTGTTGTGGTTTCCTATGATGCTACCAAGCATCAGTGCAGGCTTTTGCATTTCTGTATGCTGGGCTCCCCATCCACGCTGCCTTCAGATATCCAGCCTTCATTGCAAAGGTGGGTGTGTTTTAGGAGAGCGCAGAGCAGCTGAGGCAGGTCAGCGAGGATCAGCGGGGAGTCTGCAGTGAAGGGGCAGCGCTGGAGTTGGGCTGGGGTGAGATGCAGGAAGGCAGATCCTCCCATCAGCCCTGTGCGCTGCTCTCACAACAATGCTGGGAGCGGGGCATGGCTGTGCACTGCGGAGGGTATCTATCTAATGTAATCAGGCTTGCATGTATTTAAAACACAGTGGTACTTAGCCACTAAATCCTGCTCCCTGCATGCTAGCAGAGGTAAAGAAGAGAGCACAAGATTATCCCTTTTCTGCCTTCTCACACTTACTTCTTACAGCAGGGCCATCACAGGAAAACATAGCTTTGAAGCAATCTACAACGGCTTGTTTTGGAAATGTCTGGGTTTTATTTGACAAGGGGAGGGAGACCTGTTGCAGGTATTGTTTGAAATTATATCACTTTTGATAACTCCGTTAAAAGTGTAACTGTGCAGACAGCAACATAGCTGTCTAAAATAATTAACTAGATTATAAAGGAAATATAATCTGGGGATATGTATCAAACAAATTTGATCCAGTGCTCAAACTGAGATTTGCTTTGTTCTAAAGCATCCCTAGAGTGATGTTATCATGCTTTTCCTCTGAATATCATTTGCTTCCTTCTCAAGAGGACATCAGCCTGAGGCGTCTCTTCAGGTTGTAGTGAGCTATTGTTCCTAGTTCTTCAGGTAACTATTTTTATTTCAGCATAATTTAAAAGCCAAAGTGGCTACTCAGGGTACCTGTAGCTCCTAATCATCCCCTGACGTTGACATCAAGAAAGCTGTAGTAGGGGTCATACTCATCTAGGAACACTCAGGTGGGAATAGGGCTGCTGGAACATTATTTGATCCCTCCCTTCTCAAAACTCTGGCCAGGGCAGAACACCCCAGTTAGATAAAGATGGATATGCACGGTGCCCACCCTTTGCCCTTGCAAAGTGTGCTTGTTCCTTGTCTTTCTAAAGCTTCTGTTGGACTTGAATTCTCCTTCTCCAATGGTACCAGGTATGTGACGCAGACAGCTGGGTTTCTATTTTTTGTCAGCTGTGTAGACCTTTTACTGTGCACACTTTGCCAGTGCTGTTTGTACCTGGGGATGTTTCACAAAGTTCCTGGTCAAATACGTGATCAGATTTTGTGTAGTTGCTAGCAGTGTCTTGGGAATTGATGTCTGATGAATCATCTGTTGACTGAAACCCTTGACTTCCCAGGTCAAGATTGTCTGCTTTGCTCAAGCTGTACTGGACATACGAAAGAAAGCAAGTAGTCAGTACTCCCTGATTTCAGTTTATCCTTGTGCTTTTATTAACCCTGGGTGAGTTTAAAACATCTTGTGGCTGTGAAATATGGCAGGTGGGGGATTACCTTGGATGGTTTCAGCCATCTCCCTTTCTCACCTTCTGCAACACTGGTTGCAAAGGGGTTTGGAGCCAGTTTTGCTGGCTCTGTGTCACTGAGGAAACACAGATTATATCCGCTCCATTTTTTGCTTCTCCAGGGAAGGGGAAGGGATGGAATTTGGATACAAGCTCTCTGAGCCAAATGCCATGAGAAAACCTTCAATCTTATAGGATCAAATAGAGACTGATGCTCTGGTTCAATTTGTTGGGTAAAACAAAGTGACTCTGGTCATCTTTATCTTCAAAAGCATTTTCTGTAGTTGGATGTGCTGTTTAATTTGGGTCAATTTAGTCTTGCTTTCTGGAAAAAAGGCTCCAGAAATAATTCAGACAGCTCCATTCAAGCTGTTCTGCAGATGTCAGTGTATGCTGGAGTCCAAAACCCAGCACAATCAGGATATGGTCATCTAGTAGGGACTCCAGCAAGAGATGCTGGATGGGAAAGGTATGTGCTATTTGAGACCATAACACCAGATTTCCCTTCTGTTAGTGTATTTATGTGTCCCATGTGCCAACTCTGTCTCTTCTTCCTGCTGTGGAATAACTTACTGTGTCTTGATGTTTAGAATGCTACGCATCCAGATGCCTCTGTTGATATCTCCTCACTGAGAGGAGCAAAGCTGGAACATTTGGGCTACAGGGCTGTCACCATGATCCCAGCCATGTGTTTAACTAATTGCTTAAATATAGAGAGACCTCCTGGTGAAGCTCAGGCAGTGGTCCTCTTTGTTTGGACAGACAAAACAGAAAGGGTGGGAAGTACCGACTCCATCTTAATGGGAGATGCGTAGAGGGGCCTGAGGACCAAGGAAGACTCAGAGATGAGCCAGGTATATTCTCCATCAAATTTCCAGTTCTCAATCCGGAGCAATTCTGCTGACCATAATAAGTTGTCTCTGGTTCAGCTCATAGCTGCTGAAATACAGTCCGTCCCCACAGAAACACCTCTGTACCGATGCAATGAAGCATTCACCAGAGTTGCCAGAGCTCTCAGCTCAGCATCCTTTAGAGCTGTAGAGGTTTTAGCATGAGGAACATGGGTGACTCAGTGTTCACACTCCAAACAGAGCCTGTTACAAAATAAGAAAACTAAAGCAATTCTCTAGTACTGAAATTCCTCAAAGGCTTCTTCTAAATTTGATTTGTCCCTCTAACCTCCCAGTAAAAAGAAAATCTCTACAAAATTACAGAAATTTTCACAAAGAACTCCGTGGGGGATAAGATTTCTCGTGCCTGTCCCCCAGCTGGAGTGACAGCTCCTGGATCTGTTTCAGTGCAGACAGAATCAATGCCTAAGCGGTCTTACTCACTTTTTTTAATCTCTTGATAAGAATGCAAATGCCATTCTTGCTCCCACTGCATCTCTCACCCTCTTGAAATAGGCTGTTTATGGTGACTAAATGCTTCTATCCAAAACTGGCTGTCATCCAAAACCAGATGGGCAGAAAGCCTAAGAGCAACAGAAAACTAGCAATTTATGTTAGGACACAGTGCCGCACCACATAGAATGCTTTGTTTAAACTAGCAGAGCTCTGTGTCCTATTGAATATATGTAAATCACCAGCTAGCGTGGATTTCTGCAACAGTGTTGGCATATTTCAAAATACTTAAACACTCTGAGCCGCTCTTCTGACCCTGATAGATTCATTCTGCATTGCTGAATCTTTGACTGAAAATCAGATGTTGGCTTGAGATTTGTACTGCAGAGTAAACAACTTACCTACCTGCAACATTGGGTTTTACCTACATCTGCTGTGCACTGCTGATTCTGCTTCTGAATATGATCTTATGACTGAAAAATACACTGAAGGGGAAACTGAAACATTTTAGGAGCAGGAAAAGGAAAAGGAGAAAAATATGAACAAATGATGCAGCAATTTTAATAACAGAGTGCACTGGATAATTTAGTATAGTGAGTTGGCCTGGGCGTGGTTCTTTACGTTGTAATCTATTTTTAAATAGCTTAATATTGCATGAGAGGACACTGACGTGTTATGTACTGATAGAGCATGTTTGGCAGTCTCAAGCTCTTACGTCAGACAAATGACAGTCTGTGGGCTTTGGCAAAGGTACGGCAACTTGAGCTTACTGTGTTTTCAGGCACTCAAAAAGGACTTGATGCAAAGGTAAGAGATAGGTAGAATGCACTGACACTTATTCTCCTGTTCTCTGTTATTACTCAGTTGTGAGAAGGGTCTGACCAAACTATAGGCATATTTGGAAACGGGGAACCCCAAGTATAACTGATCTGTGTACTTCACTTGGCTGTGAGTGGCAATGACTGGCAATGAGATGGCCTGAGCTGTAGTCATTCCTCAGCACCCAGCCCAGGGATTCAAATGCAGCACGGAACCAAAGCAACCGCTCAGGTACATGCAGTATCTGCCCCAGATGGGCTGGGAGGATACGGCAGCGTCAAAACCATGTCTGTGGTCCAGCTCACAAGGTCTCCCATAAGCGTCAAATGTAGTTCCCTGACAGAACAGGTAGCCAGGTGGTCTCTGGTATGTACCCACACATTTCACAGACCACAGTGTGGTTCGTGACCCTCTAACAAACTTAAGACCTTAATTACAAAAGGGCTAAAACCTTAATTATGGCACTGTGCCACAGGAGGGAAGACCAAGCACACCAACATTTTGCACCCTTGTAGAAACAGACAATTGAAATGCTGCTACGTTTGCTGGGGCAGCTGGTATTATTCGCTGATGCTGGTCACAGTATCACTATTACCAGTTCTCTGTCTCTCAGAGCTTGGGTTCATTTTTTAGAACCAGCCTGAGATCCATGGTGATTTGCAGGGTAAACCATTTATTTACTCATTTAAGAAGTGCCTGAGGAATCCTTCTCCAGACACCCATCTCCCAAATCCCTGCTCACCCTGTTAAGAGAGTTATTCATTCCCACTTTTCTTTCAACTGGAGTGGATTTATTGCTAGCTAAGATATATTTTAGAGGGAAGGAAGGACAGCCTGTGACCTGATAGGTCTTTTCCATCTGCAGTATAATGATAAATATGCCTCTGGTGTTCATCCTTACTTCCTGTGGCTGCTGCTTTGTGGCTGGAAACTAAACGGCTGCAGCAGTGGCCATGTGCACACATTGTGATTCAGGAAAGAGCATCTCATGGTAATCCTGCGCTAACCGGTACCTGCTGGTCCCTGGAGCCGAGCTGGCTCCTGTGCTTGGAGCAGCCTGGATGCCCCTGCAGCAGGATGCGTCCATGGCTGGCATCATTTTGGTGGCTTGCACTTCACCCTCCCATAGCTGACAGGCACTCAGTTGGGTGTTCTCAGAAGCAAAAAGGCTCGTGTAAGTCACGACAAAATTCATTCCCCAGAGTCAGTCTCTGACATAAGCTGCTTGCATCGATGCTCAGAGGTTAGTGAGCAAAGTCCTGCGGTAGAGAGGGGAGTCTTCAGTTGCTGCCTGGCTGGGTCCCTGCCTGCAGTGGTGACACAGGGCAAGGTTCTATTCTAGCTCAAGTTTGATCTGGTTTAGAACATCATGATGAAAACACACACTGAATGCACAATGATGCTTTCTAGCCAAGGCACAAGTGAACACAGTGGATGGGAGATGGTTTGCTGGTGGCAGGCAGTGTGGAGACAGTCTGGGGCTCCTGCTAGCTGCTTTCAGGACGTACGGCACACTTGCTCTGGACTGCTTGGGGCCCTCTTGCTTCCTCATTGCATTTTGCTACTTGCTTCTGCCATTTCCTTTTCTTCCTGATTTTAAGGCTCTTGCTTTCTGTGTAATTCATTAGATTTGTCCATGTGCCAGATATTTCAGTTATGCCTTGTGCTCTGCAAAGACATGTTGCATTTTTATTTTTATTTTAATGTCTCTCGCTGATCTTGTTGTACCATACACAGATGAGACTGCTGTCTGGGTTTTAAATCTATTCAGTCAGTGGCTTTAATGGTGTTTTTTATCACAGGAATAATAAAAGTGAACATTACATGTTAAAATATGAAGCCATTTACCTGTGAAGTTCAACCTTAAGGGTATTGTCTATTTTCTTTCTCTTTCCAAACCAAATGCAGTATGTGTAAGAAACCAGCAGCCCATCTGTATTCCAATTTGCATGCTCTGAGGTAGAGAGAAGCATGATGTACTTCTCTGAGACTGGAAAATTACTCTCTAAAAACAAATTAAATAACTAATAGTTTGAGGGATCACTTCATAGGTGAAAGGATTTCTGTCATTGGGAATCAGATGTATTTGCATTATTCCTCAGTGGCTTACAATTTGTATATGTATTTGTATAATATAAGCTTTCTAGAGACATGACTTTGCTGTGGGTTAATTTGGTAAGTAAATGTTCTTTGTGGTGTGGTGGTATGTAAGACACAGAACAGGCATGGTAAGCACCTGGCAGTCCTTGGCAAAAAGAAGGAGCTGCTTTTCTATTCTTTGTCGCCAGCACCTAAAAAATGATCTGTGGGCTAACTGAGCTAACTGCTTGCACCTACCACATGCACCTGTAAAAGGGAACCTGCTTAATTCCCCCTGCCAAAGAGGGGCTTGTTCCCTGAAAATGTGTTATTTAGCACTGGCTCCAGCCAGTGAGTTGGAGCAAGGGGAAGCCCTGGTCCATGTTTCCATCCAGAGGATGTTGGAGGAGCAAGTGATACAAATTCATACAGCTTCCAGGGGGCCGAGGGAGATTAGCTCCCTCCCTCACACATCAAAGGTAGGCTTCTAAAGCCGGGGGGGTTGAATATGTCCCTTGCTGAGGAAGACCTTGATCACACCAGGTGCCGAGCAGCTCCTAGAGGGGATGATTGCTTCCAGTTCTCATTATATTAAATTGCTATTTTTAATGAATCAGACAAAACAGGAGCGAGGGGCTAGATGGTACCTGAGGGTCATGGAGCACACCTGCCTCCCATGGGATGGATAATGTTTCCAGGTGTTGCCCTAATTGAAGCATCTGTTTGTATCACAGGTATTTAGTTATTTGAGGAGGGACTGACAAAGGCCTGCGATAGACTGAGTTTAGGTGAGCTGCCCTCAGCCCGCAGTGTGGCGGGCAGCATCGCAGGCAGGGAGTGGGGAGCTGCTTAGAGTAGCACTTCCCAGGCTGATGCTCCCTGGGAAGTGCCCTGTTAGTCTCAAACTTTCCCAAGTGCTGTCTTTACCAGGCAGTTTTTCCTGGAATATTTCAGGGCTGTTTCATCTGTCCTGCTTAAGCAATAAAAATGACTTATTTTTCAAAAATCAGCCCCAGCTATATGAAGAAATTTGTTTAATATTCTTGAACATCCTCTGCCCATATCATTGGAAATGATGAGCTTGGGATCCTGTCTGAACCAGCTCCTTCATGCCCAGACATCGCACATCATACTTAGATAAGCACTTTGAAGACAAGTGAGAGTTAATTATTTATAGCAAATTACCTTGCAGTGTGATGGCAAACACGGACACCTAGTGGTACTTAAGTGCAGGGCATGTAGATGCTTTAAATTTCTCTCTGGAAGAGAAGTAGATACAGCAGAGTGTTTGTTCACATGTTTTCCCCTAAAAGCAGGAGATTTTTGATTATTTTCAGACAAAGTATCATAGATAGCATAATGTGGGTGAAAGAAAATTTACTTGGCAAGGAGGAATGAAAGAATTAAGGGAAAATCATCACATTTGGTAAGATTTGTCAGTGTATTTACCAGGAAATAATCAGGTTTTTTTCTTGTGTCTTAAATATCTCATACCACACCAGATCAGATACCGTATTGGACCAGAAAGATTTTCTGCTCCTAAATTAGTCCATAGCAAAGAAACCTCAGCAAATAGTATAGCAATATTATTCTTACCATACCTGTGAATGTTTGTACTCCAGTTATGGGGAGATTATGTCAGCGTGATGAGCGGTGGGTTTGCTGGTACACTGCATAGCTAGGTGCTAAACTGATCTCTTGTGCGCTTTCATCAACCCACTGAGCCCTTTCTGCCAGGATTAATGCGAGCACTCTGTCTGAATGGCCTCAAGCAGCTGCCATGGTTTGTTTTGTTTGTTTTTTCTATTTATTTACAAATAATCTTTCAGAGAAATATTTCCTTCTTCTTCCCCAAATCTAGCATTTCGTCTACGGCAGAGACACAGGACAGGTGAGAACCAGTCCTTGTCCACTGACCCCTTTCTGTAATTGTAAATATCACCTCTGTGAATGGGATTTCTCTCATGCCTGCATTAGACACACAAACCACTATGCCACAGAGTGGGGAGACAGGCTGTTCTTATGGAATTGTGCGTTCAGGGATGTTTGGGCTAAGATAAGGAATTTTGAGATTGTACCAGCTGAAGAGTGAAGTCAGTAGAGACCAGTGTGCTCTCCTCAAGGGCTCCCCCATTCAAACTGATAAGCAGATCCCAGTTCTCACTGATTTCACAGAGATACTCAGCATCTTACAAGATTTCTCCCAATTCAGTTCAATTTAGAAGCTGTTCTTTTGAAAACATTTTATAATATGCTTGGGTTTAGCTTCATATCCTAAGGAATAAGGAGGTTTATGGTATTACAGTTTCGAATCAGCTTGTTTACTATCCTGATCTTCGTAACTTTTGAATCAGTGGGCTAACGAATTTCTATCAAATTTGACACCGGAATAAGGACCTCAAAGATTCCTGCATGCTTCAGGGAAGCAGGCAGCACCCAGAGGAGAAAAGACCCAAAACAGGGCCCCTAATGGCAGGCAGACAGCAAGAAATCCACACTGCAGAGAAGCATTAAGAAAGATTCCTCCCACCAGAAAAACTTAGATTTTTGCTCACACCTTTTTAGACACCAATAATCAACCTCTGAGATCCAAATCTGTAAGAAAACAAGCTTCATTAGCTCTGCTGCTTGTGCAATAACTCCTTCTGTTTTGTTCTGCTGTATACACAAGCGCTTATATATCCAGTCTCTGGTTCTATAGAGACTAGGATTAAACAGGGCCCGGGATCATTCATTGAGAGTCGCAGGGTGTGAGGCTGAAGGAAAGCAGCAGGTTGCCAGTGCTCAGTACGGAAGTAAGACGATACATTTATTCTTAGATACAAATCCTGGAAGTCAGCATATAATCAGTCACTCTACGTTTATATATTTACACCTCTGTTTTCCATCAGAGAGCATGGGAGGAGCTTTTCTGATCTGCCCAGACAGGATTCCCGAGTCTCTCAAGAGGTCCCTAGAGTGAGTTTGGGAAGATGCCGGGATGTTTCTTGTCTTGCAGAAAAATTGTAGCTGTTTCCTCACTGCACTGGTGGCATGTGGGAATGTGTCTACCTCATGCTGTAGAGGGGTGAGCTGGAATTTGTCCTGCCATGAGGGCACAGTGCCGAGGCAGCCTGGGCTATTGCCAGTCTAGAAAGTCACCCCAGAAACTCAAGCAAGAGAAAAAGCAAGGTTTCCGATGGACACCCACAGCTAGAAAATTCACCCACAGGTAGCATTCAAAAGGTTACGGGGTGGGTAGCTCTGATTTCTCACTTCAGCCCAGCAGAATCAATAAGAAGTAAAGGAAACCAGGGCCACAACGTGTTGAACTTTGACAAAAGAAATTATTAACTTGGCTTCTAAGGAATACAAATCCTGTCTTTGCCAGTGTAAATATGATGCAAAGATGATTGCCTTCATCCTGCCCTCTCTAACTTCTATTCCTGTTCTTTTTTTTTTTTTTCCTGTTGAACCTGGGCAGTTGTCTGGAGGGTGTGAACTAACCGTGGTGCTCCAGGACTTCACAGCGGGCCACAGCAGCGAGCTGAGCATTCAGGTGGGGCAGACGGTGGAGCTGCTGGAGAGGCCGAGTGAAAGGCCGGGCTGGTGTTTGGTCCGAACGACAGAGCGGAGCCCACCCCAGGAGGGTCTGGTCCCCAGCAGCGCTCTCTGCATTTCCCATTCCCGCAGCAGCGTGGAGATGGATTGCTTCTTCCCTTCAGGAAAAGGTAGGCAACAGTCCGGCAGGTTAAAGACTGTTTCGGATTTCCCCTTTTGTATCATGTAAGTGCAAAGCTGCTTGGGCTGCTCTTGCAGTCGGCGTGGGTAAAAGGCTGTTTAGTCGTTAGCGAGTTTTGTTACCAGATCTCTGTGAATCGGCACAGCGCTAGCCTAACTCCATTGCCATGAATCAATGTTTGTACGTGTGCGTCTCTTGCTGTGTGGCAATCGTTATTGTCTTGAGATTCTGGGTAAAAATAAGACCTTTAAACAACAAAGGGACTGGCTTTAGAGCCTGAAAGCCTAGAGGGAGGGAAAGTCATGTTGTATATACACCCAGGATGCCCCAATTTGTGGATGTGTTATTTTATAAGAGCCACAGTGCACAGCAGTGCTTGGTATTTTAATATATCCCTGCTGCCTGTCTATTATTGCAAACAAGCCACCAGTGAGTACTGATACACTCTATTGACTTGTGAACTGGAGACAGTGTGTGTAATGGCACAGTACAGTGGGGAAAGAATCCTTCACAATTAGCGTGCAACAAAACGCATACCTGGTATTATCCTGAGAGCTTGGGCTTCACCTGCAGTGACTGGTGAAATATCGTTTGTCTTTGTGGTGTCTGTGACCTATTTAGTTGATGTTCTGTTCTGAGCAATGTGTGTCCCGCGTACAGCATTCATGCAACCAGGCATAGGAGACGCTCCAGACTGATAGACCAGAACCGGTTCGGTTCAACGTGGCCGCAGCAGGTCCCCTTTTGGCTGTGGCCCTGGTTTTGGCCACACACAATGCAGGTGAGGTCCAGAGAGGAAAGGCTCATCATTCCACTCCCGACTTCAAGCCTGCAACCTGAACTGACTTTTCAAAATTATTTTTTTCCTTCTGCATTAATGGAAATAGAATTTGATCCGTTCTTGTTTGAGCAAGTTAAGCTTGGTGGTTTTGTTTGTTTTGAGAAAAAGCACTGAAACTGGGCTGCAGTCTGTCCTCGCTCCCTGCCCGCACTCCCACTGCGGAGGCTGGGAGCGGGGCACACCTCCAGGACAGAACAGCGTGGTAGGGCCGGGGTCTGCAATCAGAATTTCCCTTAAAGAGCTGTCTGGTCCAAACCCGGGGGAGGAGAGCTTGGCTTTTCCTCTCAGATTCGATCCCCTCAGCAGGTCTCTTTTGGTTAGGTGCTTCCCCTTGCCCTGCTTTGCAAGAGGGAGGAGGTGAAGTCAGTGCTGGCTGTCAGCTCTGTCTGCGGTGCAAACTCCAAACTCGTCACGCGCTTCTTAGACCCGCTGCCGCCTCTCCTCCCTGCCGCACGCCTGGGGCCCTGCCCTGCTTCTGCTGCCGCAGGAGCCTGTCCCGGTCCTCAGCTCTCCCCTGAGAAGCGCTGCAGTTGCTTTCATGCAATCTGTGAATAAGCAGAAGAGTAAAGCTGAAAATCAGCCTGGTCTGCGTAAGAGCAGTGACTGCCTGGCGTGACTCACAGGAAGCCAGAGAAGTATCTGCTGGGTGCATGGTCCAGAAGTCAGGCTTGGGTCCTCTGCTGAAGGACGCTGTGAGATACCACTCAAACTTCATTTGAGTGCGCTAGGTTGTAAAGCTTTTCCTCAAATGAAGCAAAACCAAAAAATTGCAGGAGTAGGCTGTGGAAAGGGAGGCAGGAAGTCCTGAGGAGGATGGAGACAGGGTGGTGCAGGGGCTGAGGGCTGACGGAGGCCATGGGGACTCTGCTTCTGGCACAATTGCATAAGTTTCAGGGCACAATTGCACCGCAGGTACAGTGCAATGAACACGGTGCCACGTTGTGGCTGGTCGACCAGAGCCGACTGATGCCTGGAAGCCACCAGGCTGTGTCAGCACAGCACCGAGCCTGCGCTAGCACACTTTGCCTGCCTGTGGGGCAGGTTATCTCATGTAACATGCCATGACCGCTTCCAGGTTGGAGCTGGCTCTTTTCCCATCATCTCCAAGCACGTGCAGAGTGAGTCTGGGGCTGGCTGGGTCCAGCCATGTATTCATGGCCTTTATGTCCCTATATCTCTTTCCCCCTCGGCCTCAGTTTTCTTCCTGCACGTACAAAGCTGTATCAGGGAGCCTCAGTATTAATGGGATCTCCAGAAGTGCTGCTAGAAATAATAAAAATAACCACCCAATCCACAATTTTGGCCAGAGTACAGCAAATAGGTTCTGTGTCTAATGAGTTCTCCCTCTATTAGGAAAACAGGAAATTGTTTAAACTGAATGAACAGATGCTGGGAATAAAGAAAGAAGAGTAGGTTTAAAGTTTAAAGGGGAAAATGCAGTAGCCACTGGAGGAGCCTGCTGCTCTCATGAGGTGTTGGAATAGTATGATAAATGGTTTCTGACTATTCAGATTCGTGTCCTCTACTTCCAGTAGCTTTAGGCATGGGTTGGACTCAGAATCCCTTGGTCCAGGCTTCCAAAATTTCTGGCCTTTCTCTACAACCCAGAACAAAGGCTGGCACATTCTATATCAACATCAGATGGTGTCCCCTGTCTATTTCAAGTATGCAAACATACACAGTTGCAGAAGAGCAGGTTAATGCTGAATTTTGCTTACAGTTACCAAGACACATAATTCTTTGCTTTTACAAGCACTGTAATTTCAAGAACAGAAAGTATCTGTACTCAAAAGTTAACATTTCTAATAACAGAATTTGCCATGTATGATAGAAACATGGAGTTTTGACAAGTATTAAAACATAGTTACATCTGCTTAGGGGGAAATGGCTAATTACTGTGTTTGGCCCTATTGTAAGTTATGGTGGACTATAAACCTAAGTTACGTGATGTGGCTCACAGAAGCTACTCTTTCATCCTTAAAATGAAAGTGTAAAGAAATTAATATGTCAGCCAACACCTGAACAGATGAAGGCTTGAAAAATTTGCTGGCATCACCAGAACATTTCATAGAGCATCAATGCAAGTCCTCATCAAACAAAAAATAAGCGTTTTTAAACAGCCTCACTGAAAGCCACTGGAAACGCAAAACCAGACTTCACAACTGAACATATGCTCTGGCTCTTCCTCACTTTTTTACACTATTCCTTTGAAAATAGGTAATGAATTAACATAAAATATTGCAAAAGGAAAAACATGGTGCGAGTATAAGAGAACAGACCTGAAAGAGAACACTTCCTATTTTTTGTAATGAAATATCTTTACAGATTTCTCTTGTTGTTGATCCATAAAAGTGCAGAGACTTTAAGGATGGGTCTCCCAGCCTTCCGTCTGACCGCTGGCTCTGTTCCTTTGGAGGATACACATTTGACTTTTTCATGACTTGACTACAGCTCAGAGCCCAAGTACAGTCCTGCTTGTCCTTCCTTTCCGATAATCTGACAGTGTTTGCAATTACCCTCTGTAAAAAGGTAAACAGGTTTCTGGGATTCACCTTTTGCAAGTGATTTACAGATGACTGAGTAAAAGGAACTTGTCTGCATTCTCTGTTACTGTACTCGAGATTTTGTGGGATGGGTTTTTTTCTGACTAGCATTCCTAGGAAGGAAAAAGAAAGACCTGTGACACTGGGAATGAAGCTGTTTGAACTATCCCACGTGGCTAATTACAGGAAAGCTGTGACATTTATTCCTGTCTCTTTTACCCTATAATTGAGCTCTAAGGTATTAAGCTATAAATTTCAGATTAAGAGAGAAATCCACATGGGTAGAAAGCAACTTAATGACCTAGCCAATAGTCATTAAGCACACTGTGACAAGCATATTCCTGGTGTCAGCCTGTCAGCTTTGACTGAGTGATTCCAAATTTGAATTTGGCCCATAGAAAAACATTTAGATAAAATCTTGACCTTAAAACTCTTGTCTTACGACCCCTCACCCAGCATTTTTCTTGTAACATGAAAGTCACAGTGTTGTTCAAAGAGTAACAAAGGCTAGTTCTTGCAGTAATTTTAAGCAACCTCCATCACCAAAGGAAAAAGAAAGCGTTAAAAAAAAAAAATAGGCTTTTATGGCACTTGTTTTGGATTGATGATATGCAAAGGGATCCCGTTCAGGGCCCCAAACCAGATCCTGCCTGCAGGATGCTTGTGTCTGGTACATATCTCTGAAGGAGATGAGGAATATATTTTTTTAAGATGCTATGCAAACATCTTGCTGTGCAGGCAGATGGCCACTTAACAGCAGTGCTTTGGTGGCAGTGGTGGGTCCTTGTAACAGAGCAAACTGAGAAATACTTGGGTCTCTTCCAACTGAAGGGGGAACATAGGTCTTGCAAGGTGTATGTTAGCAGGGCGAGCATCTTGCCTGCACTTCCCAGATGGGTCACATTGGCCCTGGTGCATCAGGTGGGAGAGCACCAGACTTTGGGCAGGAGGGGCGGGAGCTTCGCTGCGGCTCAGGTGACAGCTTGGACATTCAGGGGGTCACCTACCTGATCCTACAGCCAGAGAGAGCCTGTGGCTGGTAGGTCCGATGGCAGGCTGGGCTGTGAAAGAAGGAAGCAGAATAAGGATTTAAGGAGGTCGATGAGAAGAAGAGTGGTATCAATCAAAAAGAGGTCATGCTGAGACCTGCGTTTTTGTGACCACTGCTGGTGAGAAACAGCAGATCTTGTAATGGGTTAGTGTGCAAAGCTGGTGAGGCTAATCTGGTTCTTCGTAGGGTTGGAAGTCTCTTTCCTCCAGTTCCTTGTCTCAGAAGAGTGATCTATGTAGGGAAAAGCATAATTGTTTCTTCCCATGTCTCTGTTTTTAAGAACGTTTTGAATTTTAGTGGGGGAAAAGAGTCTAGGCTGCTTTTATTGTGTCCCTGTTCCTGTTGAGTATTAAATTGCAATCTGCATTGGCTCATGTACTTTGTCTGTTGTGTTTTAAACAATCTCTGTTGTGAAACATATTTAATGGTAATGATTCCTGATGTCCCAGGGGAGCTATGTGAGGACGATTCAGAAGTTTTAGTGCACTGCATTAAACCTTCAGTTGTCCTTGTAGAGGCTGAGGAATTGGTTTTGTTTTTGAAAGTCTTAATTACGAGCAGTCAATTAAAGTGTTTGTAAGGCTCTAAACTAAAGGAAACATTTCATTAGGTAACACAGTTGATTTAACTGGCACATAAACAGGTCATGGGGTTTCTATTAAGCAAACAATGTTCAGGCTCCCATTGTCAATATAAATATGCAGTATTCAAATAAAACAACAAACCCTCACCTCTGTTCCTAATACCGTTTCAACAAGGCTGTTCGGAGTCAAAGTTTCATAGTATAGACTGTCTTTCAAGAGAGGTCATGTGGACCCGTCCTGCCGGCATTTAGTGCCTCATGGCACCCTTCTTACAAGTTCAGGACATGGCTTATGTAGAAGAATAACATCAGGAAAGTTTTTGCTATGATTTCACTCCTTTTCAATTATGACAGAGCAGCTGGAAACCAGTCGGCTAACCAGCACGGTGTAACACGGCAGCTCTCTGTGGGCTGGCACCAAGGGCTGCCGGGGCCCAGCTTGGGATTACTGCTCTACCTCAGCATACAAGTGTGGCTCCATGCAGTCATGAAAGGAATGGGAACAGAAAGATGAAAGATCTCAAAACCACTTTGCTATTTCAATCTGGTCACCCTTTCCCTTGTTTTTTTCTCCACTGTGTCTCCCTCCCCTCTCTCATCAAACAATGACTGTTTGTCATCACTTTCACAGCCCTTCACAGCTTCTCCCCACCACATCACTCCTTTCTACCTCAGTGGGCAATGTTTGTACCGCTGCTGGAGCACTACTGATACCTCACTCCTCCACCTACTAGTATCTTTTGATCCCGGACCTCTGTGCATTCTCCTACTTCATAGTCACCCTGTGGAAGAACTCCCATAAAGCATCCATCCTTGGCGTTGTCCATGCTTACACCTTCTTGTGGACTCCATTATCTCCAAAATAATAAAAGATGAACAAATATTTGGCAACAGTTAGCAATATGGGTGATGAGATCTGATTTTCATCGTTTCTAAGAGGTAGGCCAAGTCAAGCCTGAGAGGATGAACCATACCTTTTTAGGGGTATTCATATCACTGTGACTGTAGCTTTACCAGGGATTTTACCTATGGCGTACATCAGTACATCAAGAAGATGAAACTATACTGACAAATCCTTGCATAGTCAAGCCCTAGAGGCAGCATCCGTCCAAGCACCACCTGAGTGACTAGATAAGCTAGGCACAGCCTATCCAAGCATGGCAAATACGTGTCCTCCATGGTAAGTCGCAGCAGCTACAAGTCGTGGATGCAGATTGTATGCAGGCTGTTGGAGCCATGTTCTGATGGCTTGTGAATACCCATATTTCTCTGACATGGTATTTCATTTTTTTTTCTGATTTTCAGTATGGCATCACCAGATATTTGAAGTTAGATTCAGCCACGGAGGCTTGTTCAGGACATATCAGGTGCCGGTAAAGTCAATTATACTTATTGCTTCAGCTGCTTTGTTATCTAATCAAAGCAAAAGGCCTCCAGTGCTCTACCTGGAACTTTATTTTTGTGGAGACGTACAGTTTTGATGAATGCTTTGATAAAACAGGAAAGGCTATTTTGAGGGAAGTCGCTTTGCTTTTGTACAGTGGATTTTTATTATTTTAAACACAGGAATCTTTGTTTAAAAGAGAGAAAGCCTGCAAATTTTCTCGTTTACTTTGCCTCTGCTTCCCCTTCTGACAGGGGGTAAAACTTTATCCACCTAGTGCTCTGTCAGCTTAACCCCAAATGTCACTGTATGGTGTCCATGCTGGTTTTTTCACTGAAAAAGAAAAAACAAAGGGAGGGAGTTAAAAACGCTGTGGCCAACTGAGCTCATCAAGAATGCCAAAGGTTGCAGCACCTGATCTGGCAGGGAAGCTAAGAGGAAACTCAGCAGCGCTGTGATCCACACGTACTGTGATCACAAATGGTCTGCTCAGGATTAGACCATTGATGCTGTAATGTTTGGATACATCACCACTTGTTGGACTTGATTTCCCAGTGTGGGACCTGTCTACCTGCTTTTCCTGCTGCTTCTTCCATCCTTGTCATAGGTCACCCTTGCTGCATGTGAACCAGGAACAACTTGGGGAGTACAGCAAATAAGGAAAGCACAGGATAAAACTGGGCAGAATTCAGTAGCTGATATTGCATAAAGGTCAGGGCACCTGAGCTAAAGGTCCCTTCTGGCATTACAGTCTCTGACAGCTTTATTATTGTGCAACTCATGCTCAGTTTTCTAATGCGTGGCTTACAGCACCTTTGGGACCTTTGCTTAATTTGGCTGGGAGGCTTTCAGAGAATAGGGTTTCCTGGTAGCAGATATCATATTGATCACCTGTATCTCATCACTAACATACTGGCACCGTCATCCCAGGCTTTGACTGAGTATGGGATAGAATTGCTGCCTATTGAGATAATAAATCATTCTGGTTTTAGCATCTGATCAGTCAAGGCCAGCTTAAAAAAAAAGGAAAACTGGCAGAGAAACCCTGATAGGGGTCAAATGGGAAAGCATCAGCAAAAGTGTAGTGCAAGATGTTTCCAAACTCTGTGTGGATCTGTAAGAGGACAGAAACATTCACATTTCAGAAGGGTTAAACGCTGGTCTCTGCGGAAGGAAGCAATGAACGTGGTGTATCGCTGCTACGCAGGCTCCTGTCAACACTGCATAGAGTGTTGCTCATGAGATGTCTATTTCCAAAATGAAAAATCTTCTCTCTCAAGATAAGGAGTCATTTGTTTCCTTTAGATATGCTTGTGGCTTTGTTGGAGGGGCAGTTTTTGGAAGAGGGTACAGTTACTTACTGCAGCGCTTCTGTTTTGTGGAGAGATGGTGGTTTGGCAGGTCCAGGGTTGGGTGGTGGAGCTCAGCGTACAGCTGGCTGGGCAGACTGGGTCTCTCTTTCAAGGACTGGAGCTGTAAGGAGTGAGGGGATGGGGGAGAGGGAAGACAGCTCTAAAGAGGCTTTCTCTTATGGCATCCCTGGACCTGTTTCCTCTCTTCACTTGCTTTATTTCTTGTCTGTCTGAGGTGTTGAAAGCAACACTCAGGGAGATGTGGCTAAGCATTTTAAGATGAGGCAGAGAAGGAATGTGGAGTCGCTGAGACATAGCCATGCATCCTCGTGACTCTTGATGTTTCTGCAAGATTTTCACGTCGTGCTGAAGTTTGCTTGTAAAATCATCATTAGAAGGCATTTTCATGCTTCCTCACAGGAAAAAAAAGAATGTAACGCAGAGTCCCTCTCTGCGTTAGGCTCTGGACCGCATTTCCTCCCACAGCCTCTGTGAAAGACCAGGGTTATAAATTCTCCATGCCCTCCTGGCTCTCCTGCCTGCCTTCCCAGCTCCCTTTCCTAGGGCCAGCCCATGCTTTCCAGGGGCAGGTTAAGCCAGCCGTGATATTTAGGGCTTGGGATGGGGTTGTGTGCCTCAGAGGTTGAGTGCAGGGGTTGAGAAGCCCCAGAGCACCCCTTTCCCTACCCTCTTTCTGCAGAGAAGCAGAAACGTCCCTTCTTGGCTCCAGCTTGCTCACAGACAAAGGGAAGGTCCCAGCTGGTCTCTGCTGCCAGGACCTAGCTGCTTAGGTGAGAGGTGGGTGGGAGGCCACAGCCTTCTCCTGGTCCCGGCAAGCCATTTGAGAGGGGACAGTCTGGAAGGACTTCCAGCTGTGCATACCTGGACAAACAAGACTGCACTGGTCCTATTCTCCCAACTTGTCTTTGAAGACATGCTAGAAAAGGAGTCTTTAATTTTTATTGCTCACATATTGATGAACCAAGTGTTGAGACATCACAAAGGCCAAAGACAGTTTTACTAAGTAAACACTATACTTTTAATTCATACAGTGAGATTGTTTCCTGGAGTAATCCAGGCTGTGCAGCATCCTGTATTGCCTGGGGAAGACCAGAGGCATCTCCCATCGAAAGGACGCTAAGCCAGGAAAGGCCTGTCCTGCCCAGTTCCCAGCCTTCCCAGTGATCCCAGCACACGTCCTTTCATAAAATAGCTGAGCTCAGCCTTCCCTTGTGTTAGCAGGGTCAGAGCAGAGAAAGGGACTTTTGAAGGGACCCCATGAAAAGTGCTGATTGAGCCTGAGTAATGGTTGTCTACTGAGAAAGGACTTGGGCTCCTGCTGGGGCCCTGAGGTTCAAGAGACCAGGTGAGGTCAGGTATTATCCAAGGCTCTCTGCACAGTTATCCAAGGGAGGCACCTACTGAAAATGGTCTGAATATGATGCCTGTTTCTTTTTATTAACTGCTTAGGGACCCTATAGATGCCTTCTGTTTCTTCTCCTCCGTTGAGCTGTGGTACCTCAGTGGATTGCAGACACCAGGGCAAGCAAGTGGAGTACAGAGTTCAGTTTTTACTGAGGTTTTATACTCGCACTGACCTGAAGCCAGCAGCCATAACATCTCCACGCCTCTGTCCCACTAGTGAAAAACAAGCAGCCTGGAGGAAGGGTATAAAAATAGCTCCTTGAGTAAAATCTATTTCCTCTGTATTTAGTTGTGTGTCTTGAAATACATGTAGCGTGGTGGGAAGGGGGGAGTTGTTCTGCAGCGCTTGGCCCATCGAGCTAACAGGAAGGTCATACTGAAAGAGCAGTGGGAGCATGTGGATGGCTTGTGTCTTGTGTTTCCTCTGAGGCCAGACTAAATTTAGCAGATTCGCAGATGGACATCGGACCGTAATCCATCTGGGACTGTGGGGGAAAGAGTGGAATCTGGGTTGTTTGCCTAGGCTTTTTGCTGTGTAACCAGCTTTGATGAGCCACCATTCATTATCATGTTCCTCATGGTTTTCTGCCTTGCTCAATATGCTGTAACTTACTCCCTGATCCTTACTGCCTTTTCCCTGAAATGTTTAAAGTTTAAGCATGAAGAAAAAATAAACCGCTGGTTCTAGGTTCATGCCTGACACCCCTACTAACTTAATATCAAACTGTGGGCATACTTTTTAATAGCATCATCACAAAGGTTGAACCTATAACTGGTACTTGCAAGAATTGCAGTAACACAAATACTAACGATCGATGATTTTGGCTTCCCCAAAATGTTGCCTCCTCACTCTTTCAGCTTCCAGACAGTTTAAGGGACTAAGCCTAAATGCAGTATTTGCACCCTGCAAGGCCTGTACATTGCTAGGCTGGTCTTTCCGTTGCTAATCTTAAACAAATATTTTATGAGTATGTTTTGAAATGAACTAGCTCTGCTAAAAATCCCATTTCCCTGACCAGTCTGAGCCGGAGATAAGCAAACTGCAATGCAAAGCACATGTGTATTAAATAATATATTTCAAGTAATTGAAATTATGTTTCTGTATATCTGCTTCAGCTCACTACACAGATTTGATGTATTGATCCTGACACAAGAAGCCTGATTTTCCTGTCATTTACGCAAGCATTTTGTCAGAGCAGTTATTCCCAGGTTACACATTTTGCAAAAGAGCCTGAACCAATGTCAGCTTTGCTTAGTTCAGATTAGTCTCAAATTCTAGGAAGTAGAGTTAATATTATTGTCACTATGATGGTCTAAAAATCTTGGGCAGGAGGTTATTTACATAAATGCCAGTGTATTTTTTTCGTTCGTATTAATTGGTCTCACAAAATATATTATTTCATCTTACAAATGTTGCCTTTAACTCCAGAATTGTATTTTTCTTTTCTTTAAGGCAGAGACCATATTTGACTATATTTTCCTTAAATCTGTTCAAGTAAGTCTCTCACAGTTCAGAACAGCTAAAAACCAGTTCCCTTTCTTATTACAAGAGGTTAAACCATTCTTGTCTTTGGACGTCCTGAGCATTTATTAAAAGGTGCTATTTTACACATGTATCATGTATTCTTCATAAATGCGCTGAGTAATTATTGATTCTGCAGAACTGTAATGCAGTGAAAGAAGTAATTTTTTTCTTTCTGGAGTTTGTAAAATACAAATTACATTTTCCACAGGATAAAAATACAGAGAGATAATTGCTTGCAGATTGCAGTAAAGGTTGGGATGGCCTCCGGTCTCTCTAGAGCTGTGCCTTCCAACAGAAACAATAGTAATACACTATCCAACACTTCACGTAATAAAGCAGCCCTGACTTCTTCTCTTAAGCAAGATAATTTGCAGCTCGTGTGTTGGTAACTCCTGTTTGCATGAAGTGAACCTAAGGTACTATGTTTCTCACCAATAACATTAAACTGGCTGATGCCAAACTACAATTTTTTATTGCCCTTTGCTTTTGCAAGCCAAAAATATTACAAGTTCAATAGTAGCACTCAGTGTTCATATTTCAAGGGCATTTTTCTATTTTCTAGACTAGGGAGGAACACTGAAATCTTTCAACTCAAGATACACTTTAAAAAAGTATTTTTAGGTCTTCATACATTTTAGTTTTACTTCTTCCAGACTGTACCCAGCTCTTTATTTCCTCTGCAGATTTCATGTATGTTCAGAATTTTAAGTTAATAGCTGCATTTTGCCAAAGAATATATACCCACTTTCCTTGGAAATCTATGGGAATTGCATTTAGGTATCAGAGAACAGATTCTGGCCTTAAGAACCAAATGGCATTCTTCAGAAAAGCGCTGAAGAGTTTATTAACTCTGCAGGACTCTTACTCAGTGAAATAAGCACATTTTTCCTTCTACTGACTGCAGAAGGCAAATTAAGTTTCATGCAGTGTGAGGGAACAAGGGTGCTCTTGCTGCAAAGGAAGGCCATTCTAACCCATAAAAAAACAGTAAAAAAGAGTTTTTTGCATGGATGGCAGGGGAAGGTAGTTCAGGCTTTACACCCCAGTAGTCTTCATGGCCATTGCACGTCTGTTCAGGCAAATGTGCTGTAGTTGTGCTATACATGCACAGTGCTGCTCCACAGGACAACTCCTTTGTACATAGCCTTTGCCTGGGAGCTCTACACGTTCTGCAATGTTCAATCCACTACAGCCTTTCCTTGTTTGGAAGATGTGTCTTTCTGCACGTAAAGATGCAAAAATGCACGTGCCGCTCCCCATCAGCTTGCTCGTTGCCATCATAAAACTTGCTACGGGACCTGCAGGCACAACAGAGACGGGCCTAACCTCAGCAGCAGTGGAGGCTGGCGCTTCTCTCTGCTGAGCAAAAGATCGTCGGCCAGATGGACGTACCCATCTTGTCTCACACAGGGTGGCTGAAGCTCTCTGAGCATCAGGTATGTGTCCTGTGCCTACTCGACCAGCCAGGACCTACGGTGTGAGTGTGATCACTGAGACCAGGAGGCAGTGCAACAGTACAGGTGATGCAACATTCATATACCTTGAGGCTTCTGCAGTTAAATCTGAATGACAATGACCAAGGCAGATCAAGGAACCCATCTAGGCTAAAATGAACTTTTTTTTCCACCCTAGGTTAATTTTAACCTGGATCCGTTTGCGGATCAGATTCACTGTGAGGCTGCACAAACATTTCTGTTGGCACAGGGGAAGCGTCAGGAAGGAGCAGGCACCTGGGAGAGACAGAAAAGGCAACAAAGGGTTTTGGCAGGGCCGTTGCCTCTTGGCAACTCAAAGTGCTTATGGAACTATCATGTAATGTGGAGCTGTTACGTACCAAGAGATCGGCTGAACACAGGAATTAAAAAATACTCCATGACATCATGTACTTGTCCCTCTCGCAGAAAGACAACAGGTTTTTCTGTCTTGCAGTGACTGGAAATGCCAATATGTGCAAGTCCAGCTTTTGGCAATGTCTGACGGTACTAAGCAGAAGGAGGATTTCTAGAGTATTTGGTGCTGGACTAGCAATCGCTCGCTGGCATTCCCAGGAGCAGCATTTCCGTACAGGACATCAGCAGAAATCCTGCCTGCCAGAGCACTACCATCCTAGAAATGCCATTATTGCTAGTCTGTGGACACTTAAGGATGAAAGCGGTGGGCAGAGGTGCTCCACACTGATAGAAGCAGAGGGGTTGTTTTCTAGCCAGTCATTCCACCAGCTGATAAAAATAGCTTAAAAACTACTTTTTTTTAATTCACCACACAGCAGGCTGCCTGTTACGTGTGCCCTTGTTATTTACACCCACCATAAGTTTCAGTAACAGCTTTACAGATTCTTTTATGCTTGTCTTAGATGTGGTATTGTAAATCAGAAAGCTTTGCCATCCTAAACATTGTCTGGTAAGAATTCCTCTGCGTTCTCTTTCTACCCTAGAAGAAAAGAGAAGTGGAAAATACAATTAATGCACTAATTTGGCCCAAATAAATAAAGGCTTTTACAGTATTGACATTGAATTTTATTTTAACTCCAGTGCAGTTCCTCCAGACTGGCCAAACAGAATATTTTCTCTCTAACTAGCAAATGGCGTGTGCCAGTTTTTTAATTTTTCTTTTAGCTTGTCTTGAACCATAATTGTGTTGGATACCGGGTGGGGGGATAGGCAATGAACAGAACTTGCAATTTGCTTCAAAACATCTCAGGAAAATAGTCTGAGTACTCTTCCATTTAAAAAAAAAAAAAACAAAAAACCAAAAAAACAACACCCACAAAAAAAAACCAAAACAGGTAACAACTTACTCTAAGGAAATGCCATTTAAAGAGAAAATTAGCTGTGGTTTCTACCATCCAAATAGGACAACCTCAGGCAAGTTGAGACAGGCAGGTCAGGAATACTTTTGTTGCACTATTAGGCTGTAGTTGCTAAAACAACAACTCACCTTTGTCATGCACAAGTGGGTGAGGCTCCTGTTTGTCTTGGAAAGCAGACTATGATGGGCCGAGATAGGCTCCTGATTTCCCCACTGAGGCCCAACATAGTGAGACAGGAGCCAAAACATGTCCAAAAGGCAGCGCTTTAATGCTTTGTGTCTTCCATCATTGGGTATTGCAGTAACTCCCGAAGATAAGTCTCTGCTCTAATGGAGATAAGTGCTTCAGGAAATAAACACAAAACCTGCTTTAAATTTTTATTTCACTCTTTTTTGCTGAAGCGTTGGGGTTTTTTTTATTCTGACCAGTAGCTTGTTCAGGATGTGTCCACCATCCAGCATAGCTCTCCAGAAACGAATTAATATCGTACTAACATAATGTGGTACGTGGCTCCACTTACTGAGCCTCGTATGTTAAACTGGTTTGTGAGGTGAGGCTCTTTTCTGCAGCCGTGTCTGAGCGTAACTCATCTGGTGGTACTCCTGGTGGGTCAGACAAGTCCTCTCTGCTCACACAAGACCTTGCTGAAGCAGTAGAGCCAGTCGAGGGGCAGGTCAACCAGTGCTGAGGTCTTGGAGGAAGGCAGCAGGGCAGGACTGTACACCAGCTTCTGTTTTCTTACACGACTCATCATCAGAAAATGGTTACTTGGTTTAGGAAGCAGCCGAATATGTAGTTTAATCAGTCCAGTGCCCAGGAAACCAGAGAAACTGGACAATGTAGGAATCTGTTCTAATATATCTGAAAGGCAACGATAAGCTGAAGGTTGAAGGGGCACATGCATTCTGCAGGTCTGTTTTGATCCCAGGCGTGCGTGAAACTCCTAGACTTATACCTACCTTAACATTTTGGGGGCAACTCTAAGTTCCGTTGAAATAGACTGAATCACATGAATGCAAGCGTATGTATCTTATTCCAGAGTCTACTCTACAGCCATCCACCTCGTGCTGTTTATTTGATGATCTTTTTAAGAAACTTGGGGATAAGTTTCCAAGCAACTTCTCTTTTTTTTCATAGGCTCTTCCTTCTTTATAGGTTGCGGAGAAAGAAAAAAGATGGGTTGTAAATTAGGAAAGAAAGTTAGGCTAGTGTCAGAAGGGACTTCTGATATTTGGGAGAGGTGGGTTGTGCAGTACATAAAGGTGAGGTCCATCTCAGCAGAGCAGACAGGCCTGACTGTGGCCTTTAAGGCTTTACAGTAGAGTTGATGGATCAGGATGCTGTTTGGTCATGACAACTCTTCTAAGTTGCTGTAAACCCATCCCATGCTGATGTTTACAGCAGAGGGATCAGGAATTATATATTCTAACATTTGCTGAACATATGCCTACATTGCAGTTCAGCGTGGAGTTTGTGCTGGACTGTCTATATTTCTTCTTAATTTGTTTGTTTTAGCTAGTTGAGAATGTTCTTTTTTTACCTACCACTGTGCTGAACTGAGGAGCCAAAACCCTCTCCTTGGAGTTGTGCTCCATTGCGCCAGGAGGGAATATGACTCTATTTATTTATTTATTTTTAATTTATTTGATCTGTTTTAATACCCAATAAAGTTGTTGTTTTTTCCAACTGGCACGACAAGGCTCTGGCTATTTTTAAAGAATGTGGTTCATTTGATTTAATCTAATGAATGTTTAGTGCTGTTGAAAATAGCTGGAGCCAGAGCCAAGAATAATGTACTGAAATGTGCTGGTTGAGCAAGGACTGCTTCACTCTGCCAATCTGCTTTCCCTCCAATTGTTCAGATTTACCTGGGTTTGCAAGTAGCATTTGCAGGCAAGACATATTGATCGAGGTGCTTTTTAATACTAAATCTAAAGACCGATAATGTCAGAGCCATATTTTGCCACACTCATTTCAAGACACATGAAACAATAACAACTCTTCTTGTTGTTCAGCGTAGGATGTCTAATCTCTGTTTCAGACCACTTTAAGGGGAACGTGAAATGCTAATATCCTTTATTGCATACAGGAAAATTGAAGCATGAAATGGTAATTTTTTCCCCTAAAGTCACCCAGAAAGCAAGTGGGAGAATCAGTAATGAAACAGTCAGCTAGCATCTACTGGGCTCCTTAAGTTCATAGAATCATAGAATGGTTTAGGTTGGAAGGGACCTTAAAGATCATCTAGTTCCAGCCCCCTGCCATGGGCAAGGACACCTCTCACTAGACTAGATTGCTCAAAGCCCCATCCAACCTGGCCTTGGACACTTCCAGGTATGGGGCCGCCACAACTTCCCTGGGCAACCTGTTCCAGTCCCTCACCACCCTCAGAGTGAAAAATTTCTTCCTGAGATCTAATCTAAATCTCCCCTCTTCAAGTTGGAAGCCATTACCCCTCACCCTATCACTGCACACCCTTGTAAAAAGTCCCTCTCCAGCTTTCTTGTAGGCCCCCTTCAGATACTGGAAGGCTGCTATAAGGTCTCCCTGGAGCCTTCTCTTCTACAGGCTGAACAACCCCAATCCTCTCAGCCTGTCCTCATAGCAGAGGTGCCCTAACCCTCTGATCATCTTCGTGGCCCTCCTCTGGACCCACTCCAACAGGTCCATGTCCTTCTTATGTTGGGGGCTCCAGAGCTGGACACAATATTCCAGGTGGGCTCTCACAAGAGTGGAATGGAGGGGCAGAATCACCTCCCTTGACCTGCTGGCCACACTTCTTTTGATGCAGCCCAGGATGGGGTTGGCTTTCTGGGCTGCAAGTGCACATTGCCGGCTTATGTTGAGCTTCTCATCTACCAACACCCCCAAGCCCCTCTCCTCAGGGCTGCTCTCAATCCACTCTCCTCCCAGCCTGTATTTGTGCATGGGATTGTCCTGACCCACATGCAGGACCTTGCACTCAGCCTTATTGAACTTCATGAGGTTGGCATGGGCCCACCTCTCAAGCGTGTCCAGGTCCCTCTGGATAGCATCCCTTCCCTCCAGCATGTCAACCGCACCACACAGCTTGGTATCATTGTCAAACTTGCTGAGGGTGCACTCAGTCCCAACATCCATGCTGCCAACAAAGATGATAAATAGTACGGGTCCCAGTACCAACCCCTGAGGAATACCACTTGTCACTTCTCACCATTTGGACATCAACCCGTTGACTGCAACTCTTTGAGTGCAACCATCCAGCCAGTTCCTTGTCCACCGAGTGGTCCATCCATCAAATCCATGTCTCTCCAATTTAGAGACCAGGATGTCATGTGGAACAGTGTCAAATGCCTTGCACAAGTCGAGGTAGATGACATCTCCCCTTATCCACCAATGCTGTAACCTCGTCGTAGAAGGCCGCCAGATTTGTCAGGCACGATTTGCCCTTAGTGAAGCCATGTTGGCTACCACCGATCACCTCCTTATTTTCCATGTGCCTTAGTAGAGTTTCCAGGAGGATCTGCTCCATGATCTTGCCAGGCACAGAGGTAAGGCTGACCAGCCTGTAGTTCCCTGGGTTAGCTTTTTTTCCCTTTTTGGATAAAAAAGTTGCTGTGTAACTCTTGATTTCTCCATAAGCTGAAACTAGACCATAGTCAGAAAACAAATTCTGCTAAGTCCTTGCTCCTGGTGTTTCTCACTGACGGGGTCTCAGCACATCCATCTTTACTGTCCTGCCTGCACCATCTGAATTGCTCTGCAGGAGTACCTGACTCTCCCTATTAACAAAGCTCTAATTTCATGCGTGTCCTTGCATTATGTGAATATGTCTCTGCAAGTCATATCGCATAGTTAACTGATGTATTTAAAACTGTATGAATCCATCTTCCTTTTGCCATCTATGAGTTATTTCTGTTAGATAGCAGTTTTCCTATTCCATCATAAGAAAGGAGTAGCTAATACTTAAGCTTCATTGGATTAAAAAAATAAATCAGCCATAATACATCTTACTCCATCATAGTGGTGCCCGTAGGGATGGATTTTGTGCAGAGATCACTTTACACCCTAAAGCACAATGTAGGATTGACTTGCATAAGTAACGAACAGATGCTCCTGACGGCTATTACATTATTCATCTCTCTATATATGTGATGGGGGGAAGGAAACAGCACCTGTTACTGTGGGAGAAATGTTGTCGCTGCTGTTCTGCATGACAGATCTCCAGGGCAATCTGGGCCAGGCTGATTTTGCTGCATTTCTGTTGACCCAAATGAAGCCAGGCCAGTTTGCATCCTCTAGTTATTTTGTCCTGTGTTTCCCTCAGGTAGGTCCCTCGGTTTATAACCTAAGAAAATGAAATAGCTGCGGCAGGTATGAGGGAGCACTGGAGTCAGTGTAAAAAGGTGTATGTTCCATCTTTCACCCCAAAAATTGCACAAGAGGACTGGGTAGAAGTATTAGAACTTATTTCCCCTCTACAGCAAAAGTAATTTTTATAGATTCTCTCAGATTTCATATGAAAGCCACTCATATGCCTGGGGACTTTCTAAAGGTGTATTTAAGAGCAGGCAGAACCGATTTCCTCATCATCCTGACATTGAACTGAGATGCCTTCTCTTCCATCCTCTGCGTTGCACAGGGCAGCACACTCGGCCTGTGGCGCAGGCACGCTGCTAATAGCCTTGGCTTCAAATGCAGCATGTCAGAACCCTAAAATTTTCTCGGCCACTCCACTGCAGATAAGAGCGATTGTGTTTGGATCGTGGTGCCAGGAGATGTTTCCTCGAAGAATTCCTACAACTCAGGCATGAGGTTAGAGCAAGGGCAGGAATCTTTGCCAGGGGACATGCAGGTTATTCAGGGACCAGAGAGTCACGCATTAATGCACCCTGCCCAATAATAACATGGAAAATATAATGTGAACATGGGAAGTGAGGTTAAGGACCCTTCCTAGTACCAAGCAAGTGCCTCCTCACCTCTCATCTAGGGCCAGTGGACTGCGCAGATTTTTTCCCCCCTGTGTGATCTCTGCAACACTTCTACTTCCCAAAGGCCAAACTCCCAACTTGAGGCTAAAGGCTCGATGCAGTTGATGGCATAGCTGCCGCTGATGCTGATGACATAAGTCTTCCTCATAGAGGGCTGAAGCGGAGCTAGACTGTGCCCACAGCATGTCTCCTCTTCTGCTTTAGAGCAGCTAACTGATACGATGTGATTATTAAGAATGCATCTCTCAGTCTTATTTTGTGAAACATTTATTGCATGTATAATTCATCAGTGAATATGCATAGCTATATGTATTTTTAAAGAGTGACTTTTTAGCTATAACTTGCTTCAAAACCCTCCTGAGAGTCTCAGACCTCCCTGCCTAAGCGCCGCGTTACTGAACCTTCACCCCCCGCCCTCTTGCATTGCTGTGCCTTTGCCGTGACACGCACCACGGTTCCCAGATGCTCCCCGAGGCCCGGGGGCTCAGACACTCCTCGAGCGAGACCAGCCGAGCCCCCCGCGCTCCCAGCCCTCGGCCATGTCGGGGTTTGCCGCTAGATGTCCCCGCCAGCCCCGCCACCGCCCGGCCCCGGGGGACGGGGCTGGGGAGGGGGGGGCCGCACACCCCGCAGCCCGGCCTGCTGCCGCCGGCGTGGGACCTCGTAGCGGCCGGCTCTTCCGAGAGTCGCGGGAATGTAGGGGTGAAATGCTACTTTTAGGATGCTTCCTAGTTTCTTAAATGAGGAGTCTTCAAGATTTTCTTTAATGACTTTTAAAACCTGCCAAGAGCAGAGCTCGGGCACGCTAGGCAGTGTGTAGGGACTGCTCCTGCCACAGAGCCCGTACCGCCGGTCCGGGCAGCCACCACGTGAACTGCGAAATGCCAGTAAAGAGCATGTGCATCCTACCCCTTTTTTTCCGTTTGTGCGAAGCAGGCTGAGTTTAGGTGGGAGGCAGCCAGGGCAGAAGGTGGATGTGATATGACAGAGTGGGTTAGAAAGGAGGGAGATGCGGCATGAAGCAGAACGCAGAGGAGAAGTGAAGAGCTGCCTTCTCGAAAGAGCCCTGCTCTAAGTTTCCTGAGTCACTCAGAGGCCCTAAGCTGGTGCCTTCTTACTGCCTGGCACTTCAGGTAGCCACACCAGCCACCTAAAGGGCTGCTGCCTGTTGTGCCATGGCAGGGGCAAAAGGTCTATAGGGAAAGGGAGAGGCGCAGAAGGGTGGGGGTGTCCTAGCTGGTTCTTAGTCCACCTCTTCCTTCTCTGGCTGCAGCTGCGGTTTCTGCTTCCAGCGAGACATGCTATCTCCCTGCTACAGGCACGGGAGCCCTGAGTGCACCCCCGCGACATTCTCTTACATCTCCCAGATAGGCAAAGACCCAAGTCAAAAAAAGACACAACACACGGCGAAGTGGAAACAGGCTTAAGGTTCCCTTCGTTCTTGCATATTGAAAAGCACCTTGGTGCTCAAGGGCATTGACAAGAAAATTTTGCGCACTCCAGGCTTGTTATGAGGTTGCCAGTCCTTCCAGTGAGGCTGTAGTCAAAGAACCGTTCCTACAGCGCAGCCGGAAGTGAAGCAGGAAGGTTTCACATTTGCCGTTGTGGTGGAGGGAGTCTCTCAGGGAAGGTCTCTGGCACTCTCCTGGCACCAGGTACTGGGGTCCGTTTGCCAGGACGGCTCTAGGGTCCACAGGATCCCACCTGGCAGCTATATGAAATCACCCAGCACAGGCCTCCCCCTGGCCAACAGCACCCACTAGATGGGTGCGACCCAAGGTGGGTTTGTGAATGCTGTGCTGAAGCTGCAGCCCTCACCGCCTGTCCAAACTGGCCCTTGGCCCCACAGGAGTGTCGCTTACTCCAAAGCCATTACGCAGCAAACCCAAAAGCCTTAGTCCAGATCACCAGCCTCTGGCATCGGCACAGCCATGCCTGCTCAGGCTGATGTCCTGGCACACGGAGACACAAAGCACAGCACATCTCCACTCCGCTGTTCCCACTCAATACGTATTTATGCCCGGGAGAAGCAGCTTGTTGAGTTTGTTCAGCTTTTGATACCAGAGTGCAAAACGATGATGCTGCCGCTCTGGAATCCTGCCTGACCTCTCCTACCACCAGCTGCCTCCAGCAAGGTTCCGAACGTTTTTGGCACCTCCAGTTTTCCATGCTTTAGGTGGGAAATCCCAATACAACAGGCTGGCACTTTCCAAAGCAAGTTGTGCTTCTGGATCTCAGGCGAGTCGGTCCATGTGTCATTTACCCTACAGTGCTTCAGGCAGGTCTCCTACTGCAGAAAGCAGACAGGCAGAGCCGCTGGGATCACGACAGGCTGGGTAGTATTTTCAACTGGTTTTAAGAAGTTTTAACTGTTAAACGCTTAAGCTAAGGAATGGTGCCGGGGAAAAAAAAAAAAAAAAAA
>VFFE01007717.1:1653885-1757832 GCA_008921705.1 Burhinus oedicnemus
TTTTTTTTTTTTTTATTGTGATTAGTTGTTTTTCCCAAGCGGGCCGGTGGCTCCTTGCCATGAGCAGCCCGAAGGCAGCATGAAAGCGGGCAGGCGCGGCTATCCCGCCCGCTCCGGTGTAGGATGGGTCTTGGCGAAGTACTGCTGCTGCTGCTCCTGCAAAGGTCGGTGGGGTCCGGGGTGTGGGGAAAGGTCCCCCGGGGGGCTGGGGCAGGCGCCGGGGGACCGGCAGCTCGGCGGTGCCCTCGGCGGGGCAGCGTCCCCCCGCCGCCTGCCCGCTCTGCCCCGGGACGAGCGGAGGGAAGGGGCAGGTGAAGGCGGAGAGCGGCCGGGCTCGGCGCCCCGCAGCCCCCTCGGCAGGGAGCCGCGGAACCGCTGCCCCGGGGGGGCGGGTGAACCGGCCTCGGGCATCGGGAGGGAGAGAGCTGAAGTTGACAGGATACATTTTATCGTTGCTGGTAGGAAACACCCTGGGACTGTAAGGTCAATAGGGCGGGGTGAAATATTTGCTTAAATGAGATTTCTTTTTTTTTTTTTTATCCTCTTTTCTTCTTTCTAGTCTTTCTTGGGCTCGGATAGGAGCAAAATGCTTTGAGAACATCTGTTTCTCACAGTTCACAAATCTCTGAATGGTGATGTGGGAAGGGCTGGGGAAGCTGGCTGAGTTGAAACGCTGAGAGGGATGTGGGAAAGCCACGGCAGCTAGACCGCCTTGTAAAAATAAAATAAAAATCTGGCTTTTACAAGGAACAGTGCAGCTCAGATGTATTGACTGACGATTTTCCAGCCTGAAGTCTTTATGCTGTGATATGGCTCTTGAACTTGTTCTGGATAATGCGAGTTTTTTGAAGATATGTGTGTGTGGTATTTCAGTGTTTCCTGTTCTCTGAATGGCCAAGCAAAAATGTCCCAAACAAAACTTGCCTTTTGTTTTGGGTCCTTTTTTTAAAGACCAAAGCTTTTTTAATGCTTTTTTTTTTTTAATCGTGGAACCCATTTGGACATCCTCAGATGAAGATGATTTGAGGATGGGTGGGTTTACTGATTTCATGAGGCACGCATTTGCAATGCAGGAGCCCTGTTTCCCCGGTTATTGAACTAGAGTCACGCTTATGTGGTGATAGCAGCAAACCAGAACTGGTTGGTGATGGAGATTCCCGTGATTTCATAAGACGTTGATCTTTTTCAGCCTAGGGAGAACACACCGCTTTATGCCAGAGAAGTGACTCTTGAGGTCAATGCACAAAACCCTGCTGCTTTGCAGGCTTTAAGAAGGAACACATAACCTGGTCGTAGGGGTAGGGCTGCTAACAGAAAGGTTGTGGTCCTAAATTACAGTCAAAGCCAAGTCTCTCTGACAGCCTGTGCTTTAATGTGTTGGCCCACGAAGCAGGTTGGAGCAGTATGCAAGCTCTCTGACATGGCTCTGGTCTTTAAAATGTTGATTCTAACAGATTAAAATCTCCCTGCTGCCTGTCCTGCCTGCAAACCTCTCTAGAAGGGGAAGGGGAAAACAGCTGGCTCTTTTCTCTCCTTTTGAAATGTTAACTGTGTTTGCAGTTCTAGTTTACCGGGTTAGTAACAAAAGGTGTTTTGTGATACCGATTGCTTTACCTCTTTCTTGTCCTTGGTAGTAAACTTCGGGCAAAAAGTTGTAAAAGGCTATCTGTTATGCTGTGTTTATGAAAGAAAACCAGAGCTAGTCAGGGAAATACTCCCTGAATAGAAGCAGGTACCGAACCTGACATGCGATGAGGGATTTGGGCACCCCAGACTTACAGCATCAGTGTGCTGTTTTGGCAGCTTCTGCCATTAAGCTCGGAGGTGTTTTAATGTGGCAACCAGACCTCTGAAGCTCTAACTTCATGTATTCTGCGTTGTCAGTGATCATCTTTGCTTCTGGGGGGACACTTTTTGTGTCTCACTGATTTCGGATTTGCAGTACAAATAGGTGACCGTAGTTTGTTTTTAAGATGGATGTGAAGCACCTTGGAGCTGTTCTCGCTGCTGCCCCATGAATGACCTTCCCTTTGCCTTTGGAAATGTGGCTCTGCTTTTGCCTGGTGACAGATGCCTGATGTATCTCGATCTTTTGTAACAACTGAGTAGGTTTTGTTGTGCCAATAAGAACCGTCCGGTAAGAGAAATTGAGAAGATGAGCGTGCAGTCTATGCTCAAACAGAGGTTATGTCGGTACAAGCTGTGTCAGTGGTTTTTGTGCTGTGGAGGTTGGAATTGTTGTGGATGCTTGATCTCCTATATAGCAACAATAACGCAGAGCTGAAAAAACTCAAACCCTGGGTCTCCAGTGTATCATGAAATACATAAATTTTGTATAACTGGGCATTTCTCTGAAGGATTTTGACAGATAACTCAAACTCCTCATTTGCATCAATCTTATCCTGTCTTTTGCAGCAGTAGAGACCTTGATACTGCTTTTTCGCTTGTTTCTTTTGGTGAGTTTCTGATCCTGTCAGCTTTGCCCATGTAGGAAGCTATTGGGATCCATCCAGAGAAAGCAACTGACACTTAGTACCATTTGCAGTTTTGCTCTGACCCTGATAGTTCCCTGCATGAACTAAATAAGGACTAGTTGTCTGTTCTGAAGTATGGAGAGATATGAATCCTAATATAGGAGTGCCTCAGAGCAAGATTCTCTCCCCATAAAAAGGGGTGGTTAAGACCAGTATACTTGCACAGCCTTCAGGCCAGTGGCCTTAATCAGCCAAGAGTGGGCAAGCAAGGCTTTTTGCGGTCTCCTAAATGCACAACGCAAAGTGACCTAGTGTAACGGGATGCTTCTTAGCGCTGCAAAACTGGCCCTGAAAGCAGACTGATAAGAGGGTTCAAATTCTGATGGTCTTCTGATAACTAGAAAGTCATTGAACTCTCCTTAGAAATCAGTCCAGGATTTGCAATTGAATAAAGCTTATTTTCTTTCAACATGGAGTCCATCTCCTCAGTTATCTATGCGGTTCAGATTAGAGGCTTCTTTAAAAAGGTCATGATGAGGGAAAGCCAAGAAATTGGAGGGATTCCTGCTTCCTGAAATGTCTTTTGTAAAGCAACTGGTCAGCTTCGTGCCTTAAATGTGACAAGGTCAAAACTTTGTTGCCTTTAAACACAGAGCAAAGTCTAGCGGGTGGGTGCCATTCCCCTGCACTACCTTCAGCGCAGGGCTGTGAGGCTCAGCAGCGGGTGCATGGAGCTTGGGTCAGGTGGAGACTGAGCTCCAGGCTCTGATGCACAGGGCCTAGTAAAGACTAGTCAGTGACTCAGATTTAACCTCAAAGTTAAATTCTGCGTGCTGTATTATACCCAGGGCCTTATTTAGAGGTCATTTTTTTCCAGTACTTCAGCTCATTCAGTTCTAGCCCAACCTGGAGCATGCTGAGGTCTCATTGCCCTAAAGAGCACCAGGAGGGTGGAAAGCACTAACAAGGTGTAGGAAAAGTTCTTTTTCGAGCACAAGGACAGAGATGTTGTGATCTACTGAACTTCAGAAGCTAGCTATGAGGGCATCAGTTGCAGCCCAAAGAAAAGGGTCTGTGGTTAAAAGTAATCTATCGTCAGCATAACTTTACAGTGCAACACCTTGTAGCTCGTTCTAGGTAATATTATGTGGCTGCAGAGTGGCTTCAGGTGAGAATATAAACCGCTTTTTGCTTGAGGGTAGCCAGAAACAAGGAAGATGGATGTAATGGATGCGCCATATTAGTATCAATAAAGAACTTGTCCCTCTGCATTTCTGAGCAGGCTGCTGGTCATATCCAAACTTTTTATTTCAGAACAAAAGAAACTTAATCTGCATGTCAAACCTTTAATCTCAGTGTGTTAAAAATGAAAGATTGAGTGGGTTTGTGTCTGTGCTGAGCTCCTGGTAAAGCTCTTAAATTTCCTGTCCCTCTGGCTTCTCCTCTCTCCTGTCTCCTACAGTTTTGCTCTTCCTTCTGCATTTTTTTGTTCTACTGTCCTCTTTTTTCTTTCCTTCCTTCCTTTTCCTCTTCTTGCTAGCCTTCCCTGAGCCTTTGATTTGTTACTGGCTCAGTCTGGTGAACCTCTTTGCTGTAAGATTAACAAAGTAAGCTTCTCCTGACAGAGTGATGGTGACTAATGTGCAGTGAAGGGAGTTCAGCCAGCCACCTTGTACATCTTTGCTAGCTGGTCAGAAACAGAGCCTTAACTGGAAGTTGGGCAAACCGGCATCATTACAAGGGCTGTCAACAGCATGTTAATAAAAGTTATTTCTTCATTAGGTAAAAAGTGAGATCTGATGGTGCTTTTTATAGAAGGTGCTGACACTGTGTTACAGCGAGCTGCAGAGCTTTGCTAAGGAAACTGGTACCTTTGTGCTGAGTGGTAGCAAGACAGTGATCTGCAGGAATATATTCAAGCCCATAACATTTCCTAATTTGAACATATTTTATTTAGTGTTTCAGGGTGAGCCATGGTTACACTGTGTAAAGCGTAATGGAATGCATGGCCAAAGCAGTTCCGTCAAAATTGAGGCAGAGGAGAAAACAATAGTAAAATGAAGGGTGTCAACCAAAGCTCGCTTAGTTTCCTGGTCCTTTCCGAATGAGAAATATGAGGAAACTGTTACCTTCCCCAAATATACTCCTTGGGTTAAGTCCATCTGTTGCTCATTAGTTGCATCTCAGTAAAGTCAAGAGGATCAAGTGTACTGGTCTTCTGTGGGCAGTCTCTCTCTCATGCCAGAGTTGTGCTCCGCTCTTTCTCCTGGCAGGTTCACAAGCAGATGGCTGTGGTGAGGTTTGGGAGAGTTGTTATTTTCTTCCAGTTCTATTAAGAGAAAACTGGTAAGCCCATGACATGCACATCTCTTCCAAGTCCTGTGTTTTCCCACCTCTGCAGGCTGAGTCAGGAGTCAGAGTAGGTCATGGCAGATACTTATTGGAAGGGACAAAAGAGTTGATGAAAATGCTGCTCAGTTGAGCAAGCAGGATTAACATGACAAGGTGAATACTGTTAGTGAAAAAATCGCTCCTTTATTAGTGTGGAAACATGCTTTCCCACACCTGCTCTACACCCTCCTGACAGATGGTCCTGAGTTAAGCATGTCCCAAAAGTGTGCCCAACAGTCCTCATGCCAGTCTTTCGGGGTAAATAAAGACTCACTGGTCTGAACCTGTTAGTATTTGTGTGCGTGGGCATGTCCTCCCTTGAACGTGGCAATGAGACATAGGAGGATTTCAGTAGGAGAAAAGTCCTGAAGTTGGTAAGCAACCTCTGAATGTGGAGAGCTGCAGGAGAAGCATGGCCACTGCTCTGTTTGCAGACTGGGGCAACAGTGGGCTCTTTTTATCATTATTTAGTTTTAAGTGTTGTTAAATCTTACCTGTTTGCAGGAGGGTTTTTTGAGGGTAGAAACCTTGTTCGTAGGTACAACAGGTCATGTTTTCAGTGGGACTGTGTTACTACAAAATATAACGTGTCCAAGAGCACAGGAGGTTTGAGGTTTTTCGAAATGCTGGTTGCTGCACATGACTCTCAGCTCACCGCTCTCATCTTCCGCCAGCCACTTTCTGTAAATCTGATGTTTATCGTATCAGTGCCAGTGTTCGGGATGCTTTAACAACTTTCTGTCAGTTCCCAAGATCCAAGTAATACTAGTGTTATTTTTTTTCTTTTTTGAAAGTTACACGCATTACCAGACAACGCTAACTCTCTCGATGCAAGCCAGCCCCTCATTCTCCAGCTTTGTGTCTCCCTTTTGCGAGTGATCTTGCAGCCTTATCTTTTGAGATGTGGATGTGACAAAAGTTTTACAGAGAATAAACTTTCAGATCTTAATTCGTATGTGTTAAATTGATAGCAAGAGCTTCTATAAAGATCACCTTTCAGTTACTAGTCTGGGGGTGAATGCGTGGGGGGGATCCTTATTATTCAGATTGCTGCATTGTTTTCAACTTTCACAAATTTATCCAGCTTTCAAGAAACATGGGGTTTGCTTTTGTGCAGGCAAAGCTCCTAAACTTCCTCTTCACTCCAAGAAGCATATAAGAATTCACAAGGCTTTATTCATCTTGTCAGAAGCCTGAAGAAGGGACACTTTATTGTAAGGGAAAGAGAACAGATAATTGTGAAAAATATAGCTTGGGTAACTCTCTGTTGACTGCAAAGAACATGGGGTAACTAAACGTGCTGCTTTCCTATAAAATAAGTGCCAGATAGATGTATTGTTTAGGAATTCATTGCACAGATGCTGAAATAAAATTTGTCCATTTTGAAGTGAAACAAAAAGGGCGGTTATTTCACATGACCCCAGAAGGATTTTGGTTTTTTTCCAAACCGTTGTTTCAGCATACACCTTGTTAAGACTTGTGTATGTATTAGGAAAACTAATCTATCATTTTAAAGTTAAAAAACGCCAAACCTCAAAATGTTTCAATCTAAAAATAGCATCTAGATACTTCTCAAACACAGCAGAACACTTGCATTTCAGTGTCATTCTTGTCTGTTAACAGGCTTTATGAAAACATTTTCATCTTTGGCAAAAGTTGCAATTTCTTTTTGAAAGAGAAGAATTGGTTGGGCAGTTGGTGATTACAGCAGGGATCTACAGATGTGGTTTTCAATTTAGCAAGGAAATGCAGTTCTCTGCCAGTTCAGCCACTGCTTATCAGTTGCTATTGCAGAACAGTTCAATTGCTAAGATTGCATCACGCAATGCATTGTTGTGTAAAGATACTTTTTAAAACAACTGCAGAAGCACATCTGACTGTTTTCTTAAAAAAGATCTGTTGATCATAAGTAGGACTTCAGCACATGTAAGGAATTATTAGAAAATAATACCTAACAAGACACGGTCGAAAACGTCTCTCTTGGCTAATGTTCTTTGCCACTAGAAAACCACAAACAAAAAATTAACCTCTTTGCTTTTAGTTCATGTTTGATGTGGCTGTTTATGCTGAAACACAAACCATTCCTTGCATTAAAGGTAGTTAGTGCATCCCATCAGATCTCCTGTTGAGTTTGACATGCCTCTCGATCCGTCAGCCTCTGTCCTGGACCAGCCCCTCAGTTTTCTCCCCAGCAGGCTGAGAACACGGAAATCACACACGTCACCTGGGCTCCTTTCAGATACTTGGGACAAAATATGAAAATTTCACTGGTGAAGTCCCAGTGAGATGAGAAATAGAACCTGCAAACTGAATTACAGTAGTTAATAATATAAGAGCCACAGGGGTTTCTTCTCTTTCATGGGGAGAGAGCCATTCAGTTTACGTACTTGTTTGCTTTTCTCTAATGTAGCACGTATAGCATCACGTTGCAGAAAGCCCACTATAGCTCTGGCTGGTTTCTTACTCCCTCACCTCTCGGCACTTCTCAATGCTTATGGGTGCTCCTCTACTGTACGGGAACTGTGGTTGCTTAGTACTTTGGGAAAATGGAAAAAATACATCTCCTGTTTTGTGTGTTGTCACATAAGGAGTTAGTAACTGCTCTTCTGTTGCCCTTAGTGCACCCCAGTGCACCCCGTGTGTTACAGGCATTGCTAGTCCTAGTACAGCTCAACAGCTTTGAAGTCTTGGATGCCTGCAAAATTATCTTCCAGGCTGTGCAAGGCTGTAAAGTTGCATAAAGGGGTGAAGCCTGGGAGCCAGACCTGCTGGGAACCCATTAGCAAATGTGACCCTGAGGAACCACTAGGTGGTTTCTGGTGGAAATTTTTATCTTTTGTATTGGAAGGTTGTAAATTAAACATAGAAATTTAATGTCGCTGTATATAGGAAAACACAAGTATAGTCTGTATGTCAGTTTTCAGCAAAGATCCCTGTTCACCAGCAAAACACAGTCCTGAATTAAACATTTAGGAAAGAGATGGACTCTTAGCTCTGATAAGAAGGGACTAGTTTTAGCGACCCTGGAGGTGTCTCCACTGTTATGTTTTCCAGGCGTTTTTCCATGTTCAGATTTCACATGGAGCAAGCTGCTCTGAGCACACAAGGGGAGCTGGGAGTGGCACATCCCCAGCTGCAGCTAAATCCACTGAGGACACTTTTCCATGCAGTTTAGGCTTGCTGGCAATTACAGCTGAGGATGTGCCCTGTTATGCTGTGTTGGGTTTTTTTTTTCTCCCCTTTTCATAGTGCACATACAGCTTTAGTGAACAGAGGTTTCTTACACCCCCAAGACATGCAGTACAGTCTTAACCTACCTGAAAACACATTACAGTTCAGTGAGCGCTCTGAAACCTTCTTGAGGTCATGTAGGAAATTGGTGACAAAATGAGCATCAAATGATCAGCAGTTACAGCTTCCAGATTTATATCTACCACTTGATTTCAGCCTTTTTATAAGCCTGCATGTCCTACAAAGCACATCACGCACCTACCTGAGATCATCTCGTTCAGCAGCACCAGTGAACTGTGGCCAAAACAAGCCCCGCTGCGCAGCGGGGAGCAGCAGGATTGCATTAGGGGTGAAGGCAGCATCTAGGTGGTTGTGAGAGAGCACAAACCAGCACGTGTGTTCCTTCTCATCGGCTGGGGTTCGCTGCGGTCCCAAATCAGATTTGCCCATGTTGAGCACCCCTGACGAACAAGGCCCCAGCTGTCTGCTGCTGCAGAAGCATGTGCCAAGGCCGGCTGTGAAAAGTGTTGCACAACCCAGTATAATTTAACCACATGCTGAATAAATACGCTTTTGAGAACTCTTTTGAAGAGATGTTGCCTAATTAATCCTGCAGGGGGTATAATATGTATATTTTTGAAATCCAGTTTTAGCATCGTGCAATTAGCTTTTATGGCCTAAGGATTCTGATTTAAGACATTCTTTAGTTACTAATGGTAATCTGTTTTAATTAGAAATGCAAATGTATTTTAGATCCAAGTGTATCTGAGCAATACAATGTAAAGTGATGATTCACAGCTAATACCATTGAAGTGCCTCAAGTCTGGTATTCTTTGTACCTTCTGTGGTTTGAACCCTGAGGATCAACACGATATTTAAACATCGCTCTCAGCAGAAGCGTATGGAGGCTGAATAGACTTCTTTAGGAAATAGAATAAGTATTAATCAACGGGGATCCTTTCTAGGGCAGCAGAAGGAAAATCACAGCTTTAGGCACGAAGGAAGCAAACCCTTTGAATGTTACAGTAATAAGTTCAGCTCCGCAGTAGCAGAGCGCAGCTCTTGCCAGGGCGCAGGTGCTGAGCAGACAGCAGCATCTTAGTTGACTTTGTCTTAGTTATCAGAGAAGTTACTCAGGCTTGAACTTCTCAGGCTGCTCAGGGAGGGCTGTAGCTGCTCAGAGGTGTGCTGCCATAAAATTTGGCCTGGCAGCGTGTCTAAGAAAAGCCTCAAGCAAGGCAAGCTCCAGAAAAACATCTAAAGGCTAATGCTCACTGAATATTCACTGCAGTCTCTTGTCCTGGAGATACTAAACTGTCAGGCAGGGGGATGTCTGTGATCAGACATTGTACATTGTGGTATGAGATTACCTATATTCGACCAAGTCTTTCCAGAATCAGAGACTCTGCTGCTAGACCAGTCCAGCCCTTGCTGTCGTGTTCAAATAAGGGTTTCTTTTTCTTAGCTACTTTGAAAGATATGTCCAAAAGGAAGCAACTACTCAGCGATAGTGAAGATGGCTTTTGTAATGATAATCTCTTATTAGACATGTTGCTTGGTAGAGCATTTTTACAGCTACTTGTGATTAGATGCAGTGATGCAGCTGGGGACTAAGTGGTGCGGTTTATGTAGTGCATCTCTCCCCATCTCTGCTCAGCTGGACATACAATTTTTTCCATGAGGAGGCTGCTGGTACAGAGTGATGGTGTAGGCACCGTGAAAGCCATAGGAGGCTCCATGTGGCCCTCCAGAAGTCAAAATCAATGAGTTTCTCAGAGCTAGCCGTATTGGCAAGGCTGGTGGCTGGGTTGAGGCACTTGCACAGCTTCAGAGGGCTGAGACCTCGGCAGGGTGCTGCAGAGAGCACTCCTGTTCCCATGCAGCAGATGCTCTCTGAGACTTCAAGTTCCCGTCCCGTCTTTCTTGCTGACGCAGATAGAGTGTAGTAGTGATTTCGTCACCTGAAATTTGATAAACTTGTTGACCGGCACAACGGGGAAGGTTCCTCACAGAAGTGCTCCCTGCCCTGGAGAGCTGTCAAACAAAAAACCAAGACGCAGATCACATGAGCCTGTTATATGGGGCGGCAAGCGATGTTCTCATTTTCCTACTTAAGCTGAGTGAATTAAAGCTTCCCACAAGTCTAACTGATAGTCCTGAGTGTGCAGTTGAAAGTGTCCAAGCTGCTTAGCCATTTCCCTGTGCCGTGTTCAAAGAGCAAAACATCACAAGCACCTGCAGTTCTTATTTGTGTGTTTTATTTCCAAACCGCTGTTTGCATTTACTTCATTCATTACTTCTTTTAATTCATCCCAACCAGTACCTTTGCTGTGAGCTTGTATTTTCCGCTACTATTTCTGGAGGACAAGGGCATGGAGGAAGCTGCTTTGGGCACCAGCCCTGGAGGCTCCGGCTGCAGTGTGTCTGTCGTCAAACACCCCAACCTCGTTGTTCTTGGTGGTTACGTGGTGTCCGCTCTCGCCCTGCACCACTTGCAACTTATTCTTATTCCGTTCTTTTCTTTTCAGGGGCTGTCAGAGCCTGAATAATTTAAGAGTGAACAAATGAGAGACGTTCATGGAGGACTCTCTTCTTACCTAGGCACAATTTGACAAGCATGTAGATTGCCTTGGGTTTCCACTGCACCTACCACAACTTTACTAAGAGAAAAGCCCCCTTTCCTAGACATCTGTGTCACTCTTGCTTAGTAAAGTTGTTCAAGATCAGCGCCTTTGGAATTGGTTGGTAAATGGACAAAGACTTTCTCTTTGCCCGGAGCTCCTGACAGCCTCCAAGTACCAAAGAGAACTCCACAGCACTAGAAAGCAAGAAACAGCTGCTGAATGTTGGAAGCTACTGCATTTGGCAAAAGAAGCTGACGCTAAGATGCACACAGTTGTGTTTGTTTGTTCTGCTTGTTTTCTGTGCTTTCTGAGCCCTGTGTGTGCCTGGAAAGTTTAATGACCAATCCCTTCTTTCTCAACATGCAGTTTTTCTTCCTATCCCAAAAAGCTTTGGGTTCTGTTCTTGCTTTTTTTCCCCAATTCCGATTTATTTTGTCACCAATACTCTTCTGTTGTTTCCATGAGGAATTATTTGGGTACATAGCCACAATTTCCTTTGAGGTAGGGAGACATAAATATGATATTCAAGTGTCCTCCTCCTCCCTCCTCTCCCTCTATTCAGCAGAGTGGTCCACCTTGTCATGGACGTTGCTGGCTTCAAGCGTAAGGCAGAGTTGACCTTAGCAATGATGTCATTTAACTGAGAAATTACTTCGAAATTCTTACAGTAGCTCAATTTGGGAGCTGCTGAATGAAGCTGACCCTTGACACTTCGCAAAAGAATAAGGCTTGTGTTGTACTAACAGCTGCTTGGAAACCATGTGTAATAAAGTTTGTTTTTGTGCCCACCACCAGGATAAAAGGTTGTATTCGCCAACTCTGGTACCCTTACACTCCCAGCAGAGCAAAACTGCTTAGATCAAAGTTAAAAAGTCTGCTTCTATGTGGGTGTCTAAGCATTTCACAGTTCCTTATGCTAAAAGTAACAGTGTACTTGCAAAGGCCAGCAAATGCTGCTCTTCTTGTTCAGCTTCAAACATGACGTTTTCCCCCTCTTCATCCCATATAGGTTTCCATAAAGGTTCAGGGTTAAAACTTTTTTATGGAACATGCATAAGTCTCCTATCAAAATATATCAAGGGGGATTTTTGCTTTGTGTTTGGGGCTTTGTTCTTTTTGCTGCTAGCGACAATTATTCTGGAAACTTCAGGGTCGGGGATTATTTTTGTCACAGAACGAGGACAGTGTAAATACAAAATGTAAAGCAGAACTTAGAGAAGTGCTTCAACGAGTTGTTTGACTAAACTGAAATAAATGTTGATTTATTCAAAAAAAAAAAAAAAAGCATGCCCTTTCTGGATCTTGTTAGTCTTGACTTTTTATTTCCTTTCTTTCTAAAGCAAAATGTGTGCCTCTTGACTTCAGAAATCTGCTCTCCCAGCTGTGAGGCATTACGGGAAGGCTGCTCCGACGTGCGCTCCCAGCAGATGTGTTGGACTTGCTCTCGCTGTGCTTTGGGCTGGTCCGGGATGTGTGCTGGGCACAAACCTGAGGCAAGAGAATGGGTGAATAGAGTCGAGCGCGTAGAAATACTGCATCTGGCCTCAAACTCTGCTGTGTGGAGCAACTGCTCTTTTTCTGAGCTTTCCCACACTCTTTTATTCAGTAAAAACCTGTTCTAAAAAGTTGTTGCTTTGCTGGGGAGATAAGCGATGTTCCCTTGAAGGACTCAAGGCAGGCCAACAACGTACCTATCTCATAGTATTTTGGGATAGGAGCTGGCTAGGAGTATCTCGCTTATCAACGGGCTGGTGGATTCACTCTGTGGACGTTTTTTCTCTTGTTATTCCTGTCACAAACTCAGCAGCTTATATGAGCGGTCAGATTGGACTCTGAAGCAGGATGAATTTGTCAGGCTGATAAACAGAGAGAAGAAGGCTCAAACCTCCCACTGGAGAAGTCGTAGGTACCCGTCACAGTTGTAAGCTGTTATATGGAAACACGTTTCTGAGCGGGACACCCAGAGACCGCAGATGTTTTGGCTGCTGTTCAAGTGCTCGGTGCCGTGGGCTTGAGTTGCACACTTCCCTGAGAGTCGTCTCTTCGGAGGCACAAAGACGTGTTCTGCCTTCACGTGCAGCAGCTCCTCTGAGGATTCGTCTTCCTCTTTTCCCCGTGCCCTCCCTACAGTCACCTCTGACAATAGCTTTAGGTCCACATGAAGCAGCAGATACAACAGAGATGACTTCTGTAGCTGTTTCTCTCACTAGGCGCTCTTGGACAGTAACACAGTCGTTTCAGCAAACGTTCTCTCTGTGCCTTCCCCTTGTGCTGTTTCTCTCCCTGGGGGCCCAGCTCACTCATTCAGCACGCTCTCAGGATTTCAGTAACTTTTCTTGCACCGTCTCTTGAGACCGCGCGCCTCTGTGCTGTTTCTGCAGGCTTTTGGTTTTATCTCACTCTTTGAAACTTTCCCAGAACTGCAGTGACTTTTCTCTGACCTCCAGGAACTGGAGCTCTCGAGCCCTGACACTCTGACTGGCACAACCAAGACCTGGAGACTACTTTGGGATGTCAGCTTTCCCAGCGCATGCTGGATGAAAGCTGCATCTGAGCAACACCAGCTAAAAATAAAAGCTATTCAACTGGAGCTAATGGCGGGTTGCCATGAGTTATTGCTCATTAAAGTGAATTGTCAGATGCTTAACTTCAGCTAATCATTTCCTGCTGCGAGATCAGCCTGGTATGAAACATACTCAAATGTGGGAAGGGGATTCACAATAACTAAATTTAGCGAAGGGTTTAATTTCCTCGGACTCCCTCTGTAGTTAATGGAAAGAGAGAAGCTCCTGCGGGGTGTGATGCCGGCTCTGCGTCGCCCTTGGGCAGAAGTGTGCGCAGCTCCTTGCCTGCCGAGAGCGTGAGGTGAGCTGCTGCCTGCCACAAGAATGAGCTTTTCCAAATGATGCCGTTTGCCCACTCCAGCTAGGTGAGCGCTTGTTTTCCTCAGATTAGGTTTCTACCTGGAAGTAATGATCAGGAAGTGGAATATTAAAACCAACAGATAGGTGACCAAAGGCAAAACCCATAGGCAAAATCCCCCGGGAGCATCCCCTGCTTTGCAGTGTAGCTAAAGGGAGCTCTGCAGATCATCCTCTATTTCAAAGCAGCTCTTCTTTCCCATTTCCAAGAAATATCAGCTATTCAATAAAGAAACAGTGTGTTCTGAATGTTGTGTGATTAATTTAGTATTTAGTCCTTTTTTTTCCCCCTGTTCTTTTTGGAAGTCAGTCTTGTATGCATGTTTGGCAGTGAAACAGAAAGTCAAATTTTGAGTTTTTACATTACAATGATTGGAAAGTTTGTCAAGTACATCTGCTTTTAGCACTGTAGGCTACTTTCTCTATTGGACTAGAAACTTTTGCATAAAATATTTAACTCCATACCACTCTACTTGAGTTTGGACAGAAGTAATTTCATCCACATAAATGGAATTGTGAGAATCCTGCCAGATTGATTTGTGCCTTTTGATATTACTTCCAGCTTGAAGCTTCAAATGATAGTCCAAGACACAAACAGAAAATCCAGTTGAACCTTCTCAATTCTTCTGTTTCCAGGAGATTATAAAGTCAGGGAGAACATTTGAACGTCTGAGCAAAATTTGCATTTAGATATCAGTTGTGTAGTTTGAATGTGTCTTTACCCTCTGGTGTCAAACCAGGTCCTACATGGTTTCCTCTCATTTTTCCCTCGAGCCAAAGCGCGGGGCAGGTCTGGGGTTGGACACGTGTAGAGCGGCCGAGTGGAGCTGGGAGTGGATGGGGAGCTGTGGAGGACTCCAGGGCGAGTTTTGCAATTCCATTGTGAACATTTAACGTACTCCTAATCTACAGGGCTTTTCAAGCCAGTTGTCCTCTATCTTTGTCTGACGCAGGCACTGAAAATTTCCTTGTGTTCACTACGTTCTTTGCCGGAGCTTTTTCGGAGGCAGTGCCCGAGGAGACAGTTTATTTGTTGACATTAAAAGTTGTCAGATTCATTATTTACATTGTTACGAACGAGTGTTTTCTCTTGAGGAATAGCTGTAAAGTGACTTTGTCTTATCCAAATGTTGTTACCTCCCAATTTTTTGCAAATCCATGCCAGGTTTTACAGGCAGAATAGGCTCTAACACTAAAACTGGGATCGGTACTGTCATCTGCCTAAGCCACAAAGTTTTGTAACCCTGACTCCTGCCAATAAAAATGTTTCACTGAGTGTGTTTTGGACATTTAATACAAAAACACAGAAGAGACCAAAGAAGCGGTTTTCATACCTCATTCTGCCATCTTTCTGTCTGTCGACTGGCACTTTAGCCCTGAAGCCCTCGAGCAGATCCGAGGTGGCTCTCGCAGCAGCATTTCCCGAGGGAGAGTATAAAGTCTCAAGGGGCTGAGAGCTGTGGAGTGTACAGCCTGTATGGTGAAGGACATGCTCTTGGAAAGGGCAGAAGAGGGCACATTTTGATGGTTTAGATGATTCTTGTTTGTTTAGTGTGAAATACTAACATAGAGGCTTTGTTTGTGTGTAGGATGGGTCTAGATGACTCCTGCTTTCCAAGATTTTCTGGTACAGAGATTCCTGTTCTTCAGGAAATAATAGCTCGAGTAAAGACCGAGTTAGTCTTTCACCCACATCTGATTCAATTCCATCTTTGTCAAAAATGTTATTTTACAGGAATCACTAAATATGGAAAATGGGCTCTGTCGAGCACAGCAGAGCTAATTTATGTGCTCATCCGTCAGATTGTCGTTATTGGCTTTCATTCATGAGTGGAATTATTTCTGCAAAAAAATTATTGATTTAAATGCACATGCTAATAGGATTACAGAGTTCCTATTCTGGCTCATCTTCTTTGACTTCTGTGGAAAAATCCTTTTCTCTCAGGCTGTTTTTCTGGGGTGAGAAATGGAGCCATACGTGTATCAGAAGAAGATTCACCTCTTCTCACCGAAAGCAAGATTGTGCCCTGCCATAGTCACCCGTCTTCATAGCCATATGCTGTATGAACTTCTGGTTATGGAAACATATTTTCTTCCTATTGTATATGATCTGTGATTAGTATAGATCAAAAAGGGAAGTCTAATGTTTTCTTCTGAGTTGCTGTGAGAAGCCTTTCCCTTTTCCCGTTAGAGATCTGAGTTCCTGCAGATAAGTCCAGTGCTGCATGAGTCTGATCAGACAGACCTCCACTCCCATGCGTGCTCTGGGGAACGGGGAAGTAAAAATAAAACGCCTTGTATTTATGTTCCAGCAGTAATTCCTGCTGACTCAAAGGGGAATGCAACTGTGCCTCTAAAACGGGTCTGTGAGATTTTTGTTTTTGCTTTCACCCAAGGTTGCACAGAACTGGAACCTTCCATTTTTCAAGTGAAAGAGCTGTGCTTTTATAGACTTCTGTTCATTTGAGCAACAAAACCAAAGATTTCATGCCTCTGGCCGTGCAAAAGCCCTGAATGTTAAAGCACTTCGGTCTGGCTGAGTATCTGTCACAGTCTTATTGCCAGAAGTTTCTTGGAGGTTTGCTTAGGGGTGTTTTGGAAACCATCATTTCTTCTGTCTGAATGAATGGTTTGGCCAGGAAATCAATCTAGCCACGCTAGTCTGCTGACCTCCCTACACCCATTTCGCTTCACCAAATACCTTTTTTTTAGATGCGTGTGTCCCAGGACATTGGTGGCAGGACAACTGCTTGCTGCAGCTCTCTGCTGGGCCCCGGCATTCCTGCCGACACGCTGTGGTGCAAGGGCAGCCCCTGCTTTGCTGGTCCTTGCAGGCGGTGGCGGCTGCTTGAATTACCATGCAAAGTGCCGCTGCATCTTTTCCAAAGTGCTCCCTGGATTTTCTTAAGCGAACTGTGTTTCCGAACAGCTCTGCCAATACAGTTTGCAAAGCACATATGTGCTAGTGCTTTGCAAGAAGAGCATGGTAACATGTCCTCCTCTTCCGCTTGATCCACCTGGTGTCTGGATCTCAGGCTAGTATCAAGTGTCATGATTAATGTGTTTGTAGCCGTACGTGCCGCAGAAGCAGTGGAGCTCACACAAGCACGGCTTAGGAGGTTGTCTCCAAAGTCTTTCCTGGCAGATTTTTTTGTTGCATGTTTCTGTCTCTCATTTTGTGAGCTCTGCTCTTCCTTGAGCTCCAGTCCTGCCTCCACAACCATGTCGAGGTGACCTGCTTTATGTGTAAAGGAAATCTTTCTCAGCAGGGCTGGCAAATGGCAAGTGTGACTCGCTCACAAATGTGTCTATATTTGCAGTTCCTTTAATAAAGAAAAGGAAAAAAGGTTATGAATATTGTATGTGGAATCTCGGTGTGGGTTTTGGATAGTGCATGTTTGGCAACGGTGGGAAGCGGAACGCTGAGATGGGAGTGCTTTGTACATGTGTAGAGTGCTGGGTAGACCAAACTCACCCCACCTCGAGGGGCTCTTATGGTGGCTGGGGAGATTTATACCAGCCTTTCTCTTCCACCTCCCCACCTATCCTCCAGCCAGTGGAGACTACATTACCATGTAAAGGCGAGATAAGGCCACATTTCAGTCTTGGGCTGCATGGGCCAAGCGAAGCCCAGACTCTGTCCCAGATGCCTTACAGTGGTCAGCCAGGGCACGTCAGTGGACAAGGAGAAAGAAGGAGACTTCATATCTGCCAGGGTTACATACAGCATGGCACGACTGAGATTTTGTAACCCCTTGGTAAATAGCCTTTTTCATCACCAAAAGCATGACCTTGAGCCGGAAAATCCAGAGCCTCCTTCAAGTGGGATCACTGCACGGTGTAACCCACCTCCCTCTGGAAACCTTTGGGTTGGCTTTCATCATGGCTTGTCACTCTGGAGGCCTGATGTTCGGTCTGCAGAGGTTTCCTGGTTCTAGGTTAAACTTTGGACAAAATTCCTGCAAATGGGTAGGGTGGGCTGTGGGCCAGCTCAGGACTTGGGCTGTTTCTCCCCACCTGCTGCCTTCCCCGGGATGACAGGGGACAATGACTGACCGTCGCTTCCCCGGGATGGCCTCGAGCGAAGAGGGCTGCAATGTGAGAGGTGCTGTGTGTCAGTCCGTGTCCCTGCCGTGGCTGTGCCGCTTGGGGAAGGGGCCCTGCTTGTAAAACCAGAGGCATTTCCTGGTGGGAAGGGAGGTCCCTGCCCCTTCCATCATGGACTGTGGGGTTCCTGGGTTTAGCCCTGCCTCAGGCCCGCCAGGCTGAGGTAGGATTGCAGGTCTCGATAACAAATCCTTGGGGTGGATGGGGTTATCCCAGGCTCCATTTAGCCTCCTATCAGCTCCCTTCCCTTACTAAAAGTCAAATTCATAGAATCATAGAATCATAGAATGGTTTGGGTTGGAAGGGAACTTAAAGATCATCCAGTTCCAACCCCCGGCCCTGGGCAGGGACACCTCCCACTAGACCAGGTTGCTCAAAGCCTCATCCAGCCTGGCCTTGAACACTTGAAATTGGCAAGGTGCTGTCACCTGGAGGTAGGGGTTTGGATTGTGTTACTTCCAAGCTGTAGTAAAAACCTCTCTGTACATTAATCAGCCGAGATGTGGGAAGATCGGCTTGTCCTTGGTTCTCCTCAGCCTCCCCCCGAGCCCAGTGCCCAGCAAAGGCAGCAAGTCTGTGATACGGCTGCTTGCCCCAAATCATCCCTGACAGTGGCAGCCTCCACAGAGCGATCGCTTCCAGCATTTCTCCTCCTGTGACTGCAGCCCGGCTCCCCTTGCACCAGTAATTCCCAAAGTTAATCCTCCTGCAGCAGGGGTGGGAGCGCGGGCACTTGAGGTCACCCCCCTCAGCACAGGGGCCTTTGGTGCTGCTGGGGGGACGGAGGGGCCTGGGCACTTGCAAAATCAAAGTCCCCATCGCGAAACCCTGACTGTTGCTGACACAAGGTGCGCTGATAAACTCCCAGAGCAACACGTGGAGCCTGCGCGAGGAGACTGGCTCAAGCCTATTGAGTGGAAGATAAGCTGGCCGCTGACAAATATTATCTTGCGCTAGTTGATTTAACGCCACTTCGTGTGCATGAAATAACATCAGCGGGAGCTGGCTAAACCCAGGCCTTTTTGAGATAAGACTGCTACTTTGCCCTTATGGAGGAACGTCAGCAAAACCCCAGCAGCTCCACCTGGGATCTGTCCTCCTCCCAGTCCCTCTCACACTCACTCCTGTCATTAGAAGACAGATGATTTGGATTTTCTTCCTCTCTGGGAAATGAACTTTGACTTCCTCTAGCTTGTTACAATTATTTCCGTATGTTCTAAAAACCTAACTTTTGACCTCAGGTATGTAATAAATTATTGGTTCGACTTCTGACTCAGGCTGTCTATGGTTATAAAATATAATAAAAGTATTATAACTCTCACGGTCTGTATTTTACAAGCTGGCAGGCTGCAATCTCTGCTCGGTGTGTAGCCAGCTGTGAGCAGCAGCTCTGCATGCAGGTAGCAGGAACCGGCTTCTAAAACAATACAAGTACTGATTCTCTGGGAGAGTGGCTCTCCCTCAGCATGTGTACTACCCAGTATCTCTAATATTTGTTGCTGAACTGCCAATATCTGGATGCACCAGGCTATTTTCATGCGTTGTAACTTATGTTTTTGTTTTCTGCTCGGAACGATAAAAGATTCAGAGATAACCATCTAAAAATGTTTAATAACATCAGCTGACCGCTTTCTGATGTACAATCTGAGATGTATCTGACAGGAGCGTGACAATTTCTGAATTCTGTAAAAAAAATATTCATCTTAAACTGTGTGGGATTAAACGCCTCGGTCCCTGATTGCTCCTGGAGAAGGAGTTGCCGTGCCATGGCTTCAGAAATGTGAAAGCAGGGCGCTTGTTCCTAAAGGGCAATTGAGAAATCTTCCAGCAACTTGTTTGCTTTGGTTTTAAAGACTTATTGACATTGGCACATCTTTGGTCTGTTGCTTTTGGGGGGAGTAAGGGAGGTTGCACCCATTTCTAAAGTGCTAGTCTGAACATAGGTATCCATAATTGCGGTTGGATACAGTTCAGCAGAATCTCCTGCTTAGATACAATGGAAATAATTTTTAATTTTAAGCTTGCCTTGTATCTCCTTCTTGGCAGTTTCCTTTGGTTTGGGCAATGTGTCATCTTTTATAATGGTTCATTCCAATTTCTTAGTTCTAGGGAAGGTGAGAAGTCTTCTGACAAATTGCTTTCAGGGGCAAAGGAGATAATTTTAAGGTGCTTCAAATAACCTTCAAAAGTTAATAAGTAGTCTAACTAACAGTAATGTCATTGGGGTCTGGAAACGGCTAAGGAACATTTATGGAATCGGAACCTGACAAAGTGTTGGTGGCTGTCAGGTCTCCTGTAGTAATCTGCTTTTTGTGCTTATTTTCCTCCTGGCAATTCACAATGAAATCTGTGGGAAGAAGCTGAGAAATTCAGCACTTAGCATGAAATTCAGGCTTTCATCAAAAACTAGATAACTTTGCTGTCTTGCAATCTATCATAAGCACAGATAGTGTGGTAGGAAATGAGAGAAGTGTGTAAGATTGTGAAAAATGCTCGTTGCAGGGCATATTCCTCTCTCTGGTGTTACATTTACACAATGTCCATAGGTCACAAAACCTTTAATCGAGGCAGCTTGTATTTTCATGCTTAGGACTGCCAAGCGCTTTGTGTGTGCTAGGAAATAGAGGAGGTGCTGGTATTATCTCTCACTTCATTGTTTTCTTCCAGACGCATATTCAGGCTCTTCCAATGACAATGGGGGCAAGTCTGATTCAGTGGCCAACTTGCAACCTCAGCCATCCCTCAACTCCATCCAGAGCTCTCCCGGCCCCAAGCGCTCCACCAACACACTGAAGAAATGGTTGACTAGTCCTGTGCGCCGGCTGAACAGCGGGAAGACCGAGAGCAACATCAAGAAACAAAAGAAGGTGCGAGATGGCAGGAAGAGCTTTGACCTCGGCTCACCAAAGACCGGAGATGAAACCACTCCTCAAGGAGACAGCGCAGATGAGGTGTGTGTTAGTGTTTGTTCCAGGAAAGACCATAGCCCTGATAGTCTCTTCTGTGATGTGTGATTCATGCTTGAGTAAACACTTAGGGTCTAGAGGGAGCAGCGAATCATATGTAAAATTGAATTGATTAAAGTTGTGTTGGAAACAGCATTGTCGTCCAAAGAGCAATGGAATATATAGGGAACAGCATTTCGGAGCCTGCATATATTATTGTCCTTTGACTAGATATTTTTAATAGCCTATTAGAAAGCTGCCAAGGATAGAAATTGAGTTATTCTTGAGCAGCTGTTATCACTTTTTGCCGAGGTTCATATCACCTTTATCCTACCATGGCAGTGTAATTCCGTATTGAAAGAAAGCACTCGGAGAAATAGGCATGTTTCTGTTAAATCTGCTACGTATTTGTAGCCGCAGGCATGTTCTTTGCCAGAATGGCTCTTTCCTGAGAAAGTGAATAAGGAATTACAAGCCAAAAATGGAGAAGATACTAACTGAACGCAAATAGAGGACCACATTTTAAAAACTGTGCATTGAGCTGTTGTCATTTAAATTAAAAAATACTTTTCCATCAGCACACAGACAGATATAACTGCCCTAGCTGCTTGGGTGACCTATAAACTGTATTTCTGTAACTCTTAGGATGCACCAAGATTAACCAGCAAAACCTCATGTCTTTATTGGTTTTCTTCCATGAGGCTTAGCTTTACCTGCAGTTTTCTCCACCCAACGCAATATTGAGCTAGTATTAGTATTAACAGACTCAAAGCCTGGTGGTAGGGCTCAGATATCTAAAAAGATAAAAGAAACCTGTCCATTCTTCTAATTATATTTAACTTTTCTTCAGAAGAGCAAGAAGGGTTGGGGAGAAGATGAACCAGATGAAGAGTCTCACACACCTCTTCCTCCTCCTATGAAGATTTTTGACAATGATCCAACCCAAGATGAGATGGTAAGGCCTCCCCTACTGTATCAGTTTGCTGTTTAAATGTGTTTCTCACATAGCCATCTCACAGTGGTTTCATAGTGGTCTTCTAGCATCCAGGGCCTAGACTTGTGGTTATAAGAGACACCTATGTGCAAATCATAATCTAATACTTTTCACCAAGTAGATTTACAAATAATGCTGGATAAGCAATTTAGCCCTGGCATCCCATTTCATGACAGGTCAGTCGTGTGCTTGTGTTGTGTGTGGTCAGAAATTCCACTCAGGCTGATAACGCATATTCTCCACGTCTGTTTGAAAAGTGCCATTGGTGTCTGGCAGTAGCAGCAGAAAAGGTATTTGGTGGCAGCCTGGGCCCGAGGAGTAGGAGAGATGCTGGACTCTTCTTGAATCCAGAAATAGGACCTTTACCAAGAATTAGATAGCTTGGGCTCTCTACTTAGGCTTTGTGTGTGACTGGGGTCCAGGAACGTTGTCAGTCTGTGCCCCACCATCCACCCTCCGTTCTGAAGTGCCTTAAAACTTGCAGATGGAAAAGCCTACCCAGTGCTATCATTTGGCATTTTCGGCATGTGTGGCTGATCATCGCTGAATGGTCCATCACCTCCAGTTAGTTCAGAAGGCCACAAGGTATCTGAAGTCCCTCTCAGGAGGGTGGGAAAGGCTTTGATCTGCCCATCTTTGTGCACCAAGCTGGTGGTGACAGTTGTCTGCTGTTGACTAAGGTCTCTTGAATGTTAAGTCAGAATTTGCTGTGGTAGGTTGGTGCAGTGGCTTGCAGAGTCCTTCAGTTGCTCTCTGGGACTTGGGGTAAGAATCTGTGAATATGGCTATGACAGTGCTTTGCATTCACAGACAGTGCAGGTCTTGTCTGCACGTGTCCTCCCCCAGCCTTTCCTGGTGCTGTCGTCTCCCTTGTAGAAATCCATCCTCCTGTTTAGCTTTTTCCTGCTTTCCTGCTGGCATCTGTTTTTAGCACTTCCACTTCTATATCTCTATCCTCTGATTGTAATTATTGCATGCAAAGAAGCAAGGATAGGCGAGATTAATAAATTGTCAGAAAAAAAACAACCCAGAATGTTCTTGGGGAAGGTTCGGGCAGGAGTTTGGAAATACAGAGAGAGAAGGGCGCAAATATTTCTGGGACTCAAGGAGCAGAATGATGGAGGGGAGGATTCGGGGGCTTGCTGCTAATCTGTCAGGAAATGTTATGACATTGTGGTGGCAGCAAGACCAGAAGGAAGCAGCTGGAGTCGTGGACTCTTGCCCTTTGAGTGCTGCGTGTGCTGCTGGCTGTCTGGCGAGGGGCAGAGGTGAAAGGCCGGCGAAGCAGAGCTGTGGTGGATCTATGCCCGGCACAATAGCAGTTGCTCCTAGCTTGTTCCTCTTGCTGTTTAGCTAAATGTTTTGGGGTTAGTTTGCTTTTTGGTTTTGGGGGGGGGGGGAAGTGTTTTGGTTCTTTTTTTAAAGAAAAACAAGACTGCTTTATCTCAAGTCATTATTTTTGATTTTTAACATGCCACGTGATTTCAGTATTTCTTAAATACATTTCTGACAGCGCTGATGTTGTGGAACTAAACTGTTTTCCGCTCCAGATGTCTAAGCTTTATAGAGCATTTTGGCATCCTGTTTCTTCACCCGCTCCTAAAAGAGAAGATTAAATAGAGCAAGATGCATCTGAAACCCTTTTTCTCTCTCTTTCTTCCCCTACTCTTCATCACAGGGGAAAAAAACTTCACCTCACAAACATGGCTCCTGCATTCCCTGGCACAGGAGCACTGCGTTAGTGATATTTGAGCCGTGCTGGAGCCAAAAGCTCTTTAACGGTGTTAATTTGGGCACAGTTCCCTGCTCATGTCCTACTACTGCTTGCAGGCACAGGCTTAGGTTGGACCAGTAGCAGCATGGGGAAGTGGCAGTGGTAGGTGGCAGATGTCTGCACAGTGTAGGAGGTGGCACCTTTCCCTGAGCCCATCTGCAAAGCAGCAATAACCGTGCCTCGCTGCTCCTGGAAGCTTCTATAAAGACAAATTGCAAGACATCTTCGTATTAGAAATTCATAATTTACTTCCTGGGACATAGGAATACCGTTTTTCAATTTGCCCCACACAAACCAGACTCTCGTCAATCACAGAAGTTTTATTTTACCCTGAAAGACTTGTCGGCAGCAAGTGTTTCCATGTTCCCTTCAAAATCCTGCAGTTATTTATTTTTCAAAGATATTGAGCAATTTCAGTTAAAAGAAGTGAGAGCAACAGCTGTTTAGTGCCTCCAAAAATTGGACTCCTCCTTCTAGGATGATTATGTTTGACGGTTATCATCTATGTATTTGTCCAGTATCTCTTCAAAGTCCCTATTTTCAGTCTTTTTTTTCCCTAGACACGTCTGTCCGCATTGCAGGTGAAACAGGCTCTTTGAACTTTTGCATTTGTATGAGATTCCTGCATTACCAGCCTAATTCCTCAATTACCAGCCTGATTACCTGTAGGTTTTGTTGTTGTTGTAATTAGAACTGTTGATTAGATACATTATTTGTGAAAGATGAGACGACAAGTGGCAGGCTGGGCACGCTTTGGCTCTATCACAAGGCTTCTGGTTGGGATTGGTCTCCTTTGCCTTTTTTTTCCTCCTCCTGGCGCTGTGTCACTCAACATGAGCAACCTCCCCAAAGGGCCGCTTAAAGACGTGGCCAGCTGCCTAATTCCTGCCATCACATTTCCATGTCTCACCCTCCAGCACTATTTAATCTCAGATGCGTGTTCGTTGGCACCTGCACAGTGACTTCACTGAAATAGGTGCTCTCCAGAAGACCTTTATGAAGCAGCGGAGAGATGAATAAGCTTTTTAATGATTTTAATGCAGAATTTATAAAAATTTACCCATGCTTTAGTCCGTGTCAGCCTGCCAAAAGCAGGTTATCAAAGGGTTTGTAGTTTTAGTCAGTGCTTGTATTTTGTTCAGAAGAAATGTACGTACAGGTGAGCTAATAAATACCAATTCCCATAGCTATCACATGAGTTTGGCTTTTCAAAATGAGGTTTCTTAGGACAAAGACCAAGGGGTGAAGAGGCCTATATAGAGCAAAAACCTTAAACTAAGACTGAATATTGCACACAGAGGCCAGTCTTTGCAGCGCCTTGGGGGATGCTTGGGTAGCACATTGAAGAGGTCTCAGTGTTTCTGGAGATTTGTAACAGCCAGCAGCTAGTAGCTGTGACTACCTGGATGTGGAGATAGCCAAAGACATTACATGATGTCAGGCACCTAAAATTGAATACCTGCAACCAACAGACAGGTATAGAGAAGCGAGACTGAAAACATTCTAACTGATGTCAATAGGGAAAAGCAGGCATCTCCAAAGAGTGTTTCTGTTCTCCTGTGCCAGGTGCCTCGGATAGATGAGATATGTAGGGGTATTTTCTCTCTGCTGATTGCAGGGAGGAGAGAGAAAAGATACACATTTTAAATGGCTGAAGTTGCCTGTATGGGAGGTGTCATCTGACTTCATTTGGAATTGCAATTGATCTGTAGGGAAGGGAGGGGGAATGATTTGTTCCCCCCTGCCTCCCTCTCCTATTGCCTGTAACTCCATGTGTACCTTGTACTTAACCACATTTATTAAATATGTATGTATGGGGGAGGGGGTAATTTCTTATACCTGCAGTAAGAAGATCAATTTTCTGGAGTCTGTAAGACTGTAGATGTCCTTTGAAGGAGGAACCTACAGACATTAAGAGTATTGCAGCCTGGTCGCAAATGAACTTCAGCTGTTTGACGCTGTTCCCTGGTTCCCAGCCTTGGAACTGCTGCAGGGAGATGTGCAGCCAGAAGTGGATGGCAATTCTGTGCTTGTCTGATACGGCAACTCACCTGACCATGCATGTGGTCCTCTAACCCTCCTGCTCCCCTTCCACGTTCGTTCTCCTGTCTCAGAAGCTGCTTCACTGACCGCTGGTTTCCTACTCCCTTCTCATCCTGCTAACTTGCTTTTCCTTTGCAACCTGGTGTCTTGCAGTCCTCTTCTTTGCTAGCTGCTCGACAGAGCTCCTCCGATGTCCCAACTGCTGCGGATCTTGTCAGTGCAATAGAAAAGTTGGTCAAAAGTAAGCTGGTAAGTTTAGTGTTGTGAAAACTGTGTACACAACAGGCCTGATATGACTCTAGGGAAGGGCTTTAAAGCCTGCCTCTTGTTTCTGGTTTCCTTGCTTTCCACCTTCATCTGCTGTGCTTTTATTAACCCTCTGTGCTCTACTTCGCAGTAGAGTGTCTAATATTTTTGCTGCCCATGTGAGATGAAGGCTACATCTCGCGTTGCCGTGTAGGCTCTGCGCTGCATAGCGGAAAGGCCCTTTTGAAGCGGGCTTTGCAGAGCATGAGCTCCGGTACTGTACTCTTTCTGGGGTCTTGTTGGTGTTCAAATATTTTACGCAGTGGGATGTTTTGCTTGTTTTGTTTTAAAGCTTGTTCTGAGGCACAGGAGTTTTACTACACAACACATGAATTTGTTGGGTATTCTGGCTTTCCTGAAAAGACCCTCTAAAGAGTAGAACTGCTTGAAGTATCCCAGCTGTGCTTTAATTTTACAGAGGTTCATGTGTCGCTTTTAATCTGCCTTGTCAACTTTCTCTGACAGGGAGTGGAATAAGCAATAAAAATGTTCTGGGTTTAATTTGTTCAAAAATTTCAGTATCATGCACTCTCCCCGTCTGGTCCCATGTCTGCTGGACAAGGACTAAATCCTGTTTCATATCTTGGCCTCCCTTAAGTTTTCCCTGAAACAATTCAGAACATTAATATAAAAGCTAAACCTTTTTCTACATATCCCAGGACCTCTAAAATTAGGAAAATGCTTGCTTTGAGCAAGTTTAACTTAATTAGCAAGTGAGGAGTAAAGCAGCGTTATAATGAGCCTACAAAGGTTCATTACCTTACATATACTTGAAGGATGAAGAGAGTAAAAACAAAAAAAACCCAACCCACTGTGATCATTGAATTACTGTAACTCTGTGCAAGCAGCTTTATCTAGCCAATCATTTCAGAGGGTTTTGGTATTTTCTCCATTTGAGATGTTGGTACATGAACATAGTCTGTGTTCTTAGAGTGCTTGATAAGGATAAGTGGTGAAGGAGCTCTTTGTGACATGGGAAACCAAGAAGGACATTCCAAGAAAATTTGCTCAAAATAGTTTTATTCCATGGAGGGACTAACAAATTGAAAAGTATTTCATTAATCCAGTTACATTGTATTTTTTTTGTCTTCCCCACATGCAGGCTGTTAGGTCAATTGCAATTACTTTCCAGGGATTTGGGGGAAACTTTAATTACTGTGGAATGTTACTATGTATCCATGTATTTCTGTGTCATTTTGTGTTTTACTTTACTACAAAGAATCCCCATTCTGTCTGGCAGACGAACACTGAGCACGTGTAGCCTAACACTGGTTCTGATTGAGACACCAGCATATTTTCAGGTTGTTTTGAAATAATTTGGAAAAGCTTTCTCATCCTGGGGCTACTGGAACATCTTTTTCCACCTTCTAGCAAAAGGACATCTTCCCTGTTTTAATGCTTTTTTGGGGGAGTCTTATACCGACTTATACCTAGTTTGGTTGTGTTTCACTGAGTCCTGCGGGAAAGTATTGCTGAATCTTCTGCTTGGTTTTATACTGCAGTGTTGATTGATTGCAGAACTATCTTGAAACAGAAGATAACGCTGATGCTGGAGTTCAAGGATAATGTTTATTCTATCATTCTTTGGGGTTTTTTTAGACCCTTGAAGGAGGATCTTACCGAGGAAGCTTAAAAGATGCCACTGGCTGCCTAAATGAAGGAATGACACCTTCAACTCCCCCACGAAACCTTGAAGAGGAACAAAAAGCCAAAGCAATGAGAGGCAGGATGTAAGTTGTCTTGCTGGTTCTTCTTTCTGAAATATGCCCGCAAGGAGGACATATAGCTACAGTGAAAGAATACTTTGTAGTCAGTGAATGAGCATGCAACTGGGAGTAAAACTGTGTTTTGCTTGCTTCTGCTTTTTCTTAACCTGTAAAAATACTCTATAAACACACTTGCACACCCAGGAATTTTATCATCACTATAAAATGTACAGCTTTTACCGCAGATAGCAAATATCTGTTGCTGTAAAAGCCTCTGAACAGCTAGACGAGTATTACTGAGATGTTTTCCTTGGTAATTACTGCATTGCCAGAGGTAAAATCAGCTCTCAAAGCGTTATATGTGGTTTACCTTGTTAGCTACCTTGAAGGAAAAGAACAGAGAATCCCACTAGGATTATTTGAATGAGTGAGGGTTTTTTTGCCTTAGTTATTAGCAAAGGAAGGGACAGAATTCCGATGTATCTGTGGTGGAAACACACCACTGAAGTGAAAGTTTCATTTGGGAAGCCCTCATGTTCATGGTAACAGGAGAGGAAAGAAATGGTGACGGGTCATGAAAGTTGTTTTTTAAAATTATCTGTACACGCCCTTAAATGTAACAAAAATAACAGTTGTGCCCTCAAAGCTTCTCATGATTAAAGCATTTCTTAAATGCATAGTTCAGTTGAAGGACACAGAAAACTGGAGAAACAGAATCCAGAATGATATGAGAGCTGAGGTAGCTGTTTTCTTTATACTGCCTCTTACAGTAACAACAGTAACTGCAATGATGTAATCAAATGGTAGATTGAGGGGAAAAGTAATGGTCCATACAGGTCTCTTTGGAGTACGATAAGGTGAGAGGTGGAAGAAGAGCAGCCCATTTGGGAAAGATGCCAAGGAGGGAAGGAAACCAAGTCAGGGGAGGACAAGGAGGTAGTTAAGCGTAGAAAAGGAAGTAGACGCAAAGTGTCACAGGTCTGTGAAAGCCATCATTTGCTCCTGCAGTTTGTTGTAGGAAGCCAGAGAAGTGATACAGTGAGGGACTGGATCAGCTCCCAGCAGCAGGCAGGGACGTGACAGTCCTGGATGTGTTTCTGAATGGGAAAAGTTTTCTACTAGACAGCCATCAGCCTTCACGCAGGGAACATCTCTGCCCACACCTGTCTCCTAAAAGCTCCTCAATATTGCAAGTTCTTTGGTTTCTCTGGTAGCAATTCATTAATTAGATAACTGGCGACTAACTGCAGGTTGCAGGTTTAGTGCAGAGACCTTGGCCACTGTAAGCATAGATACAGTAACCCTTTCTAGCCTGCGACGCTTCTGGCAGAGGGACTGGCAGCGCGTTATGTGTAATTAGTGGCTGCCTCCATCCAGATTTCCTAAACGCCAGGATGTTTAGGAGCACCTGCTAGTGGCTTTCAGCACAAGACATCTGTCTCCTCTCCAGCTCCGTTGTGTCTGTGTTCTGTATCACTACAGCTCGCTGTTTTTAATTCCATAGCCATATGAGGCAGCTGAGCTCCCAACTCGAGCTGTGACCCCTCCATTTCCCACAAAACAGCAGTTGAATCCTTGCACAGGCTTGGGCAGTAATTTCCTGTGTCTCTGGCAGCACATGCATGCCAGCAGTTAGCCCTGGTGCTAAGAAACCCCTATTCCACCAGGCTTGATTGCTGCATTTCTATGATCAATAAGGTAATAGTCTCATGGAGCAGCATTGTTCAGTATAGATTTAATACAGTTACCAAGATATCCAGATATTCCGATGTATTCAGAAGTGAGGAGGCTCTATCCTTGTTCCAGTTCATGCCATTTTAAATACAGCTGTGTAGTAAATACCTGCTGGTGACCAGGGCAGGCACTTTCCAAGGAACTACCCACCCTTGCTCCATGTTATCAGATGCGGAGATGAGTGAGCTTGAATTTTTGGCAGCATGCATCTTAGAAACCTTAAATTTGGGAGTACCTGTAAACTCCTGTGCAGATAGGCTTCAGAGAACTAATAGAGATGGTCAGGGTTGATTTTTCTGCTTGCTAGGAAGAGGGGAGCTGAGGGAATGCTGGTGCTGAGTTGTGGAGGTGCAGCGGAGGTGCAGACACTGGTTCCTAATAGTGGTGTAAATTTGCAGAGTTAGTCTGTTCACCTGATAGACACCAGCTCACTGCACTGGTTTTTAATTCACACCCACCTGCCTGCATGTCCTGCAGCATTACGTACTACAAGGACCCGCTGCTTCATTTTTAGGGCAGCATTTGGCCAGATGGATCCTTGCAGTAACTCAAACCAAAGGAGAGGTAGTGGGCACGAGGGAGAGGTTCCCCCCATTCCCTCGGCACCTCTCTGTGTTTGCAAGGAGCACTGCAGATGGAGGTGGTGTGAGCTGAAAAGTAACCTCCCAGCACGCCTTCCCGCATGGAGGAGATGTGGCAAGCCTTTTACAAGGGCATGGTAGGTCAGCCAGCGAGAAGGGACTGTACAGCACACGCTTGTTCAGGCCACACGCTGCTGCTTTGTTAAAGAGCAGCCTTTTGCCCCGTGCGTGTTTACTACCCAGGCACACAACTTGGCAGGGCGCTTTGGAGAGCACAAGCATCTGGCATCGCCGCTGCCAGCACTGCCTTCTGCCAAGGGGGCTGGATTTCACTCTCAAATGAACAAGAAGCTGTTTGACCTCTTCCTGCCACGTGTCTTAAGTATCTCCTCTGCTCTGTCTGAGCAAGGGACACGTTGGGAGCGCAGCAGGAGCAAGATTTATTTTCTCAGTAACCTCTCATACTGAGTCCCTCCTTGCAACGCCAGTCTGCTTTTTTCTTTCCTCTAGATATTTTCAGCCAGGCTTTTATCTTAGCACTGTTTGCCCTCAGCCCTATCATTTCAAGTGGGTCAGTCTGCTGATTGATGTGAATGGAATGATATTAGACGTGAAAGCACTCCTCTATCTCGTTAGCCTTGTTGCTGCCGTAGCAAACTTGAGCGCAGATGGGGTTTATTTGTCATGTGCCAAATCTATGTATTGGCGTAATTGAGAGGCAAACTGTCTGCAGCAGGCTGTAACTTTTTGAAATTGTCCTCGAAAGAACATTATGTGATTAGTCAGTTTGACTTACAAAGGAGGGGCTTTTTTTAGCTTGCTGTTGTTTGCATGCATCAGGCCTTGATTACATGACTCTCCTACCCAGGATTATTAGCTCTGAAATCAGCGTAAAACATTTGACACCCACACATAGATTACCTAGGCTGAAAGATTAAGCTCTTGGTTATGACAGAAGATTTGTTTTCCAAGTATTTGAAACTTCCAAATTAAAATTTAATTGCCGACTCTTGGGCAAAGCCAGAGGGACTGGGGCAAGAAATCCTCTCCTGCTTGCTGCGAAATGGCTCAGGACACGTCTCCACAGCTATCGGGGGGCTGCACGGGGGATGGAGGAGAGGAGAGCAGGGAGGGGTAGTTCAAAGTACAGGCAGCTGTTTGTGCTGCTGCTCTTGCACCATCCTGGGATGTGGCGGGGAAGAGGGATAGGAGGAAAGAGTGGTTAAGAGAATTGAAACTACCCTGACCTGAAATGTGACGGTTTTGTCATTTACATTCCACTGAGCTATAAGTGAGTGAAGAGTGACTTGTGTTACACGACCTGGATAATGGTGGGGTTTTATGGAGGAGTAATATGTGGTAAGAGGAGCAAACAGTAACGTCAAGGAATATGGTCAAATACGTGTGTGTTCTGTTTTAATTTAGGTTTGTCTTAAATGAGCTGGTACAGACTGAAAAAGACTACGTCAAAGACTTGGGAACTGTTGTGGAGGTGAGCTGAAGCAAACCCTGCTATGCAAAATGTTTTCCCACTAAAAAGCACCATGCTGACAAGTGACAACAACAAAAAATACAGCATGAGAAACAAACTGCTTTATTTTGCACTCTGCTTCCATGGTCCCCTTCTCATGTTGACAGAAACAAGAAGAAATGCCTTTGGAAACTATTTTTGTTTCCATCTAACAAATGTTGTATTTTAGGTTTCAACTCCAGTGTGCAAAGGTTTTTCTTGGCTACCCTGCTTGTGACAAACTCTTTCTGCTGCAATACAGCCTCGAGGGCAGTGGTCGAGGATAACTTACGCTCCTACCGCTTATTTCGTGCTTTTCTTGCTGTCGTATTGAGTAATGGTAACACATACTTCACCTGAGTTTGCACCTTCACTAAAGTCCTGGGTCTGAATACCTTTCCAGAAGCTGGGTTTGGATCAGTGCTCAGGTGCCTGTGTGGCACATGGATTATTGTTTTGGGAAAAAACACCTGAGATAAAATAATGGTTTGGGTTTTTTCTATTAAAAAACAGTCATAGTTTTTTAAGCTTCAGCTTGTAAAGACCTGGCTGATCCCTAGGGATCATCTGTCAGAACCAACTCACATGCAGGGTCCAGTTTTTTTCCCAGCAAGGACTGAGAACTGGAAGCATGTGATTGAAGTGGGCTTTTGGCAATGCTTTTTGGCATTCACTAGTCCAAGGAGAATTATCAGCCCATCTAACAGTGATTTTCAACAGCTTCCAAACTTGAAGACCTTTGTGTTATCTTCTGCGTGCACCACTGGCAAACCTGACAGGGCTGCAGTGCTCCAAAGGCTTATAAAGAAACTCTCAGGAGGTGTGAGAAATCCTCTTTGTGTGACTCTTTAAACTTACTGCTTGGCTTTGTGCTCCCACAAAATACTCCTGGTGATGAATGGAAGAACTCTGTGGAGAGTCTGGCTTCTTTCTCTTGCCAGAGAAGCCAAGAGCTTGATAAGCTACTTTTGTTTAACTTTTCTCTTCTAATTGCACTTGTCACTTCAATGACGTCTAATAATGGTTTGTATAAGTATGGTAGATATTCAGAATAAATCCTTTAAAGTTTTCTTGTAAGCAAACTGTGTAATTCAAAATATCTAGATGGGTTTCTGGTTTTAAATTGTACCAAAGGTATTTTAAGCCTTTTCAGTGTAAAAAATCGTGACATTAAACTTTTGCTTCTTTGAAAAAAAAGAGTGTAATTATTCTCCCCTTTCAAATGAAGCCTTTGCTAATCACTGATCATTAATCCTAAAGGGCTTCATGAAGAGGATAGAAGAAAAAGGAGTGTCTGAAGATATGAAAGGGAAAGACAAGATAGTATTTGGCAATATTCACCAGATCTATGACTGGCACAAAGAGTAAGTTTTTGGTTTAGTTCCTTTTTAAGCACCTTTCTAACCGCTCATCCATAAAGGATTGGGGTATATGGTGTCTGTATGTCTAAGCTGCTTTTAATTGAACATCAGCAGGTCATTCAGGGCTGAACTTCCAAAGGACGTTGCCTCACTTTAAATGGTCTCTGTTGGTTTGTAAGTGCTGCTTAGTAACTTCACAAATCATCGCTACCTTGAATCCCAAGAACATGTTCTAATTCATGTGCTTTTAGCCACAGTTTCACGATACCCAAGATCCTGATATAGGGCTTTGTCTACGCGATCAAAAACGGCACAACTGCGTGACACAAAGCATCGGTCCTACATAAACTCCTTTTTCCCAGTGAAAAAACTTTAATGGGCTATAGCTTTGCACTGCCTGGCTTCATGGGAGTGTGGTTGTCCTGCCGTCCCTCACAGATACAGCTTTATGCTGGCTCAAACACCATGCCAGGAGGACTGGTTGGTGTGACAGCAATGTTGTTGCGCACAAGAGAGCTTGCTCTGTGTCAGTGCTGCACTGCCGATGGCTCTGCCATTCCTTGCTGGGGAGTCACAACAAGAGGCTCCGTGGGAGATATCATTGTGGTCCATCCCCAGCTCCTGAGCTACTGCTCATAAGCAGTCCCAACATGTCTCCCAGCAAGGTGCTGCTTGTGGGGTACTTGCAGGAAAGCTACTGAGGCTGCCATGATTGTCTGTCTTGGATGACAGCTGTAGGCTCAATCCATCCCAATGATGAGCAGTAGCAATGCTGGGAAGTCATGGGTTCCTTCCTACGTCTTGTGGTTCTCAGCAATATGAACATCTTAACAGGATCATGAAGACTGACCATACCAGTAGTATTTGGCAAGTAGGGTGACAAAATGCAAATACTTTCAAGATACTTCCCATGTAAAAGCTGTGACAGGCTTTGGCCTGGGTGATGCTTTTGACTCTGAGCTAGGAACTCTGTTCCATGAAAATCTTACTCTGTCCTCATAGAAGTAGATTTTGAAAGCTGCTGGAAATGTGAGGCTTATTTCAAACCCTGGGCCATTTCCACTGTAACTTTATGAACAGCAATGTCTTGCTTATGGACAATATGGTCATCATTTCAACTCTGCCACTCAAAAATACTCTACAGCTCTGGCTAACTAGAACTTGAGCAATGGACACCAGGCTGGATCTTCCTTCAGCTCTGGACATTTCCCTCACTCAGGAAAAATGGTGTCCTTCCCATCATGTGTCCCACAGGTGCTTATCTCATGGCTTGGGCCTGTCCTTATGTTCTGACAGGTGCCCTTGTGAGCACAAACCAAAAAATCTCAGAAAAAGCTTCACCATATATTAAGTTGGTATCAGCAATGGAGTGTTTTTACCAGTGCCATGTGTGATGATAGTTTTCTGTAACACACAGGGAGGGATTCCCTATTTTTAGTTCTGCATATCTAGGTCAAGAAGTCTATGTAAATGCAGATGAATTTAACATTTATAGAGGATTGAGTTGTGGAAGCAGCTGTATCTAGTGGTAGCAATAGGGATGTTTAGTTGGGACAGCTGTCCAATGTGCATCTTTTTTTGAGGTTCTGGGATTTCTTGGGACCAGACCATTCCAGGCATGTCCTCTCACCAAATCTGGCTACTGTAGCAAATTCATGGAGGTGTTTGAGACAGAAATCCTGTAGTGAAAAAAAGGAAGATCATGGAAAGGGAGATTGTCAGGATTTGCCTACCAGATAGAAAAACCTACCAGTATTTCTAAAGTTTAGCTTAGCTGCTTTTACCTCACTTTTAGGCATCCCAGTATGTTCTTGGTAAGGGCATTCAACCTAGAACAAGTGACCTCCCAAAAGCTGCAGGTCAAGATAGAGATGGTGTTTAGGAATTACTATTACTATTGTGAATTATGGTATATTACTAACAGTAATATACTGAAAAACAGTGAAAAACAGAACATACCAAAACTCCAGGAATAAAAAGGTGTTGATTTATTTATACAAGTGGAAACTTCTGCATCTCTTTCACATTGACCAGTACACCAAATCTGCTCATGCAACTGAGAACTCCTGGTAAAGCTTCAGCTTCACAAGTGTTTTGGTATATGGAAAAGTTCTACTTTGGGAGTTCTCAGTGAAGGAAAGCAACTCTTGCAATTAGATAGTAATTGACACTTTTTAAAAATGGAAACCACTGTAACAGTAAAGAAGAGCAGATAGTTTGCAAGACAAGACCTCCATATTTCACAGCTCTCATCCGATGTTTTAGAAATGCCACCATTAAGGGCTGAAGCCAAGCCTACCTTTTCATTTATTATTGAATACTATAGCTAAAATTGCACGGATATATCTGAAGGATGACTAGTTTGCTGCTGGGATGACCGAAAGAAATATTCTGAAATGCTGATATCCTTTCTTTCAGCTTTTTCCTGGCTGAACTGGAAAAATGTCTTCAAGAACCTGACCGTTTAGCACAGCTCTTTATTAAGCATGTAAGTTTTATTTTGTGACCTATCTCCAGTATAATTGTCATTTAGGGTGTGATGACTCCTTTCTGAAAACATCTACTTGTGTCAACTTTATATTTTTACATGTCTAAACTTAATATAAATGTGAAGTAGCCTTATAGTTATGCATCTTCAGTGAGCCGCTGGATTGAACGAAAGCATTAATCATTGCTTTCTTCAGACTTCTTATTTTGGGGCAAAATTGGTGTGGCCAAAGACATCTGCCAAAATATAATTATGGCAGATATTTGCCAACTGCTACAATTGACATGTTTGGGTGATATTAGCTACAGCAGAACACTGTAGCAAATTTCAGACCCACCACTTTGGGGACAACATTTCTAACTGGTTACCCCCATGGAAACCTCCCATTGCCTAAGGTGCAGAAGTGGAGAAGGGAACCAGTTATCAATTTACTTTCCTACTTCAGCAAACTAAATCTTTGATTAAACCAAAAATAAGGAAGACCAAGCAGAACATCTTAGCAACTTTCTGCCAGCTTTTAATAGCAGGACAGAATGGTAGCCAATATCTCACCAGGCTGATGTGCATCTTGCTTTCACAGGAGCGGCGATTACACATGTATGTGGTATATTGCCAAAACAAGCCACGATCTGAATATATAGTAGCTGAGTACGAGGCATACTTCGAGGTAAGCATGGCTCATTATATATTACTGCTACATACAGCTGTGAGTCCTAGTCGAGTAGACCTGTGGGGTCTGTGACCAGTGGAGTTTGTCTAAAACAAATTCTAGAAGATTTTGATACTGCATATGCTGCTAAAGTCTCTGCTACAGGGAAAAAAGTTATTTCATTTATTTCAAATTCTCATGTTGTTCATTTCTAATAAATATTTAATCCAGTGCTAACTGTCCGTGACCCTCAGAGTGCCACAACTGCATTGATTTCTGTCCAAAATAAAATAAGACTTTTTAATCTGTAGTCTACAAACAGGGAGGAGGTACAAGTCATTGGAGCTGGGACGGTGCCTCTCATAAATTCCCAGTAACTTCGTCTGTTTCAAGAAATCTTTGGGACTAGACACATTCAGATACTAATGTGAAAGAAGCTCCTTTAACAAGGGAAAGATGTTTCATTTCACCCAAGGGCATGCGGCGTGCTCTGCAGGACTTGTTTGTGAGCTAATCCCTGCTGCAGAGGAAAGAGCGGTCTCCAGACCTTGCAGGCCTGCTCGGTCAGCTCAAAGGGGGAAGGGATCCTGTGCTTTCCAACGCCTTCCAGCTCGGTCATGACTTTTACCCAGTCCTTGCCTAAATAGGATATGCCAGATTTTTAAATCCTCTAAAATTCCCTCTTGCAAACAAAAGATTAAGAACAGACCAACTTTCTGTGGAAATAAACGTCTGCTGAGACATTTTATCATGTTCTCTGTCTTACTCTGTGATTGTTTGCAATTGTTTTTAATCCTCAATTTTTAGGAGGTTCAACAGGAAATAAGCCAACGGCTAACCATCAGTGACTTTCTGATCAAACCCATTCAAAGAATAACTAAATATCAGCTTCTTCTCAAGGTAAGTGGAAAGATGCAGTTTGGACTAAACTATGATCTCCATCTTGCATTAGATGCTGTTATTTTAAATCAGCCTTAGTTTTAACTGAGGAAGAACTTCATGAAATTAAGAAGAAAGAGGAGTCTGCTTATACATGGGCATACGATGACAGAGTTCCATGGAAAAAGTCCAAAGAGCAGAAGGGCCACATCTGTAAGAGTAGCTTGCAATTGATGATAATCAAAAGGGGGTTTTTTATTTACTATTGGGATTTTTTTATAGAAGAGTAAACTTCAAATAGGAATTTTCTTCCTTTGAAGTTTCAGAACAAACTTTCATTCTATTTTTTAAAATTGCAATAAAGACACACAGGAGTGTTAACAAAGCCTGTCTTTGTTGCTGAATGGTATGATTCTAACAAACACTGTAGCCTCCATTTCTGAATATCTCTCTTCAAATTCACTTGAGAAACATATTTCCAGAATATTCTGATGTATGCAAATTTGGGGAGCCCACCATAATTTTTTTCCCAAGGAGTCTGACCAGTCTGGCTTCTGCTGACTTAATCCACAATGCCAGTTACTCAGCATTTCTGAAAATTCATCCCTAGGGGTCACAAGCTAATATCTAAAATTAGGCATGTCTGAACCATACCCTGTAATTCCAGCAGTACCGGGGCTCTGAGCTGTTTTCGTCTCTTTTTTGAACTAGTCTCAAGCAGGCTGCCATCAGCCCACAGTTTGATAATTGCACACTTGCAAAGAGACACCAGCGTGTTCCCTGAAATGCCAAAAGGAAAAGGAAAATCTTCAAGTGTGTGTGGTCTTGTGGCTTAAGACAGGGACCAAGTAAGCATTCCCAAGGGCTAATCCCAGCTTTGTCTTTTTTCTGTGATGTTTTCAGCAACCATTCACACCCCTTTTCCGTATCTATAAAGTGGTCAGAATGTTCAGCAACCTCTGAAGATGAATTTATTAATATTAGCAAGTTCCTTCTCAGAAAATCACATGCTGAATATACTTTTTCTTTTTCAAACTGGCATCTTTTGTTTCCTCTTTCTGAAGTGCCTTAATGCAAACCTTTCTGCTTTCTCCAGGACTTCCTGAGGTACAGTGAAAAAGCTGGTCTGGAGTGCTCCGATATAGAGGTACGTTTTCATGTCCTGGACAATAGTGCTTCGTTATCTAATGGCACTTTATATGGAGGAATGAAAACCCCAGTATTCCTTTGACAATAGTTGAAGATCCCGCTGGTATTCTAAATGTGGTATTTCTCTTAGCTTAAGTCAGAAGTAAAAGATGAAGGCACAGTCCTGCATTGTAGGTGCACCATCCTCTTTTAGACATTACCATACATCTTCAGTGCATGAGGGCTTCACCATGAATAACTGCTAGCAGTGATCGCGCTACTGAAGTCCATTATTTGACACTTTGCTTTTAGGAACCCTCTGATTCTCTTGTAATAATACAACGTCCTTTTTCCTTAACAGAAAGCAGTTGAATTAATGTGCCTTGTACCGAAACGTTGCAATGATATGATGAACCTGGGTCGCCTCCAAGGCTTTGAGGTATGCATTTGCATTCTGTTTATAATAACAACTAGACAAGGAAAAGTGTTTTCTCTTTCTATGATTGTCTCTATAATCTGCCCTATTCCAGGCTGTTTATCTAGTGCTTGTTCTTCTCCAGCGCTGAGCTTCATGCTTCGGTGAGGTTTCGAAGGTGGGGGTGATACACCTCTCACTCTAAACTTGTGACAATCTATCTATTATTTCTTCAAAACGTGAGGTCTATTAACAGCTTCTGCAAGCTTGAATTAGACTTCTTATATCTATTGCCAGAGCAAAACAAGCAGTGAACCAGACTGCTCTACCTGTTAGTAAGGTCACCTGGCATTAACATGTTAACAGCTCCTTCTGAGTTTAGCAACATCCAGGAGGGGACTTGTGAGTTATAATCCCACAGGTTACAGCTTGTGGTTTGTAACTAAGCCAATGTAGACTTTGGCAGTCTTAGTGAGATGTCTTATCTTCAAAATGAAGTCAAGTTTGTCTTACCATCTTAGGCATCGTAGCATTCCTGCAAACAGGTAGGTCCTGGTTTTTTGCACCTTCAGAGGTGTTGTGTCACTGTCTACTGGCTTAAGGGGTGATGGAGAGCTCATGACTAGAGGGAATCCAAGGCACTACAATAACAACCTACATAATGGGAACAGTGTTTGAAATTAAGTACAAAACAGTCTACTTGAGACCTCTTGCTTTTGGTTGTATATGCACAATCACTGGCAATGAGAATAAAGAAAACCTATGTTATTTTCCCTAAACTGAGCTCTTGATTTACAAGATTGCTGCTTTGATAACTTAGAGGGGGTATGTCTCACATGAATTCAGTGCTGCTTGGAAAACTTAGACTGCACAAAACATAGCAGATTGTCTTGTGGGATCATGGCAGGTCGGGGTTTAAAATGTTGGTGCCTTGTCTGCTTCTCAGGGCAAGCTGACAGCCCAAGGCAAGCTGCTGCAGCAGGACACATTCTACGTGACAGAGCAGGATTCTGGAGTTCAGTCTCGACCGAAGGAGCGTAGGGTGTTTCTCTTTGAGCAAATAGTTATCTTCAGCGAACTCCTTAGAAAAGGATCTTTAACACCAGGCTACATGTTCAAGAAAAGCATAAAGGTAAGAAATAGAGAGGGAGAGACGTATTCTGTTTGATGGTCATGTAAGGAAATCTTACCAATTTTCTATACTGTGAGACTGGTCCATCCTGTCACAGGTGGCCAACAATTTGCAGAAAACATTTACATTCGCCTTTCAGTGGATCAGAAGCCGTTTAAGACTGTCTCTAAATAAACCACTGGGTGTCTAAATTTACCAGGTAATTTTTACAAGGAACACAGCCAGGGCAGGTCCTCTGTCATTCATAGCTCTGAGTTAGCAAATATTGCTACAAAGCCTGGAGTAGTCAAAGAAAGTATACAACAGGTGCTTTTAAGCATGATCATAAAAGGTGGGGGAAGTTGTAGTATCCAAAACAGTCACCTTAGGCCAAACTGCAAGTCAATATTAAGCCTCTGTGTGACATTACTGGAAATACTCTCCCTAATGGGGAGAAGGCTCTTAGTACAAATGTGAATGTTGCAAGAAGACAGAACTATTTCAAAAACAAACGAAAACACACGCAGTTCTAAAAATGCGGCTATGAGGAATTATAAAAGCAGCTAAACTGTAAATAAAGTTTTAAGAAAACAATTTTGGGTTTAAATCATCTTTACAGATTATGGGGCTGGAACTGAAAGTGACTGGGGAAAATACTTATTTATTTATTTGTTTAAGGGGTTTTATGCTTGTTTAACAAATGCCAAGTTAACCTCTGAAGTGGTAAGTGAAGGTGAATGAACGCTACACCTCTCCTGGTAGAACAGTCTTTGCCGTGCCTGCAGAAGAGCAAAGTCACTGGTTCTTTTGAATGTCTTGATCATTCAAAGCTGAGAAACCAGTCGGGGATTGATTTCCTTTTCAGAGATACAGGTTAAAGAGAGACGTGGGACAATGCATTGTTTTTGCTCTAAATTTTAAATGGTACATTAATACAAGTTAGAAGAGAACAATATCAGGTGAAATAATGCTTATTAATGATATATAACTAAACAAATCTATGATAAACAGCACACTTACTGAAATGAAGGCATCTTCTTGGCTGACAGAAACTACAGCATTTACTGAAAAGCATATATCCATTTGCAAGTCAGTGTATTTCATAGTTTCCAACCAAATAATAAGTTATAAGGAAAAACCTAAAATGTACAAATAAACAATCATCTTGATTTAGATGATCAGCTTTGATTTTTTCTTATTGCTGATTTAAATCATTATTGAAGTTGGAGATGGAAATAACATGAATCATTTTTACTTTGGTTTATTGTATGTATAACAATGAGGCTTTTATCTGCAGGAAACAATTCCTGAATTTTATATTGTAGATAAAGAGAGAAAAATAAATCTCTCCTAATGTCAATAAAATGAGCTTGCCTCAAGGGTGTGAGTTGCTTTTCTAGTTAAACAGCCTATGAAAGTAATGCTGTTCCCACTGCTCGAGTTTAAAATTTTTGTGTGATAGTTTTCCAGTCCCTCTTTTCTTCCATTTGGCAAACAGCTCGTTCTCCTGTTGAGTGCCTACAACAAGTGTGGGAATCCCCTGTGGCTCCATGTGCATCTCCCCCACCGCAGCGTGGAGTCTGTGTGCCGGCAGCTCTCACACCCTGCCTCCCAGCCCCTGCTTCAGCTTCTGGCTGCTTTTGCATCTCTCTTGTGCTTTCCCACAGAGATGAGCTGTGGCCTGCAATGGAGCAGGACCATTCCCTATAGTAGGACCATTCCCTGCCTCTCTGTGCCACAGGTATCCTCACCTTGCAGTGGAGCCTCAACCTGAGCTGGGTGATTCCCTGGAGAGAGGCACTTCGTCCAAAGGTGTCACATAAACAGGCTCCTTCATCGTGTCTTTCATAACCCTGCCCTCAAAGTGAGCATCCAGAAATTGCATCTGGTCTGAGTTCCTGAGCCAGAGTTTGAGGAGGCTTTACACTGTCAGCTAGGACCAAGTTTCTTTGACCTTGGTTCAAGTGCTGACAAGATCCTGCTAGGCAGGTTGAACCCATCTTCACAGCAGTTATCAGGATTGACTAGCCATCTTTGGCTAGCTTTGATACCATCTGCAGTTCCAGGTCTCTGGGAGACACTCCCAGAGAGACGTAGGGAGTTTCCCTGTTGGTCACATCCTCCCACACAGCAGGAGGACCTAGCCAGCACCGGAGATCCCATTTCTTTACTCTGTGTCACAGCCACTGCTGAGCTCTGAGGTCTCTCCATTAGAGTAAGAAGTGCGTATGACTTCAAATGCAGCCGTTCTGGTCTGTCAGGGAGATGAGGCTCCCAAATATTGTTCCCCAAGGTCTGTCACACAGACTGTGATAGAAGCTTCATCATGATGTCCTACCTTAGCAAAGAACCCTTCTTTATGCAGTGTGGGAGGTAGCATTCAGAAATAGCACATCCCTTCTTGGATACTTCTCAGTTGGATACCTTTTAGACTCTCAAAATACCTAAGTGGGTAACCTTGGCAAACGCATCTCCCTGGGACACAAATAGCAGGTTAGGGATTCTGACCTACAAATCATTTTCCTGGAGTCATACCAGGATTGACTCGTTTGGTTTGGCTATCAATCAGAGTAGCAAGAGCTCAGAACAAGAGGAAGAGCACTGTCTAGGCTCACTGTCTGTCCCCTTCCTTGTCCCCATGTCAGAGGAGTTCCTGCCTGTCCCTCTGACTTCACAGGGACCCCCAGAAGAGAAGAAGGAGGTTCCTTCCATCTTGCAGTTTGAGTGCTGGGCAGTATTCGGATGTGGAGTGGATCTCTCCATACCTTGACAGATATTCAGAGCAATTGGAGATAGACTTCTAGAGAGACATCATTGCCTTAGTCTTCAGAGCTGTCTACTTTTGACATGAAAGGCTATGGCAACCTATTTTTGTTGACTAACGTAGATACAACTAGCTCAGGAAAAGTTAAAGTTATGGGTACACTTAAACAGAAGCTTTGCAAGGGCAGGTCAGCAGCCGAAATTGCCAACCATGAGATTTCCAGAAAAAGTATCTGTGACTACAGTCAAGTGAAGTGATTGCACACAGATGACAGTGTAATCTGCTAGAAATAAGAAGATCTGTTGGAGCATCAGGGGACAATTGCTCTTTTTTTTGGTATATCCTTGTGCACAGTTCATTCAATTTTTAAAATACTCTAGTCACTGAGACTTTCTTTCCCATGGGGGATAAGAAATGTAAACACTTATTTAAATTGGAGGAGTGATAGACTTTATTAACATCTTAATAGGAACATTTTAACTCTATTTACGGGTTACAGTAAATTTTTAGCACATCAGTCAGATCTATGTTACCTTAAAATAGAAGTTGCAATTCAAGACAAGGCAGGCGGATGTCTGGTACATCTGTCAGAGCTTTATTAAGCATCATATTTAAGCTTAAGATTTATCTGCCTAAATCTAGATGAGGCAAATTCTTCTGATTATGATCCGACAGTCTGTTATTGGACTTAATTATTTTCAGGAACTTTTCACAACAATTTTATTCTGATTCTTCAGTAATATTAAGTCATGCTCCATGTAACACATGCTTACCTTGGCTCGTTTCAGATGAACTACCTTATCATTGAAGAAAACGTGGACAATGATCCCTGCAAGTTTGCTCTAATGAGCCGGGAAACATCAGAGAGAGTCATTTTACAGGCAGCTAATCCAGAAATTCAACAAGCTTGGGTACAGGACATCAACCAGGTCCTGGACACACAAAGAGATTTCCTAAATGGTATGTACATGGTCTTTGCTCTGTTTCCCTAACTGTGACACTAAATAGGATTTAGAATCTTTGTGTCTTTGTTCCCCCTACCAGAAAAACATTCAGCAACTTCTTCTCATAAGGAAAATTCCAAGGAGAAAACCAGAGCCCAGTCTGCCTGTCATTAAGCACTGGGTCAAGTGGTATCCACAGAGTATGTGGGAAAGAGTCCTCATAATTTACAGCTGGTCTTTGAAAAGAGACCGCCTCAGTGCCACTGTACAGAGGTCTCAGTCCTTGCATGCCAGGTCTGCCTGGTGGGAAGGTGAAGAATGGGAGAAGGGCGGGCAAGCCTGATCTGAACTGCTGTGTGGCCCTGGAGCCCACCCTGAGAAGCTGCTGGGTGGCCCCATCTTGCATTAAAGACTGCCAGAAATTCTGGCCTGGCTCCGTTCGCAGCATCTCATGGACTGTTTTTGGCAGCCTACTGGCTCCTTGCCTAAATAGGTGGTGGGTCCCTGAGCTGTTGCCCTTCATATATCAGTCAGGTTCATGTTCAGATCTCAAGTCCCTCTTCTCAATGACATGCCTTTGGTGGTACTTTTGTGCAAGATCCTTTAAAAATGCTGAGGTCTGCAGGGCTGTGTCACCTGGCGCTTTCTGTTCTACCAGGAGATTTTAAATCTAATCCCTTTCCAAGACCATATTGCCACTGTACCTGCACAGTATCTGCCACTTAGCCAGAGCAAAGTGTATCCCCAGGAACCTCCTATTCAATGTCACCGTGTGCTACAAGCTGAGGACATGAGGTGGGACAAAGTCTGCCTCACCATCCACCCCCTTATAGGTCCAAACTCTGCGGGGCAGCTGCTGCTTCCAACAAAAAAACAAAAGAGAGGGCAAGGAAACATCTGGGCTTGTTTCTCCTTGGAGCCGTGGGAGCTGTGCATGAACAGGGGCCTTTCCAAAATGTCGGTTTTACTTTAGGAATATATTTGGAGTGGTTTGAAATAATATTTCAAATTAAAGCTGTGTTTCTAAAAAAAGAACCAAAAGCCACACATGATCAACAAAAGTGTAGATTTTGAAAATAGAGAGGAATCAAATTCAGTTAACAATTTTAGCTTGTTCTTGCTCATGATTGGGCAAGGCAAAGAGGGGGAACCAGGACTAGAGGAAAAATTTAAAAATAGTATCTTTTTGTTTCTTTGTTTGTAAGCAACAAAGTGAGAATAATTACTTTGGAAGCTTCCACAATTGTTTTGTTCTATTCATTTCAGCTTTTTTCTTTTTTTTAATTGAGTTTATATTAGAAAAGATTTTTATATTTAAAAACTTAATACATGTTCAATAAGAAATCTTATTTGCTTGAACCAAAATGTTTTGGCTTGGCACAATCTGTTAGCTTTTTTGATTTCAGGTTTTGGTGTTCTGTTTTGTGGATTTTGTGTTGCAAAATCTGAACAGGCTCTTTCAGTTCACATCAAAATGAAAGTTCCCTTTTCTTCAACATCAAGGTTTTGTAATCCTTTTAAAATTTTGATTTGACTTAGTTTTACTTTTCAAAAATTAACTGGGAAAAGGTTACAGGCAAAAGCTGTTTGTGACAGTTCAAAAACTATGGCTGAGCTGAGAAGGGAAATTGTGTTTCACCCATGATTCCAAAACTTGATATTGGATTTGGAATTGAAAGGGCTTCATACAAGCACTGTAAAATGATTCCTTGAAGAGATTGGTGAGACGAGCAGTCTGAGTTCTCCTGTTGGACCAGTTGGTACCAAAACTTGCCGGTTTTGTGTCTGTGCAGTTGGCTTTGAATGAGGGCTTCTTGGAATAAAAATAAGTTCCAGTAATGGTTAGCTACAGCAATTTTTTTAAACCTTGTAAGAATTCCACAGACACTACTGCAGGGGTTTTCTGTCCCTTCTACATCTTTCTTTATTGTTGCTTTATTTTTTATATATTCCTCCTATCCTCCCAGGACTTACTGCCCTGTGAGCCCCTTTTTCTACTGAAGCATCTTCAGAGCCCCTATTTAGCCTGTCTTCTGTGAGGCCAGCAAGGAATTTGGTGGGTTAGGAATATAATCGTCCGTATCTCTAGAGCTAGAAGTAAAAATAGATTTATATTAAAACATAGGCTTAAGGATTTACTTTAAACCCATAAATAAGATCCAAGAAAATGATATTGTATCCAGTAGAGCCTGTCCAGTCCAGAACAATTTAAGTGGCTTTTAGGATGTAATCTTATTGAGATTGACTAATCTTTAAATACGTTCTTTAGCTTTGCTTTTCATTAAAGCCGATGTTTTCTGTCTTTAAAATCATATTAAATCCACACTGAGCCAATGCTGCATGAACTTAATAACAAAATATTCCCTGTGAGTTCTTGCCCAAGCTGTCTCTGATTTTCTCTCTTAACAGGGAAGCCCTAAAGAGGATGGGGCCGCGTACAAAGCATAGTATTTGCATCCACAGTTCATAAATGTAAAACTTGGTGCAATTACACTGTAATATTCAAGCTTTTCATATTTTTCCTTGAAAAAGCAAAAGCTGCTAAGCTTGAGAAACAGACTGTGCACCAAATGATTGGCTATAGTGACTGTTCTTTCGTTTCGCTTTAAGAAGCAAGCTGTAAAGAAAATATGTCATGGATGGATATATTTCATAAGGAAAATGCCATTGATCTGTACCTTTTTTTAATCATGTTTTCTGGAGGTTTTTGAGAGAGAGAGCACACAAGTACGTGGACACTGATTGTTGGCAGAAGCCCATCAGAATGCTAACAGATGTTGAACAGGAGGCTGGAAGCCAGGCATCGCTGTGATAGTTAACGGTGGAATTAGCAGTCACAAGTGGACACTCAACTAAATACCCTTTAAAAGCACTGAGTAGGATAGATTGTTCTGAGGTACATTGATAAGTATTCATTTGGGTCTTACTGCTAAAGACCTTGCCGCCTAATCTACTGTCTATACTAGAAAAATGTCACCGCCACTGTCAAAAATCACTGTCAAAGTTCTCCCCAACCTTCTTTCCCCTCAATGGCTGATCTGCAGCAGGACTAAACCATTTTCAGCTGCAGTTGAGGTAAGCGAGTGAAACTGGTAGTTTCTGTGGCACAAATACGAATCACTTCTGTGACAAGGGTCACTGCTTAGGTTTTGGAGCCAAGTAATCTTCCAGATCGCTACAGGTCTATGTTTGTGTCCTTTTGAAGACAATGGTGATCTGGCATCCTCCTTGATGTTTTATTAGCGTCTTGTTCTTTAGTATCAAGTGATTTCTTGTTGGAGTAGTCCTGCCTTTCTCAGGAAGGGGAATGCTAGAGAGTATGCTGTGTGGTGCTGAGCCTGTCTGTTTTTCTTTCCTTTTCCTCTTGTTGGGAAAGACATTCCTTCTGTTGTGGTTCCCTGGTTGGGCTGATGCTGTGACATTATGTCCTCCGTCTGCCTCTTGCTAGACTAGTCTCTCTGCATTCCAGTAGGTTTAGTCTGGTGCATGTACACAGTATTAACTGACTATAAATCATCCAGTAAAGCCACATGACGTTCAAAAACCAAACCCATAGGTCTGGGGATGGTGCTCTGAGCCTAGCAAATCTGTTCCTTTCCCGTTCACTGTGAGTCGCAGCACTGATCCCTTCTCCTACAAACATAACAAATTCTTCAATTCTTTCCCATCTGGCATTTTTAACCTTCCTTTTCCCAGTGTAAGCTCTCTCCATGGCTATGAAATGTACAGTCTCACAAGCAGACTTTATTTTAAGGCTTATGAAGCTGTTTAATGTTGCTTGTGGGTATTTTCTGGAGAGGTCTGGACTGCTGGGATTAATGTCTTCATGCCGTCTGTACTTCCTCACTTGCTGGTCGTTTCCAGTGGTTTCCTTGAATCAAAGTAGTTAATATAGAAAGCACATAGAGAGCCAAGTTGCAGTGCTTCATGTCTGAAGAGTATTTAGAAGTCACACTCTTGGGAATATGTGTTTTCTGATGATAGCAAATTTCACTGTAAATAACCTGTGCATCTCTTATACAGGCTTTCATTTGTTACAACTACAGGAGGCGATTAATTTGTGCAGTTTCAAAGAAAATGAATGCAATTATGTATGCTTTGAATAGCAAATATGTTAGCCCACTGTGGTGGTTCGAGAAGCTGTTCTTCGCAGTAGCATGGAGTGCTGTGTTCAGTTCATGCACAGTACAACGTAAAATACTTACGTCCTGTCTAGCCATGAACATGCTTCCATGTGTGCTTCCATAGGTGTTATCGCCTGTTCCTGTGTTGTTTACAGCTTATGTGTCTGTTCCGATTGAATCACCCTACACACTCTCTGCAGCCCTTTGCAATGTCAATGAAAGCATATAGCTAATTCTTGTCCTCTTTTGCAGCGCTACAGTCTCCCATAGAGTACCAACGCAAAGAAAGTAGCTCAGCAGTGCTGAGGCCCCAGAGCGGTAGGGTCCCTCAGCCCAACAGCAGACCCTATTCTTCTGTTCCAGTAGGGTCTGAGAAGCCTTTGAAGGCTACAAGCCGTAACCCATCTCTGCCACCCCTGAAGATATCTACCTCCAACGGCAGCACAGGGTATGAACACTCACAGCCTGGAGACAAGTATGAACAAAGCAAGGTACTGAGCTCATCTGATAAAACATGATCTCATAGCCCATTTCTTATACCATAGACGATCTGTGAAGTTAGCTTTAATTATCAGCTAACCAGGTCAACAGGAATCAACATACTGAAGCAATGGCATGAAATGTGATTTGGGATTAAAGGGAGACTGCGAAAGCTCTGGCATCCAGATGGGTGGCACTTCAGCTGGGAAATGGAGACAGAGCCTGACCCTGGAGCCTGGAGTGCTGATCCAAGTGTTTTTCGGGGCACTTTGCAGACCTGGTGAACTGAATGCCCATTCGCAGTACTGGCAGCAGCAATGTTCAGGCTTCTCTAATATCCATTAGCCACCCATTCCTGAAGAGGTCTACTCTGATGGTATAGAAGAGATCAGCCCTTTTCCCACATAACCACTCGCAGGGTGCCAGTTGAAGGTTATAATTTGGGTACATGTGCACTGCACACAAACCACCAAAGAGTCAGTAACCAGCAGCGGTGTTTGGACCCTGCTGCTGGCTGCGGTTGTTCAAAGCCACTTTCCAATATGACCTGTACTTAAGATCAGGAGATGTGTGAGTATTCATTCAACTTACAGTGTTGATCCTTTGTTGGTCTTTTCCCCCATCTGGCTCAGCCCAGATCGTTCATCTGTAACACCATACAAATGAGAACATGGCTGGGGCACCGTTGCTAGCAGCTGTGAAATCTAATATGAAATAGGACGCTGGTTTGTATCAGATTACTGCCACCTTTCAGATCCTTAAAATCCTTTTCTACCAACGTGACCTTGCCATGTTTTGTATCTTTTTCCCTGGTACAGTTAGGCTGGAAATGAAGTGGTGGGATCGCTGCTGGAAAAGGCAGGTTCCTCAGTGCCGCCTGCTCACCAGTTTCTGTTGTGTCCGTTTTCACAGACTGATTTGGGAGGGTGCAATGGGACCTCTTCCATGGTGGTGATTAAAGATTACTATGCACTGAAGGAGGATGAGATCTGTGTGAATCAAGGAGAGGTGGTTCAGATCCTTGCTATCAACCAGCAGAACATGTTCCTGGTGTACCAGCCTGCAAACGACCACTCTCCAGCCGCTGAAGGATGGATCCCTGGCAATATCTTGGCTCCCCTCACTAAATCCACTACAGATAATAGCGACGGAAGCATCAAGTAAGTGCCATGTTGGCTTCGCTGGGAGCACTATGTGGATTTTTTGAGGAAAAAATAAATAAATAAAAGTAAACAAACCCAAATGGTAGGGAATTCCTGCTGATTTTTATCTACAGTGCCATTGGAACAAGCTGAATGCTCAATCCGCAGCATCGGGCAGCCATGGTGGATAGCTCGGGTTTCGCTTCTTTTCGTTTTGTGGGGTTTTGTTTATATTTTGGAGATAAATAAAACCATAGACGGTTAAAGATCTGTTTTACGTTACACCATTTTACACCAACATGGACCTGCTTGGACTGTACTTATATTTATGTTGTATTAAGTTACTAATCTATATATTGGTTATAACAGCATCTAGCAAAAAAAAAATCCACAAAAAAATCCAGGCCCTGTGTTGGACTGAGGTTCGCTTCTCAAGGAGGAGAGATTTTGTTGTCTATGGCAATTTCCTTGTACAGCTTGTATCTTTTCGTTATTTTGGTTTCGTTTGTTGTTTTTTTTTTTTTTTCTGTTTGCAGTAACTTTTGTAATATATTTTTTGGTTTGCAAGACCCCCATCCAAGTACATTCCTGTATAAAGTATTTTGCACTATTTAAAAAAAAAAGGAAAGAAACAAACTCATATTGATGAAGTCAGGTTGTGCAATATAATGGATAGACGCAATGTTCATCATTGTACCTGTAATGTAACTAATTTTAAATGTACTATTTTAAATATGTAAAATAAATTTTCACCATGAGCATGTTTTAATGAGGTAAAAGAACTAGTTTGACCCTTTTTTGGTTTTGTTTTTTTTTTTTGTTTATAACATTTTGTTGCTTATTTAAGAAATGTGTGGATATATATTTTTCTTTTCTGATTTTTAGAAATTTGTCAGTCTGAAATGACTAATGCAAGAAAGTGTTTTTTTGGTATTAAATACAGAAGGTACAACCCTCTTTTTAGTAATACCTGTTGATTTATTTTAACATCTAAAATGGTAATTTAGATGATAATGCATGATGTATGCTACAAATTGTCTTACCTTACATGAGTACCCCGAGGCACAGAATTGAACACGAGGAAATATTTTGTGACAGATTCACTAAAAATAATCATTTGACCTCTGCTGTAGTTTCAGTTAAGAGAAATGATGACCTTACCTGTCAGTCAGTAATGAATGCTACTATGAATTGCATGTTAAGCCAAAGGAATTGCTTAGCATGTCTCTTGCACCTCTGCCACGGCCGTTCCCGGGTTCCTCTCTGAGCGCAATGTGCAACCACTTGCCCTTACATTCATCCACGGCACCAGGCTCCTGGTGAAGACTCTGATTTCATGGCAGCTGTACAGTCAAATTCTGCATCAAATTATGTAGTCGGATGAATTGTGGCCAGGAAGGCGTACCGAATTGAAAGACACATGCATTGCACTTCTCTCTCACTGCAGAGATTTAAAGTCTTAGATCATGTTTTCAGACTCAAACAGCTAAACCAACCCTGAAACCAAAATGATGCTCGAATAATAGAAGTCCTATGGGTAAAAAAGGACCTGGAGCTGGTGGTATCTTCAGCCCTGTCTAATCTGCCAGATCATATTGACTAATTAGTATAAGTAATAAAACTGTTTCTTCTGTTGACAAATATTGTACACAAAATATGTGGTTGATCCAGTAGTGTTGGCACTGTGTATTATTCACCGATAGGTCAGGGAGTCCATCAGCCATGTCCTTGACTCTTACCATTTCTTAAAGGAAAATGTAACAGTCCTGAAACGTTGGGCAACTTCCCCTGCTCTGCGCAGCTAATTTCGACCTCCTCCAGAAGCACCCAAATATCAGACAGCACTTACTGTCTGCCTGAGACGTGCAGGGTGCTCTGGTGCTCCTTGTGCTCAAACACAACTGCCCGTGCCACCTGTTTGCTGTGGAGACGCTAATCCTGGTTGCAAAAACAGTCGATATGACCTAGTTCAGTCTTGTGTCAGTGTCAGACAGCTGCTGGGAGGCCGTTAGTTTACTTTTTTTTTATTTTGAGCTATTGTACAGCTCCCATCAGGTGCTGAAGTAGAACCAAAAAACGCTTAGGAATCAGACGCAGCGTTCATGGGGGAGCGTCGGCTGTGTGGGGTGTCCTTTGAGTCCTACCTCGCTAACATACTGCGTTTTATTGGCATCGCAGGTGATCGTTGGATTACATGCAACTTGCTTTGTAAAATGTATCAAGGTACTGTAGACATGACGTGTGCCAAACATTGGGCTTAAACATGCAAATCAAATTTGCATGACTTAAAGGTGGGCAGATGCTTTGAACCTGGATCCCAGCTCATCACACTGCTGTTTTGAGAGCTTTCTGCTTTGGACAACATACCCCTTCCCAGATTTCCCCCCAGCCTTTCCACTGTTTAAACCAAATGAAATCCACATTAAGAACTGATTTGTTTTTTTCTTATTTTTTTATTTCTGCTTTGATATGCAATTTCTGTTGTCAACATGGCATTGCTCTTACGAAGGGTGACATGGTCTATTATTGTTTTTTTCCAAGAGTGAGGTCAGAGGAGCAGTAATGAGGGGTGAACAGTGTACTGGAAATCGTGTCTGCTGTGATGCTAACCAAAAACCATGGACGGACTGATGTCCTCTCTAACTAGATTGGCAAAATCAAATGGGAAATTCTCAGTCTTGAGAGGCACAGCATTCTAGGGAATGACTTATCTCTTGGAAAGTTAATGATGTAGCTCCTATTTGTTGAGCTATTCATGTTCTGAGCAACATGTAGGGAGCAATACCTCAAATTTCTTAATTTTTTTTAATTTTATTTGCTCTACTGAGTAATCTATTAAGACCGTTCTGTATTTACATTTGTTTCACTGCTTTTAACCAACAAGACCGAGGACCGAATTGACCTTTTAACTGTAGCAAAAATAAAATAAATTTCTATTTGTGGCAATGCAAGACAAAGTCTCTGAAACCAGATGACCAAGTTCTAGTTGCCTGCTTCCATCATGGGCATTTTTTTTTCCTGCTCCATGCATTTAAACAGCAAGTGTGGCGCAACATCTGCTTCGCAGAACTGTTTGGTTTGGGTTTTAACTTCAACTCTCATTGCTCAAATTGAGATAGGCATATTGCCGGTGGCTTTCACCTTCTAGGGAATTGCAGTAATCGCAAATGTGGATGCTGGTTCCCCTTTCCAAATCCTTCCTTCCTGCTATGATTTGCCGTTTGATTGCTGCGTTTTTTGGTACAACAGGAAGTCATGTTCATGGCATACCCTGCGCATGAGAAAGCGGGCGGAAAAGGAGAGCAGTGGCAAAAATGAAGCCAATGGGCCACGTAAATCCAAGGATATTCTGGGGAACAAAGTCTCTGTTAAAGTGAGTAAGGCCATCTGAAAGCTCTGTGCTGCTCTCCTGCTTCCCATCCTTTTCACCCCCTATAGCATCCTCTCCTGAGAGAGGGAGGGGGCGGCGATTTTGGGTTTGGTTTTTGTTTTTTTGATTTTTTTTCCACTTTAGTTATCTTTTTTTTTCTTTTTTTTGTAGTATCCATTTTAGCAGGATTTTTGCATGCAAGATAAAATGCAGCCTTTGTTTTTCGTTTTCTTTTTCCTGGCATCCCACATGCAAGTAAGTAATCTTCATTAAAAAAACCCAACTCTATATGTGGTTAAATAACTTGTTAAAACTGGGACAATAGTGATTTACTGACCTCTGACCTAGCCCAATCTGCAGCTCCATCAGAGCAGCTGCAGCGGTGAGAAAGCCACTGGGGGAACCAATGGCCTTACTGAAGTTGATGCGGTTTCTTTAGGCCAATATTTCACCACATCTTAAGATAAGGGGTTCTCAACCTTGAGATGCTTAAGATTTTTGGTCTGGGGAGATGGTCTCAATGACCTTTTTCTTTCCATATTATCAGACAGGGCAGAGATGCTGACTCTGTCTTGCCAGGAGAGGGTCTCGTGTGTGTCTGTGTGTGTGTGTGTGTCTGCGTCTGTCTCTCTCTCTCTGAGATCTCCCAGTATGGAAAAGGTTGAGAACAGTGGGGTTAAGCTCCATCTTCTGCTCTGGGTGCCTGACTACTGTGCTCCAGTTCGGAGGATCCACCCCTATAAACCGACCATGAGGCCTGCTCAGGACTAATCTGGGGCTTTCCCTCCCGACAGAGGCAAGCAAACACTTGTTGTGATTTTGACACAACCAAAGCCCAGCCTTGATTCAGGAAAGCACTTGAGCATGTCCTTTGGATCCACCCCTCTCCAGGAGAGCCCATGATTAAGTGTGTTTTCCCTTGCAGAGGCTTTCCGTCTTGTAAGCCTAGCGAAACAGCCATGGCATGTGCAAAGGGAGGAACCCCGCCACTGCAACCCGGGCGCCCCTCGCACCCACTGCGCAGCCACCCTGCAGCCCTGCAGTCAGCCGGGGAAGGACTGGGCCCGGGGCAAGCGGTTGCTCCAGCATGGTGGCCACAGTTCTTCTTCCTCCTGTTGCATCCTCGCTGTTTTTATTACCTGAACGACTTGCAGAATCACTGCCTCTTTGGCAAAAGCATGTCTTTGCCTTTGCTTCCCCTCTTTGGTTGTTGGTTTGTTTTTCGGTTGGTTTTTTAGAGCATTTTCTGTACTGTTACCCATTTCCATGCTGCTCACCACTCCTGTGCTGCTCTGCCCTGTCTAACCAATCTCTCTTCTAACCTCTTGTTCTCTTTCTTCCTCTTCATGCTGCCAAACAAGGAGACAAACAGCTCAGAGGAATCAGAGTGTGATGACCTTGACCCCAATACTAGCATGGAGGTAGAGACAATCATCCTTGTGATTTTTTTTTTTTTTTTCCAAGAACATGTGCCCGTTTTGAAATGGCTTTGCTGAAAGGGGAGCTGGTGGGTCTGTATCGCTCATGGACATATGTACCAGTTAAGCGTGAGTCACACAAAGGGCCAATTCTGGTTTTGCCAAGCGGTGAACTGGAGTTTGGGCTGCCTTTGTGATGGGAGCAGTGGAGGAAGCTGAGGAACATGCTCCTGCTGAGCTGGAGGCTCACGTAGCCACCCTCAGTCACTGTTTCCCACCTGGGACCCCATTCAATGGAAGGATAATGCATGCATGTCAACTGCCGGTAAATGTAGCGGCTTCCTATATTAAAAACACCCCTTGCCCTGGCAATACATGCTGAGCTGCTAGTCAGGCTTGTGTTATAAATCACTGGAGCAAATGTTGTTGCATCACAACTAGAGCTTTAAATTATCTAGGAGATCAGAAAAGACGTTTCTTTCTTCTCCTAGCAGAGTGGGAAATTGCATTTCTATACAGGTACTGAAGGAGAATGGTAAAACTGGTTGCGTGAATGTACCCATATCACAGACAAGGCTGATGCAGATATGATTATCTGTATCATTATGAATTATGATACATTACACTGCTCTTTTTCCAGTGTGAAGCCACCATTTCTAGCGCAGTGACTGAGACATGCCTTGTTGAGAGAGCCCAAAGGTGCTTAAAATCGTAAGAGTTCTGTAGCGGATTCTCCTCAATTAAATCTCGCAGAACCCATTTTTTTCTGTGTATAGCGTTATGTATAGTATCCTACCAAGACTGAAAGAGCTTCCTACTGAAATAGGCAAGGGCAAGATTCAGAGAGACATAAATGATTTTGCAGAGATGACAAAGCAAGTCACTGGAGAGCAGGGATATCTGTGTGTCCTGGGAGATCTCCAAGATGCTGCTAGCCAGGCTGCACTATAAACATCCTGCAAAAGAAAGCCGATCTTCCTCCCGGTGGAAAAAAAAAAGAGGGAGAAGTGTATTGAGAAGCACCACCTCAGCTATTAACCTGAAAGCTCTCTTTTATTTTAATTGTGTTGGCACAAATAAACACATCTTTAAGAAGGGGATGTGTACTAAAGGAAAGCTTTTGACCCAGCGGACATCCTGCAGATTGCATGGTGCTTACCACTAAAGCTGCATTATTCTCAAGAGTGTGTTTGCATTTTCAAAGAGCATTTCGCCAATCACAGCTAACGAAGAGATGTATTTGTTACGAGGCAAATTAGAAGGTTATTGCACATAAGTCTGTGTAAGCTTTAGATCACTGGAAATTGCCTTGTGGAGTAAAACGTCGCCAAGATACAGGCGTAATGTATGGAGCTGGGCGAGAATCACCATTCTTTTTGCAGAGGATTTCTGGGTTTTGACTTTGCTCAATTGGAGGAAAACCAGATGTTTTAAAATTGTCAGTGGACGGTATCTGAGTCCGTACACTGTCAGCATTTCTAGTCAGCTCTGGCATGCTCCACGTGGGTCTTTTTTTTTGATTTACCTTTTTTACCATGGTACAGTCTACTGTTCTTGCCTGCTCCTCAGTTCAGGAGGTAAGATCCTTTCTGTTTAAGCCAAAAAGACGCTAATTTGAAATCTTAGCTGTGGTGTGGATCTCCTGTTAGAGGAGTAACTATGTGCCTGGTATGTGACTTGATTTACACTCAGAAACCCTGTCCTGCATCTCCCAAGTCACTTACTGGACGTGACAGTGTCACTGCACCGCACTGCAGTCCCCAGGAGCCACAATGTTCCTTGGAAAGCTTGGAAAGCTCAAGTCTGCTTCTGAGCAAAACTCTTCGGGGCTGAGGAAATGTTTACAGTAGCAAAGGGGCAGAAAATAAGAGTGCAGTTGTGTGTGTGATTTACTAAGGTCACAGTGCCCTGCAAGGAGCAGCATGGCCCTCGCTTTGTGCTGGTTTTAGTACATCTGCAGCCTGGAGTGAGGGTGGTCAGCTCATTGGTCCAGCTAAGAAATTTTGGGGGGAGGGATTGCTAATACCCAGTATTAACTAAACAAAATCATCTAGAGGGAGCAGAGGGCTCATAAAATGCTCATGAAGCCCTAGAAGTGGCTATGAGGAAGACTAGGATGTAAAGATCAGGGGTATTCACTACTGGAAGCCACAGTTGTTCTCTCTTTCCCTTCATTATGAGTGTTCTGATGCTCCTTCTCAAATGTGTTAGGAGAAATGAACTGTATTAAGGCCTTGAGAGCTAAAGTCTTTTCTCATTACAACAGAGGCAAGGCAAGCTATTTCCACCGCCAGAGCCTGGCTGAGGGCTTCATTGGGTCTTTTAGGCTTTGTGTCCTAGGCTTAAATAATTGTTAAACAGCTGTGTTACTCCTCCACCCCAACCTGTGTGTGCAGTGAAAATCAGCATCTCACCTGGTTTTCCTTTCCCTACTCCATGTGGTACCTCCCAGCAGAGCCACTGGTGAGCTCCCAGGTCAGCTGGAGACAGCATGACTGGCTGCTCAAGGAGGCAGAAGACTTTATCCACACACCTAGCTCAGCTTATGATGGATTTTATAGACCCTGGGAGTGCTGGTAGGAGAGCTGTGCCCTGGCCATCAACATTTAGAGGTGCATGAGGCCCCACCTGTGTCATTAAGGTGGAGTCATCTGTAGCTATTATTACAGCCAGGTAATAACAGGGCCAGTCACCTGGCTTCTCTTATAGGACTGTCACCCCTGACATCCCTCTTCCTCCCATCGTGCATGAGAACGTGCACCCAGAGCAGTCTCTAGCTGCAAAGCAGACATATTAATTACTTGGAAATGTCGGTGCAATTTACCTCCAGCCTACTCACTGCGCAAGAAGTCGGTAAGCTGGTCATTGTATCCATGAAGTCTCACAACTACTGTGGTCTTTCAGATCTAGCTTTGCCTGCTGTTTATAAATTACCACATATCTGTTCAGTAGACTCCAGATTTGCACTTTGCCTTTGTTTCAAGGAGAAACAGAGACAGAAAGATGTGGACAACATATATAGTGAGAGCAGGAAACTGAAATTCCGGGTGACTGTTTAAAAGAGCTAAAATGCCATTACTGTGTTTTTGCCCGCACAGGGATATGCTGGCCCTGGAGAAATTTCCATTCATCATAACTTTGACTAGAAATAGTACCTCTTGGTAGCTGTTTCTTTTCTCTTTGTTTATTAATATGTAATGAAAGTGCATAAGGACGGAAATGAAATTTGGTATTTTCCCCCCTAGTTTTCTGCTTTGTGCTGCTGTTTCACAAAACAGAAGGTGCAAACTCACCTGTTTGTTGGGCACGTGAGTGTGGAAGCAGGCACTTAAGGAGCATGTGTAGCCACGTGAGGGATAGGAGTAACCTATATTTAAGAAGGATCGGAGACTCCCTTTCTGTAGCTAATTGCACAGGGAGAGGCAACTCCACTTCTGGGGAAGAAGGTGTATGCCCTTGTGAATCAGTATCATCCACACCCAAGTCTGGGGTCCTGGACAGTGACGCAACTAATTGTCCTTCAATTCTGTGTCATAACATCTCATGGGGTTTCGATACTGCTGAAGGGGTGATAAGTCAACTGTGCAGATCCCATTGGGCTGCCTCTCTTATCTAAGTGAATGTCCTAACAGCAGTCAGAAGACCTGACTGAGCTAAACCTCACTAAATTCAGCAGCAGCTCTTCCAGGCTCTGGGGTGGACCTCACATGTAGGGATCTGACATAGCTCCAGACGTCTTCTATTGCACAGCGCGACTCCAACTGCAGTGCGTTACAAGTAATCCTGACCAACACACAACTGTCACCGTGTGCCTAGTGTTTGTTCCACTTTCTTAGCTGTGCAAAGGAGAGATGAAGTTCAGGCCCACCCCGAATCAGTGGAAGTGCCATCATTAGATTAGTGAGCTGGGCTGTTGCCAAGGTACTTAAGTTGGGCTCCATAATCTATTTTTTTCACTTATGTCATTTTAGCATGTTAAGAACTACTCAGAGACACTTAGAGCAAGATAAGCACTGGGAAACATCCTGTAGGGAAGAATATTGTGTTAGCACCCCCACAGTCCAAGTGGTTGAGTAAGTAATGGTTTGGTGGATACAGCACTGGCTCCAAGTCAACACTCAGCTCAGGCAAGAATTCCCAAGTGCTTTAGGCAAATGCCTTCACTCCCTGTCTTGAGTTGTCCTTCTCCAGAGCAGATCTAACATACTCTTTTGGCGAGATCTCATCCAATACTGGTAAGAAAGCCTTTCCTGGCCTGTTATCACCGTATGAATGAGTACAATCCTGAGAACCTCCCGTGTTTCCCTGTGGTGGCCTCCATGGGCAACACTGCTGTCCTGCTGCCCAGAGTGGGCAGGGATTGCTGAGACTGACCAGGAAGGTGGATCATCAGGTGTGATGTAGCCTGAGCTGGCAGCGCAGGAGCAGTGGTTTAGCTTTTGGAAGAGGAAGAACTGACCTACTTCATCTGCAGGAAGTGGGTAGAGTGCTACAACAGAGTGCCTGGAGCACCAGAGACATCCCACAGCTGCAGCCGTTGAAGCACACCAGCCATTAGGGCCTCACAGCAAGAGTGTGACAAGGGCAAGAGAACTTCTGCTTTGCATGGGGGTGTGTACAACAGTCAGCAGCCTTTGTGGCTTCTCCATCAGTCTCAAAGGCAGCTGAGCCCATCCATGTGGGGTGCCAGCAGGCTTCCCCCATCCCTACCAAAAGGCTGACGCTGTGGGACGTTTCATCAGATACCATTCTCCCATTTTAAATTATATTTTCCCTTTGGTAGCATCTGTCCAGGATCCTTATTTGCTCCTTTTATCAGGAAATTTCTCCTGTTAATATGTTTCTTTTTTGGGGGAGGGGAGGCCGGTGACACTGTGAGCTTGTCCCCCCAGAAATCTCAAAGTAAAAGTTGACCTAGTCAGAGATGGATTGATAGATTTTTTCCTACAAATTAGAGTTGGCTTAATTCCTCTGTAATTAATTTCATTTTTTTCTGAGAATCAGTATTTTTCTTTCTTTTTTTTTTTTTTTTTGAGTGAGGGAGCAAGGAGCATGCTGCTGACTCTGCTACCAGCATGTGCAAATGCGTCAATATTTCATTTTAACTGGGTGAACAAGAAGTGCCGTGAAGTGTTTGCAAAATGCTGAGCTGCTTGTCTTGGAGTAAACATGCCCTCTACTGTTTAGATAAAGCATGGACCTTATTACAGAGGGCTTGGTTTGCAGCCTAGCCTCGTGTCTTGGGGGGAAAAAATATTCTCACTCCTGTTTTTGATGCAGTCCCTTAAAATGGGACTGAAATGTGGCACTGGAAAAATCTGGGCAGCCACTGGGCCCTTCTGTGCATCGCATGTGTCTGGGCTGGGCTCACGCCTCCTCCAGGGAAGCGAGTTAGGCATGGCGAGAGCATCTCTAACGGAGAAGCAAACCCTGGCCAAGGCGAGAGCGAGAAGCCCTCGCAGGCAGCCGAGCTGCGCTCGCAGAGCGTTTCAGGACTGGCCGTTGGCGTTGCAGGATGGTTTCCCGCTCCCCAGCAGACACAGCATGTGTGTACAAATGACAGATATTCTCTTGCAAAGAATTAGGGCGGTGAGAGTCACTTTGCAAGTGGACTTTGCTGCTACCGTTGCAGGTGCCTTTCTATCTTTGTAACACGAGCTTAACAAACCAGGAAAAATGTGGCCCGGTACTGCAAAATAATGAGTTGCTGGATGCAGCATCTATGCTGCTTTTCTAAAGTCTGACTGTTACACTAAGTTAAGTCACTTACATCTAAATCACTTAGATCCCTGCAGGTCCCCAAAGGCATTCAAGTACGTGCCTCGTGTGCCTTTCTTGGTTTGATCCCTGAAATAATGGAGGCTGGAGAAGGGAGAAGCAAGGTCTATTTCTGGCTTTTTTATTGAATAACCCTGACCCGTCCTCTCATTTCTTTATTTCACCCCCCTCCCTCCGGCTCCCTGTCAGCATTAAACCCCACATCTCTCGAGCAGAGGCCGTTTCATGGTCTGCCTTTGTCACCTTGTGCAGGGTTCCTATTTTTAACCATCACTGTATCAGCAACAGAAACTCTCCTGGCCACGGAGGGAGACTTACAAGTTTTCACCCACCCTGGACCACGCTACAGGTTATTTCACCCAATGGGAAAAAAAAAAAAATCTATCTCATTTCAACTAAATTTATGTTCCTCGAAAAATGAGCTGGCTGTGTATCTTACCTGAGGAGTGAGTGCATTGCCAACCGAGTTTCCGTTTCATCCCTCAGGGTGTGTGTGGACCCGGTGTGGACCCACGCTGAACATGGTATGAGAAGTTTTTGCGTTGGGTAATTCCCTCCCCATGAGTTTGTTTGCTCCCAGGCCAGGCTGGCACCCACAGTGGTGCAGGTGGCGTTTGCAGGGATTTCTTCAGGGAGCCCTTTTCAGCATGAGGCCCCGGATCACCTTCCCTCACAGCTCATGGCCGCTGTGGCCAGGGATGCTCGGCTGAGAGCTGGGCTGTGAGATCCTCGTTCAGACTGCTGTGGATTGAGCGGGACTTCAAGGCTGAGCTTTCAGAGAGAAGAAAAGTAAAACTCTACAAAAGCCTTGTAACCAGCAGGGCTTTTTTTCCACCCGGTAATCTCAAAGCAGTGGACAGCATTCCCTGTGGGAGCGATGCACAGAAGCTGGGGCTCCTGTATCGCCCCTGCAAATACCATTGCTGCCCTTTGGCTTGTGTGGGAGCTCCCTAGGGCGAGCAGGGGCTTTAAAAAGGGGGAAAACAAGCTGCAGAGGGTGGTCTTTCACCTCCTTCTCCTTGGCGGCTGTGGGGGAGCCGCATCCCTCCTGCCCATAATCCTTATTTCAGCGCACAGCACCTCACCCCGCTGGCCAGCAGCCCGCCCCGGGCCCCTCGCTGGCAGGGATTTCTGCTCTTCAGAGCTGGCTTTCACCTCGCTGTAAAAGCCCTGAGAAAGAGGAAGAGAAGGGGGAAGAGTTATTTGCATGGATTTTGACAGCTTTTCCAGCTTTTCACACACACACCATCATTTTTAAGAGGCTCTGGGAGGTGCTTGGCAAGTCTGTCCATAAGGGAAACCAGCGCTGGCACAGGCAGGAGGCTGTGCGGACAAGCGGTACATGAGCTCCCATCCTCCGAGGGCACTAAGGCCATGCTCTGGAGCCCTCCTCTCCACCCACGGGGATTAAAAACCTATTTGGCAAATGAAGACATCATCTCCAAAGGTCTTGCACTTATTCTAGAAGGACTCTGTGGAGCCTGTCATCTCCTGCCATCTGCCCATAGCCTGGAAACCCAGCCAGCCTGCAGAGAGAGGCAGCAAACCCCCGGGGCTTGGGAGCAGACGTATGAGCCAGCTGAGCTGGCTTCTGGCCGCAGATCTGGCCGTGAACCTTTGTTTTCCTATTTCTGCCCTTCTCACCCTGTCATTTGTCCCCCTTCTTCAAAGCAGACCAAATCCCGTTCCCTAAGTGATGTATTAAATCACTTTGGTAGCACTTAAACATTCTCTTGCAAACAGGCTTTTATTTTTGTCTAAGTTTACAGCAGGCAAAAGCTGTGACGTGGCTGTGAGGGAGTTGTTAGGTAACATTTTATTAATTAACAGATGAAGTTTTAGCAAAGGAAATGTAAATTTTACCCGCAGACTCTTCCAATATTATCTAGCAGCAGTAGTTTTCTTTCTGGTATTCCCATGGTGAGGCAAGGGAAAAAAAAACATTGGTAAGGCAATTATTATAAATTGTGCCTTGAAAGTCATTAGAAATGTAGCATTATTTATTTATAGATAGATCTATTACATTCATCATTGTGGCTGCATCTTCTAATGAATCCTTTAGAATTATAAAATTAATATAAAGTGTTAGGAGCATTTCTTTCTCCTGTTCTCTAATTCTACAAGGATGGAAATCAGTGAATAATAAGGGAATTTAGTGCATGCTGCAGGGAAGGAAGGGGAGAGCTTCGGAGGATAGATGTGTATTCCACATGCCAAAAGCTACAAAAAATGAAGATGTATGTGCAAATGAGCTGATGCCTGGGGTTACTCAGCTGATAAGTAGACGGTCTCACTGAGGAGAAAGCGGCAAGCACAGAACAGCTTTTTCTTCCTTTGCTGTGTTGTGTGAGTGATCCAACTGAATCATGAAGATCCATCTCTCCTTTCCACATGCACAGATGGGAGAGAAGATGTTCTTCTTCAGCCACTGCCCTCTTGTGCACTGATTTCTTCCTGCCTGCAGGATCCAGGGGGCCCTATGTGGGTCCTGGACCCTGCGGAGCAGCCATCGCTCCTCTGCGCCCCTCAGCCTCTTGGAGGCTCCCGGGGTGGCTGGCTGGCCAGAGGTCCATGTCCTGGTGTCGGTGCTCAGCTGCCCCCTTCAGATGGGCTTTTGTGCTTCTCAAGTGAAACCAGGGCCAGGAGGTGCAGCCAGGAGGAGGAAGACCTGACCCAAGGAGCCCTGCTGGCTCCCTCACCCGCTCAGGCTCTTGCCTGCCGAGCCAAACCATTCCATTGCAGGGGTGGCACGATCTCCTGCCACCTCCCCACCGCAGAGGTGCCTCCCAATATGGCTTTAAAAAAAACAAAAGAAGCTCTAAATATAGTAATAGGCCTCAAAGCGTCCTCTCTAGGATGTAGGCAGAGGTTGGCTCCTTTCAGGATGCTGGTAATGAAGCATTTGAAATCTCAGCACTCTTGGGAGCATCTGAAAGTCCAAACCATCACACTTTTGCCCACCAGGTACAGACTTTTAGGACTGACTACGTGGTAGGGGCTGGAACCTGCAGCCCCTACGTGTTTCTGGAGCACAGAGTGTAAAGCACTGGCATCGATGGGTTGTTTCAGCCAGTACCGTGAACGTTGTGTTCTCTGTAAATGTAACCCAAAAAATTAAATTCTGCCTATTGCTCGGACAAAGGATAGTCTCAGTCTCAGTCTCAGATGGTGAAGAATTTGTTGATGTAAGGTATGTTTCTATGGGGAAAAAATGAAGCTTTGTGAGTGATGAGTCCATGTTATGCCTGGTTCGTTCGGGCTTTCTGGTGGTGATAGGGGAAAGCAGAACCTGAGGTCTGAGTGCTGGTACCAGAGGTTTGCCTGGGGCTATGAAGAAGGGCTATGAAACCAAAATGAACCTGAATATGCTTGAGTGCCTCCTTGAATAGCACTCTGAGCCATTCACCTTGAAAAATGAGTTACAAAGCCAAAATATAAATATAAATCTTGAAGATGTATCCATATTATTTTGAAGGGTTATTGCTTCTGCTTCATGGCCTGGTTTCTGAGCCACTGCAAAAACACCAATCAGCTTTGGCAGACCACGGATTAGGTCACTGCTCCATTGGCATCTTTCAAAATAGCTCTGAAATAGATAGTAACAAAGATATTTAAGGCAAAATAAACCACACTGGTGTTTATGGTGCTTGATATCAAATTATTAATTTTAATTTGGATAACAAGGCCTTATGAGATTATTAAAACAGTTAATGAGGCTAAAACCTCTATACTGTTGTACACCACTATGTAGTTAGGGTTGATGCTGCATGTGAGAAGTTATTTGTGTCTTTGCTATTCCCGACTTTGCTTCCAGGGTTACGTGAGGTAATTGGCATAGATAGGCCACAGAGAGACAGTAGCTTTTCAAGTCTTTCCTAATGTGATCAATTAACTAGTTAGATAAAATAACTCTCAGTTATCCAAACCTAGTTTCAAGTTGGAAAGTTTGCAGTGGGCCAATGAAATGAATGAAATTTTACTCATTGTGATAGACCAAGAGTTGTTGCACGACTGATACTTGTCAGTAGGTGAAAAGAATGCAGTTTTTTGATTTAGTGCTTTACCTTTTTTCCCTGAAGCTGAGCAGAAGTTAAAAGATGTGTCCCCAAAGCTGGTTAGTGGCCAGAGTGCTGGCGAGATGCCCCAGGTGTGCGGTGGCTGCAGGAGCTGTGTGATGTCAGCCTGGAGCCGGGCACAGGGGGGCACAAACCACCTCCAGGAAGAAGAGTTAATGGCTTGAGCGCTATCACCCAAGCAAAGAGAAAGCACCTCCACCCTCCTCAGCCTCAATTGTGCCTGTTACCTGTGATGCTTTAATGGAGTTCAAGAAATTGTAGCTTTCATTTACTTTCCCAGCTGTGCACGGGCTTGTTCAGTTGTCACTAGAGCTTGCTGCATCTACCGGTTGTTGGGTTGCTTGTAACCACTGGTCAGTGCTTCTGCGGTTCTGGTCAGGTTTGCCACAGTACCTTGTGAAACCAGATGTCTCTTTGTCACTGTCCATAAAAATAAATGCTTTTATTTCTTTGTATCTTTCAGATAATCAACCCCAATTTCATTCAAGAAGGTGAGTTAAGAACAGCTGTGCAGTGACTGGCACGGAGGGGCAAGTCAGCAGCTGTGGTTCACTCTGGTGCAACAGCATGCTCTGCACCCACCAGCATTTCCAGCAAAGGCAGCTGTTTGCCGCTCGGTCCCCAGGGAAAGCGCTCTTCCTGCTGGCTGCTCAGCTCAGACAGCCCGAGGACCACAGGCGAGGCTGAACCCCCCAAACCTGCCTTCACAAAGTCTCACCCTCCTGCCAGAGCACGGAGACAGACAGTCCCCACTACTTCCTTTGATGAGATGTCAACAGCTGGCTTTTAGTAAAGGGCGAGTTTTTCACAACATAATCCCAGGACCCTCAGCTGTTTGGGACCCAGATCCCATACTTGGTCCTACAGTGTATTCTCTAGACTTCTATGGTGAAACATCCTTGCCTGTAGATTAAAAGACGGTGTCATGTGTGTGTCCCCATGTTTTCTTCCAGTGGCTCCAGAGTTTCTTGTGCCATTGGTGGATATCACCTGCCTGCTTGGTGACACAGTGATGCTGCAGTGCAAAGTCTGTGGACGGCCCAAACCAACTATAACCTGGAAAGGACCGGATCAAAACATTCTTGACAATGACAACAGCACGGCCACTTACACAGTGTCATCCTGGTAAGGTCCTGCCTTTGGATCCCAGCATAGCTGGCCATGATGGTCATTTTGCCCTCAAATATGGCACTAGCCCGGAGACAAGGCTCATCAGAAATGCAGTTAATTGAGTCTGGCATGGTGTATTGGCACATCGCTGCACCACACATCAGCTAGAAAGGGTCAGACTTTGAGGCTCAGGTAGCTCTATAGTTTCCCAAGCTGACGTAGGGCGTATCCACAGAGTGTGTCGCTGGCAGACGTGAGTTTGCTCTGATTGACCTCTTGAGCCCGCTGCAAGCCAGAAGCAACTAATGGTTCCAACATATTAGTTTGGCCAATATTGCCTCTGTGTTGCTGGGGCTTCTCTGCTTGAGTTTGATGCCATGCTCACCTTTGGTAGGAACAGGAGTTGAGCAGAGCAAACCCTCACTGGCTTGCAATACCCATATCTCATTGGGCGTTTTCTTATTTCATGGGCAGAGTTGGTAACTCCTGCAGTTTTCCTGAGCCTTTCCTCAGCCGTTCCTAAAAAATACTTACATGTGCTCCTGGGAAGGCTACGTCTGGCTGTGCTTGGACAGCAAGGTGCTTGTCATGATGTTCCCAGCCCGGTTAGTGGGGGAGGAAAACCATCTTTACAACAAGCAGTGGGAAGATCCAAAAAGATCTGGAGTTGAATTCAGGTCAGGTAACAGCCTGCTGCTGGATGCTCATCGGCAGCTTATGTAAGCGATTTGGGCCAAACTGCAGTGGAAATCTCCGGGAGGCAATCTCTCATGCGAAGTTTTCAGCACTTCTGGCGCAGGCTGAGATGAATCCAGGCAGTACAAAGTCACTGAAAGTGAAAAATGAACACTAGGAGAGAAGGGATTTTACCTGTTCAATTAAAAAAAATTACATCTGATCAACAGCTTCGTTCAGAGACCATTGGCTTGTGCAGCTGCCCCAGAGCACCCAAAAATGTCTTTTTAGCCATTACTCAGTAGACTGCTAGTGGCTTATCTTCAGGCTTCCGGCTAGGGTTGGGATGGGGGGATACTTCCGTACAGGGTTCTGTTTTCCATCACAGTCTTTCGCCTGTGCATTGGCTCTCTGTGCACTATCAGCACTTGTATTGTCTTGTTACTCATATTTGTTTTTCAGTGAAGACACTGCCTGCCAGGCAGAGGCCCAGATCAGTGGCTGTCTCTTACAAATCTTGCTGGCATGAGTGTCTGGATTGCGGGGGAAGGGGATATTTCTGTCCTGTTTTGAACCAGCATAGTCAGACCAGCAAAAGCCACAGCGTGGAAGCAGTTATACTGACAACCATGTCCTTCTGCAGTTTCCGATAGATTATGCATTCAAGAACTAGTCTAGTTTCACCATCAAGGGAATTTATTGTTGGCTCTAAGCAGGGTCTCCAGTACAGCTAAAGAAGTTACACAAGCAAAATCCTTTAATTCAGGCCAACTCCCTTAAACTGCATATTGAAGACTGCAATGTGCAAACCAAAGTGACTGTGTACAGACCTGCTATAAATTCACTAGGCTCTACAGAGCTGTTTATTTCCTCAGATTGGCCCAAATATTGAGTGTCTCTCACAAACTCGGTGCTGGCGTTCTTTATCTCTAGCTGTTGCGAGATGTCCAGCCTTCTGACCGGGGACCTGGCAGACTCATTAGATCAACGGCACGTGCTCTGGGGGTCTGAAGCTTCCCAGAAATGTCAGGCACCCTGCGCTGTGTGACTGCCTTGTGCATCTGTGGGAAACCCAATTTGTCCGGCATGTGTTGGACTTAACTGCAGAGGCACAGCAGCTCAGCATCTCCCGAGATAGATGAGATGTGCCTAGGGAAATCTTTCCAGATATATGGGGTCTAAGCATCCAGCTCTGTACAGGCACAGCAAATGTTCAGCTCTTGGACTTTGCTTGCTGCTTGAGTGATCCTTCCCCTTCTCCTCCGAGGCCACAGCAGACAAGTAGATTCGCCTGGCAGGCCATTTGGACCATTCTGCTCAAAGGTTTCATTAACGGCCTAATCCTGATGTATGGAGGGGTTGTACTTAGGTACCAGATTGCTGGGGGGATGTTCCTTCAAATGAGTTAACAGGATTTGTGTGCATGTGTCTCTGTAACAAGACAGGACAGGAACCAGGATAAAAAGCATTAGCGAGTGAAGCAATGTTTTATAATTGGGGCTTCCTGCATCCACAGTGACTCTGGGGAGCTCACCTTGAAGATCTGCAACCTGATGCCTCAGGACAGCGGCATTTACACCTGTGTGGCAACCAATGAACACGGAACCGCATCAACCTCTGCAACCATCAAAGTTCAAGGTAGCACATCTGCCCTTAACACCGTATGGGGTTCCTTGGTGGGGGCTGGGAGGACACAGGAATAGCTGGTGCAAAGGCAGCCAGACATGGAGCTGTGCCAGGTGAATTGAGACGTTAAAATCATATAACTGTTCCTCAGCCAAGACTCCCACTGATGGCTGAAGGCATCACAGACTCTTTGCGCTTGATTAAGTCATCTGATCATAAGCATCACATCTGGGAAATGAAAATGCTTTGGCACTGGTTCAGCTCCTGCATCCTGCTCACAGCGCTGCTTCCCAGGGGCTCGGTAAGTTCGGCCGGGGGAAGCTGAGCTCCCTCAGGCTGCCAAGCCCCAGGCGGGATAATGCCCCTGCTGCTCACAGGGAGCTCTGGGCTTTAGAGTTTGCCTGGAGCCGGGGGACCTGGGATCCAGTGACACCGAGTTTCAGCCTCCCTGTCTCTATGGGGGACGGAGGAGGCGAGAGTAAGGTTTGGCCTGGTTGAACTGTTCTGCAGGGGCTCAAGTCAGAGACATGTCTCTGAGCCTGGATTCTCAGCACTGTAATTAGTGACCCATCCAACTGTAATGAATTTGAAACGATGAGTTCATGCTCATGACCTCCAGCTCTGGAAAGGGATCTGTTAGCACGAGAGATGAGGGATGGCTCCTGCGTTGAGGGGATGGCACAGAGACAAATGTCTAACTGCTTACTTACAGATGCAGAAGTGTCACAAGCATTTAAAAGTCAATTTGTTTGGTCTCATAAACTGTCCTAGAGATGTAATTTCCCCAGTTTACCCAAGCAAATTAGTGGCTGCACTAACTACTCCTGTGCTGAAGGGAGCCCTGAGCAAAACAGCGAAGAATTACTGGTCATTTGTCAATCTGCTGCCAAACATACCAAGCGCCATACACCCAGAGGCAGTCTGAGTGGCTTTCTTCTGTCATTTTTGGACACTTCAAGGTGACGCCCCACCTCCAGAGCCTCACTCGCTGCTTGGTGAAGACCACGAGAATATTTGTTTTCCTCAGTTCCATGGGCTTTGCATCAGGTCTTGAGCTGGAGCAAAAATTAGCAGCAGAAGGTAGGAGGTAAAGAGGCTCTGCCTTTACAGCAGCTGAGCTCAGGCGGATCCTCTGCGCCCACAGGGCAATTCTCCCAGCCGGTCTCGCAGGGAGCACCCTGGGGCATCACAGTCCAGTTGACCACCAGCTGTGAGCAAGAAGATATCCCCCTGCCCTGTAGTACTGTGAGACCATGTCAAGGCAGCAGGTCTTGGAAGCAGCATGGTTCTCTTCTAGCTGCTAGTATGGAAGCCTCAGACCCACAGTGGTGGGTGGACTACGACATTGCCTTTCCTCTGGTTGTGCTGGTAACCCAGTGCAAACCAGAGCGCTCCCTCTGCAAGGTGCAGCTGCATCGTCATAGTGACTTGATGTACCTGATACACCTGATCTTCAGAATAAAGCGCTTGTTGACATGATGCTGGACTTGGTGCTTGTTTTCTCTTCCCAAGGTGTCCCAGCTGCCCCAAATCGCCCCATTGCTCAGGAGAGAAGCTGCACCTCCGTGATCCTACGCTGGCTACCCCCATCCAGTACAGGCAATTGCACCATTTCAGGCTACACTGTGGAGTACAGAGAAGAAGGTAAGTGGCTTGAGCTGTGCTTGTGGACTGGGAGAATGAGAACAAAGTAAGTCTTCTTTATGGCACACCAGGTCCCAAAAGCACTCTTGCCACCACTAGGGTGCCACTAGCTGGTGCTCACAGATCCCAAAGTCTAAGGCCAAAAGAAGCCCTTCTGTCATCCAGTCCAACTTCTCATGTATTTCAGTTGTTTCTGTTTCCTCCAGTCACTTATGGCAAGTAAAGTGTGCTAAGCTAAAACACCTCTAAGGCATCCTTTCATCATTTGCATTCTACCACCATGGTATCGATCCTTTCTGGTGGATGTTTCCTGGGAAAGCACAAACAAAGCAGCCTCATTATTTTTTTGATCTGGATAGAGTTGCAGATCCCTGCATACTTTTCAAGCTCAGCTCTGAAATCCATTTGTTCTTAAATCCAACCATCCTTTCCCCGAACGATTAAATAGATATTAAATGCACTGTTCTCCCAATATGCACAGGCATGTGCTCTTGAAAAGGGCATTTGAAATGCTTCACATCCCTTTTTGCATTCTTCCTGCAAAGGGGTGAGGGTCCCTGGGCAGTAAACCTTGCCTTAGGTATGTGGCCTCTGGTTTTGCCCTTCGTCCTTCAAAAAATCCTACCTCATGTTAGTAAATGTGCAAACTTAATCACTCCATCATATTAATACCTTCTCTTAGCAAATACTCTGCCTTGACCCTCACTGTGCCAGCAGTGTGACTGGCATTTTTGTGAAAGAATAAAAGCTGTTCTATAACAACAGCCGCCAAAACAAACAGCAAAAAAGCAGCAGTGTTTTCAGTATTCCTTCCACTCCAAAGGAATCACTGACTCTTCCCTCTAAAACCAACCTTGACTTTGTAAGACATGGCAATCAGAATTTGCCCACAGCACACACAAAATATATCCTTCATGGTAAATAATGTAAAGGTAAAAACCCTAAACTTACTAAAATAAGATAAAATTTGATATATTCTTGAAAGAAATCATAGGCTGTGACAGGGATCAGTGTCCTAGGGGTCCTTTTCTGTTCTGTGACCCTGTGCAGATGAATAAAGTATTGCTCCTTTGGATGCCACAGGTTAGGCAATGGTTGGGTTTGTCTCTGTTAGGAGCAGAAACACATGACAGAGTCACACATTTCTTTGCTGCAATCCTGCTCACTTGCAAAAAGCCCATACTAAGCCTCAGAAAGCTGGTTCTCTTCCTGCAGCTGCAGGTTTCACTGTAGCCACCATGTCTTCTGCAAGACTTCATCTGCAAAAGCCCTTTGATTGCACTGACACTCTGTTTCAACTTCACCTGGGACTCCCTTGTCCATATTTTTTTTTTGCAGTATTTCTGCTACCAATTCTCTCACAGCAGAGCTGTCATCAAATCAGCTCTCCATTCCTGTCTTATCACGCTGGCCTGAGACATCACTTGTAGTACCCAGCCACAGCTAGACTGCTGGAGACATCAGCTTGTCCCTGGACTACAGTTTTTCTATCGTTATCGGTCAAGTCAGGGGCATTTCCTTCTTCCCTCATTTAGCCAGACTAGAAGGTGGCTGCAACACAAAATAGCTTCCTATGGTCCAGTCCTGGTTTAACAGAAATACATCTGTCTGCTGTAATATTGCTTTTTAAAAACCTTGTGGATTTTAACCTCCCAGGGTACTACATGAGTTGGGCAGAGAAAGCCTCTGCTCTGAGTTCACGTATGGAGACTGTTTCCTTCAGCTCTCCTTCTCTCCCTCTGTAAAATGCAGGCTCACAGGTCTGGCAGCAGTCGGTAGCCTCAACTTTGGACACGTACCTCGTCATTGAGGATTTGACCCCAGGCTGCCAGTACCAGTTTCGAGTGAGTGCCAGCAATCCCTGGGGGATCAGCTTGCCCAGTGACCCATCTGAATTTGTAAGGCTCCCGGAGTACGGTAAGTAGGGCACAGCGAAGATGGGCTGATGCACGCAGGTGTCCACCTGTGCAGTCTGTATGGTGTGCTTTGATGGGTCCTGAAAAAAACATTGATCCTGGACCTGGTAGGAATACAAGAAATAGCCTGGGAGATGCTCAGAGCCAGCTCTTGCCACTAGAAAGACTTTTCATGTCTGCTCCTCCAGCAGGGCTCACAGCCTTCCTCTGTCACAGAAGCCATTGCAGTTTCCTAGCAGGTCCCTGCTTTCTAAACCAAGACCATTTCTTGTCTTCATCTCTGGGCAACAGGCTCCACATCCTGCCCAGTGTGTCCCCTGCCTTTCCACAATGCCGGTAGCATCAGGGGCTTCTACTGTGCAGCCCAGCTGGGGTCTGCAAGTCAGCTTGCAAAACGTACCCCTCCCGAGCAATGCAGCCTGCATAGGAAGGCTGCGATGGAGGCAAGCCCCCAGCGTGTGGTGCTGCAGGAATTTGGGGTACAGCTCACCCATGACAGTGCTGTGAGCAGAACCCACGTTTCCCATGTTTCAGTCGCTCCAGTCTGTAACTAGGTCTGTGACTAGCTTGGATAGCCTGTGCTGGATGAAACGAGAGCTCACATGGCGTAGCTCTGCCTCCCAGTTACACACAGACATGCCTTAGACTGTCCGTGTGGCCCTTTTCAGCCCTAAATTGCAAGGACAGGTTTGAATCCACCTTATCCATATGTTCCCCTGGGGAGCTCTGGCTTTTAGTGGTGCAACACATTGGACCTGTGCCTGAGCAGTATGAAACTGGACTCCTAGTGGTAATGTTTGCTGTTTTGAGAAATATAGTCTCACATAATTTTAAAATATGCAGTTTATCGTCTACAGGAAACTGTCATTAACTTTACACTTTCTTCAATGTGCTTTGTTCTCCCAAAGACTCTGCTGCCGATGGTGCCACTATTTCATGGAAGGAAAACTTTGACCTTGCTTATGCAGAGCTGCATGAGATTGGGAGGTAATATTAACCATGCTTATCACTGCAATAAAACACCAGAACAATGGCTTGAAGCTTTTCCCCTGGAAGAAAGTTTAGATTGCTTTTTGTAGTTAACTTGAAAACTGCTGCTCCTTTCAAAGAGCATTGCACATTAAGTACGGATTAAAATACACACTGGGTAAAATACGAACTAAATCCTGTTTTTCAAGATCAGTTGTGGTTTGAAGATTGCAACCTGGGTAACTTGTGAACAATTAGGCAGCCAAATCTCCGACAGCCACTGCTAGCTCTCGCTGGTATCTCCTCTGACATCTCTGATTTGGTGTAAGCTTTTGAAGTCATGACAATTTGCTGGTTCTGGATATGCTTAACCTCAAAGACTGAGTTTGCCGAATCACTTAGGCATGTGACTGACTTAAATCACACGCCGAAGCGCTTTGCTGATTGGGACGGTCCATTGAACAGGAGCCTAAATAGGAGCTGCATATGTTGTCAGCCCTCAGTGCTCTGCGCAGACAACAGATAAGGGGCATGCAAACAATTCGGGTTAATGCAGTTAGTTCTTCATCCCAGAGATTAGAGGCGAGTAATTCTGGGGCTGAGAGGACAGGAGTCTTTCTGGTTCTGTAGAAGAAAGTGATGTATTGATAAGAGGCCAAGTTCAGCACAGGGTTTCACTGAGTAGTTTTACTTTCAGGAATGGTACTAGGCAGTAGCCTGTACAAGTTTCCTAAATCCTTTCACGCCAGCTTTTTTCTTAATTTATTACTGTGTGCCTGAAACAGTGAGACAAAATGACAGGTTAGTGACTAAGGCTTCTCTTCTAGTTGTCTGAGAAAGTTTGGGCTCTTTATTAAAGCAACCGGAGAAGGGAGATCCACAGCTAAAAAAAGAGATGCAACCTGTAAAAGTGGTAGCAAATTGAACCCAGGGGAGATTGTTATAGAGAACATCAGTACGGCTGCACAAAGCGAAGTGACACTGTTTGCTCTCAGTGTTTGCTAATCCCCTAAGAATCTCTACACCTAGGGTAGGAGGTGGAGGCTCTTTGTTGGAAAAGGTTATGAACAACTAGTTAAGTCTGATTCCTTGTGAAATGTTAATGCGCTGAATCAAATAACACTTTGAAAATCGGTCTGTTATTGCATCGAAAACAAAGCATGATTAATTCATGAGGCCCCTTCATTATTCTGTGGTTTTGGGTTTTTTTTTCAGGGGACGATTCTCCATAGTAAAGAAATGCGTTCACAAAGCCACCCGGAAGGATGTTGCTGTAAAATTCATTAGTAAAAAAATGAAAAAGAAAGAGCAGGCAGCACACGAAGCAGCTTTGTTACAGCACTTACAGCACCCTCAGTACATCACTATCCACGATACCTATGAGTCTCCTACATCTTACATCCTAGTTTTGGAACTGTAAGTACGTGGAGCTTGAATTCAAGTGTCTGGGTAGGAATCACAGCCCTATTAAAGCCAAGGACAAAATTCACCCTGACTTCAGCGGGGCAAAGAATTTGTCATCTGTTTTTTATTGATCATGACATCAAATGCAATAGCTGTTTTCTGCAGAGCTTCCACTGCCTTTTCTTTACAGTAAATAAGATTCAGAGGGCCAAATAAAACTGCTTTCTCCTCCAGTGAAGCTTGGGTAATTGTATCAGCTGTTAGTTTGTCCCATTGAATCGCATCAGATTTATTTGGGCAGTTTTGTCAACTTTTTATAAATGTGTTTCAGCTAGATTGCAGCCTACATTGTTCTAATACTTCTTGGTGAAAAGAGCTGTGTAGCAACTATGCTTGCCCCTATAAGGAGAAATAGCAACCAAGATCCAAAATGCTTCTTTGTTACGGTATACCCAACAAAGTATATTTGGGCTATTTGCTTGTTTATTAATACAGATAAATAAAACTAGGTGGAAAACTTTTATTGGGTTAGTTTTCCCACAGAATATATTACCAGTTGAAAATGTCAGTGATTTTTTTTTCTGCATTATGCAACCAGCTTTATAAATAAACAGATGAATTCAAATAATTAAGAGGATCTGTTTTCAAAGGAATTGCCTCTGTCTATTGAATCCATCCTTAAGCAAATGAGTTTACTTTGAGACTGTTGCTAAATTTTTCAAGGACCGATGATAACAAGTGAGGATTAATCATTCTACCACTTCCATGGCCTGCAGTATCTTGAGATATCATTAAATACTCATCAGATCTTGCATTTTAGTTTCCTCCATTTTTAGGTCACAAAGTTTCCATTGCAATTTTGTTTTCAAATATTAACTGTTCCTAGAGATACCATGTGATCTTTCATGTGCAGGGTTTGATTTGTTTGTAGGATGGATGATGGTCGTCTCTTAGATTATCTAATGAACCATGATGAACTTATGGAGGAAAAAGTCGCTTTCTATATAAGAGACACAATGGAAGCCTTGCAGTATCTTCACAATTGCAGAGTGGCTCACTTAGACATAAAGGTAAGAAGAAAAGAGAATTATGCTATTATTCAGTACAGAGAGTCCCTAGCTGCACAGACAGGGAGGAGGTGCAGTCTGTACCCCAAAGAGATGATCACTAAATGGATAAGCACTATCTTTCAGACCTATTGACCAGAGAAAGGACTTCCTGACCTGCAGCGCAAGGTCTTTTTTCTTCCTTCAGACAAGAGATGCTCCTATTTTATTGACTCGCTGGTTTGTTCTCAAGAGCTTTCTGGATTTAATGATGGAGAAGGAGGATGTCTGAGACAAGAGTGAGATGTCACTAGCACCTGACCGAAGGGGAATTATAAGATAAATCCAAGGGGCATGGTTTGGGCTCACACCTGTACCAACTTAGCTACCAAGCTTCCTGAGCAGAGCTGGCTTGTGCCCAGGCAGCTCAGGGCAGGCCAGAAGGAGCGTGTGTCTCCCTCACATCTGCAACAGTATCTTGGAGAGCCCAAAAGCAAGGGGAGGGGAGGGTGCAGGGGAGGACTGGCACACTGCATTGCGCTGCAGAGCCTGAGAGGGGAACTCGGTGGGAAATACACCCGGGGAGAGGTTCAGAGGAAGAACAAGCTGCATTGTGGAGAAGAAATTCAGGCATTCCCCGATGTCACGCTCAGTTAGATTAGCACAGCTTGTACCTCCTTTTGTTAGCGCACATGGCAGGAGGCACTGTACTGTCCTGGATTTGGCATTGTACTGCTGTCCTCACCAACATCCCAGTTATCTTGGATAACAGACAATTAGCAATTGAAGTTATGATCAAGTGTTTTGAGGTTTGTGATCTGCAACGTTGATTCTGGTTGTCAGGGATATCAGATAATCTGTAATTTTTTTGCAGACTTAAATGCCAATTAAAAATGGAGAATGAGGGATGAATTTAACTTTCTTGTATAGTGGACAATCCGGCTCCAAGGAGGTCTCTTCTCAACTTTCCAACCCCCAGGCATGTCAGATGAAGTGATGCTTTCATTCTTCTGCTGCCTACTACCACTACAAAAAAAATATTCCTTTTGTACAGTACCTTATGTGAACATTAGTCCCAAAAGGCTAAATCATCCTGCTTTCTTTCAGTAAGATTGTTTGTATTTTCTGCTGTATTTATAGGACCTGTCAAAAAGTAGGTATCACTTGCAGGTAAGAAACTGCACTGATATCTCTATTTGATCATAAGATGCTTCCCAGAAACAAGGTGGGAAGCCAATTGTCTGTGACCTATTTACAGTTCTTCTGAATGACGGATGCTAAATAAAGCACCTTCTGTTGCTAAGTGGGAAGCAGGAGATGCATTGGTAGTGAGAGCAGACCTAGCCATGGACTGCCTTGTCCCAGGATCCTGCCCAAGAACGTGTTGATTTTGTCGATGCAGACTGCACAAGAGAAGAGTAAGCAGAGAGATCTGAACAGCGGTGTAGTGAACTTTGCTTTATATATACAGCCATGTGGCAGCAGTAGAATATGCATGAGGATGAGAGGCTACAGGACAGAAAAGCAAATCTAGAGAGGGTGCAAGAAGTAAATTCAGAACTCATCTCAGAGCCAACAAAGGAAGCAAAATCCATGTTAAGTCCCCAGAACAGAGCGTACAGGCAATGCTCAGTTATCTCCCACTGAGTGAGAAAGATCTTAAATACTGAAAGAGTTGGTAAAACAGGGAAAACCAACTGGGATGAAATATAATTGCACTCTGGCTTGGAAAGCATGACTGGTGCTGGTGTTGATAAGGAAACACTGGCAGCTCCATCCATGTCAACTGACAGCAACAGTAATGCAACTCACCAGAGTCCCTCCCAGGATACGTGGTAGTGGGAGCAAAGTTGAACATTTACTTCATGAAGAATATTTCTGCTACAAGTTATGCAGTTTTATGTAGCCACTTGTCATGTAAACAAATGGAATCTAAATAAACTGATAAGAGATACACAAGTCTTATCAAATTTTAAAAATCTGTCAGTGCTCTTAATCTGTAAAGATTAGTTAGGGAAAATAAACTGTGAGTATTTGGGACAAAGTGCAAAATCCCAGTGTGTTGCAAAAGAGGGTGTTGTCATTGCAGCTTCAGCATTGATCTGAATTTACAGCAGTGTAAACAGCAGTTGAGCTGGTCCCTTGTGATTCACTCTCCTGATCTGTACCTCACACATCTGGTTAAAAGCGAGTTTTGATTGGCTATTAAACCTAAATGAAATCTACACATTTTATTTGCAAAAATATAATATAATTAAGTTTTTGTTATTATCTCTCCAACAGCCAGAAAATCTGCTCATTGATTTAAGAATCCCAGTACCTCGTGTCAAGATCATTGATTTGGAAGATGCAGTTCAGATCACAGGTCATTACCACATCCACCACCTCCTCGGAAACCCGGAGTTCACAGCTCCAGAAGTTATCCAAGGCCTTCCTGTCTCCCTGAGCACGGATATCTGGAGCATTGGGGTCCTCACCTATGTCATGTTAAGTGGTGTCTCTCCATTCCTGGATGAAAGCAAAGAGGAGACTTGTATCAATGTGTGCAGAGTAGATTTCAGCTTCCCACCTGAGTACTTCTCCGATGTGAGTCATGCCGCCAGGGATTTCATCAACGTTATCCTCCAGGAAGACTTCAGGAGAAGGCCGACGGCAGCCACTTGTTTACAACATCCGTGGCTGCAACCGCACAACAGCAGCTATTCCAAGATCCCACTGGATACCTCCCGCTTGGCTTCCTTCATCGAGCGCCGCAGGCATCAGTACGATGTTCACCCGGTCCCCAGCGTCAAGAGTTTCCTGATGAGCAGGCTGAACCCAGGCACGTAATGCCTCCATCCCTGGGGCCCTACACTGCTGGTGCTGAGGCAAGGCGCAGGGAGCGAGCAGGCACAAAGCAGATCTGTCTGTACATAGTCCCGTATTTGGCATTTGCATTTCACGTGGCTTCCCTAACTGCAGGGTACAAATCCCGAGGAACCTCAGGACCAAAGCAAAGCGAGTAACGGCAGCGGGTACCCGCTCCCTCCCCTTGGCGGGATTCTCTTGGGACACGTGCTATTCTCGCATCCACTGCGAAACAGGACCATGGGAAGCAAACACCAACTGGAAATGAGAGCCAAAATTGCAGTTGCCTTAATCTTTGTGAGGCAGCCTTATAAGAAACCCTCTTGATCTTGCTGAACTGATTTCAAAACATATGAAAGATTACGAGTAGGATAGTCAGGGGGGAGTGAGACTAGGCTGACCTTAGCATGTACTGCAGAACTGGATTGAAGTCCGTTTTTGCTGAAATCATTGCAAGCCTGCTCCAGGTTAACAGACGGATTTTGCAAGCCCCATATGCCTGGGTGTGCCATAATTTCCTTGGGGACTTTGCCTGCGTAGGACACGCAAGATCAGGCCCTACTCACTGCTGGATCCGCTTCCGTGGTGGCGTGGCTTAGATACACTCTCGTTGTGTGGTAGTGCTCAGACCAAAACCCCCCATTAATCCTTGGGCTTTCTGCTGTGTCAAGTCAACATGCAGTACCTTTCAGAGCTATGATTAAGGCAATTAATTCATTGGAGCATACAGCTGGTTTTGACTAAGCACAATGGGACTACGATGGGTTTTTTAAAAGCATTTTATAAACACTGTACAGAAATCTTTTGCAAAACCTGTGCATTGAGAAAAGGCTGTGTCCAATTTTTGCAGTATCTGTAAAGTAGATGATGATGACGAAGACAATTTTTTCTATCACAGGTTTTCAGTATACATATATTGTATCATATATATAAATATATATATATAAAGGATCCTGTTCCATTTCTAGCTTCAGAATTGCTTGGCCCAAAGTCCATCTAAGCCTTTCAGAGTGCAGTAGGAGTGGTGAGTTCATCCTTGTGCTTACAGCTTGAAAATAATTTTCAGTGTTTAAAGTGTGTCTGTCATTTGTTTCATTTCCAAACTTGTAAATATCTCTCAGTTGCCGTTAGCACCTCATCACCAAAGCATTCGTGAGGATATTTTTATGTCCAAAGCCTAATTTGTAATAAAATAAAAAATACTCGCAATTAAAACATTTCTCTCTTGCAAGCCAAGTTGCAACATCATCATATTGATGTTACAGTGACGGAGCCAGCCTTAAGTGTAACCAACGCAGGGAGTCTGCAGTGACAAATCAGCAGTTCGTAGGCTGGCCAAATCTTCCTCTCCAGCAGTGGGACTGGGAAGGGAAACACCTCCCTGGCTGGGGCTTCCCCATCCTGCTGCCTCACTATAAAACTCTACAGCCTTGTAGGGTGACGATCAAAGAGATTTTTTTTTTCCCCTGGCATGTGAGGACTTTGTCTCAGTGCTGAGTGCCATTGCTGTGCCTGTAATGGGAAATGTCAGTTGTTACCAAAGGTTTTCCTAAGGAAAAGGGCTTGATCTGACCACATGTGCTCAGTATAGAGTCTCTTGTAAGGGCAAGAGTCAAATTTAATTTACCATCCAAGTAACTGCACTGTGAGCCTGCAATATACCTGCTGGAGCAAAAGCTGTCTCTGCCAGCAGGTGGTGGAGATACTCTGTGAGTACTGTTAAATTCTCAGGGCTCTGCTAGCCCTCTGTTTGATCCACCTCCATGCCCAGTTTCACGGCAGGTAGGAGACCTGGCCCTTCTCTATCAGTACACTGGAGTGGTCAGTATTTTGCTAGTGGAGAAGAAAGGTGTCATGGCAAAAAGAACAACGGTCAGCACCGCATGCATGCAATGCAAGAACAGACCTTGAGGTTGGAGAGCCACAGTCGGAAGGGTGAGCCCAGGTGCCTGAGCAGAGCCAGAAGCGGTGTACAAGGCTGTGGGACTGATGGAGAGAGTACAGGGGGAAGTTGTGGAAAGGCTTGAAAGAGACAGTGTTCATAGAAGGCTAAACTTTCTGGATTAGCTAGAACCTGTCTCAGTTCCCCTCTGTAGTGCAGCAGCTAATTTTCTAAGCAATCCAGCAGCACCTCTTAGACAAAGACCAGACTCTCAGCCTGAGCAAGAGTGTGAAGTATGTGATTTCTTAGCAACCAAAACTTCTTCGTACAGCAGTCATCAAGGGGTATCTTTAATTAGCACCAGCCTCAGGTACTTTCTCACTACAGGACTGTTTGTACTGCTTCCTATTTGTCAAAGCTGGCTATTTGTGCTGTGATAGTGCTGCCCTTAAAAAAATATTTATGGAAGTGTGGTTTATAAAACCCACAGCTTTTATTAGGCCTGTGGGTACAGTTTAAGCCACAGTCTTTCTGCTTGGCATTAAAACAAACAAATTCTCATGTATCACATGAAATCTGGAGTTATTTATCATTTTATTTCCTACTTCCTGCATTCACCTCTCAAACTGCAACAGCAGACACTTTGGATGCACAGGGGGAAAAGGATGGATTGTTTGAGGGGATACTTAAGCCTCTCAATGCTACCAAATAACAGAAAAAAAAACCCAAAAGGCTGGAAGAAGATACATGTTTAGATATTGGTGCTCAGATTCAAAAAAGAGATTCCTTGACAAAGGAGAGCTGGAGGTGCTGAACTCGAAAGATTTTGAATGTTATGGGGTTGCTTTCCTCTATGGTTCTGCTTTGTCTATATTCATGTTAGAGAACTCTTCCTGGGCACCGCTATTCTTACAGCACATTCAGGAAAACTTGAACCTCTTGGTACTTCCAGATACGTTTGTGATTTTCAACCATTCTTGCATTTTATCTCAAAGATTTCTTTTGCCTCAATAATATCAAGTTGACATGAAATGCTGCCGTATGATAAATACAGAGGAAGTATTCTGACCTTGTTCTCTCGAGGTCTCTTTCAGCCAACCTGTGGCCTCTCTGCAGACCCAATAGGTCCTGTAACTCTGTTGTAAAGAGATTACAGAAGCTCAGTAAGGAGGCCTGGAGTGAGCCCACTGAGTGAGAAGCACCACAGCCAACCCCCTTTGCAGCATTCTTCAACTACTGGATTTTTTTGTGCACGAAATACTGCCTGTAACAAACATGGGGAAAAACAGTTTCTCATAAAGCTCTGCTAGGCTTTTACAAAGCTCCCTAGAGAGCAGCTGACTCCGAGGGGAAGATTTCCACCTGCAGCTTTAGCACTCAGGGTATTCCCAAGACAGCTAAGTGAAGATATGATGGTAGCTGCATCCTCTAGCTCTTGCGGCAGCTTCAGACCAGCTGGAATGACCAACAGTAATACTAGCAACAAAGCAGCACAAGCTCAGTGCAGACTGGCATTCCACACACAGCCACCACCTTCAGACATCTTCACAGTGGTCTTACCCTGCACTGACATCAAAGTACACTTGCTCACAGCGTCAGCCCGGCACTGGGCTGGGTGACAGGCCTGCAGGAAGGCAGCAGCAAGGGTGCCAGCAAAACAGCCCGGAGGGTACAGTGACATGCGGCGCTCATTAAGACAGCCACAATTAAAGAATGCGCGTGGCAATGAGAAACTAACTCACCCCTCTCTCCACTTGGAGCAGCCAGGCGAGATAGTTTCACTCTTGCCCATCGAATAGGAAATCTGATTCCCGTGTAACATTGTCAGCTCCCATCAGGTGTCCAAAGCATTTGCTGCTCTGTGGGTGATCCCCAACTCTCCATCCAGCTGCCAAGTCCCCTATGCATGTTCCTACAGGGATGACACACAGCCAGTCCAGGGTTTTAGACTTTAATATTTTAAAGCAATCCAGGCTTTAAAATTTATAAAATTTCTCTCTTCCTACTTGTACCAACAAGTCTTGTTTAGTCTTACTGCCCTTTTATTTTAAATGACTCTTTTTTTCAGTAACATTTACCTTTGAAAGCATTTTACTTTTAAACTAAGTTAATGCTGAGACAAAGTGTGCCCTCAACTGACCTGTACAAGTTTTGTGGCTTCAGTGGAGTTCATTAGCCTTTCTGATGATGCTATTAGGCCTTTGTTACAGATACCATGAATAAAGGCTAAATGCAGAACTGCACATTATGACCTGACTATATATAACCATATTTTGATACCCTTGCAATGAGGGGAATGCATCAAGTGACCTGGGATAACACAAACTTCCAAGACAGATGTAAAGGCTAGTCTGGATATACAAATGTCTAGCAGATAATTAACACACACAGGGGTTAACCACCTGGTTTTGGTTCTGTTCCTTTCACTGCAGAGGTAGATTCTCCTCTAACACAGGGCTTGGATTTAATTTCCAGCTCATTCTTTCATGTCCCATCAGAAAATGGTGCTTTCCCAAGGAAACAAAATCCCATTTTACTAGGCTGACTGCACACTGCCATCAAGTGATGAATTCTCGTTCTGGGATCTGTATAGTGGTGAGTGTTACCATAGCGTCAGGATGCTGAATATTCGCTGTAACTGTAGTCTTTATTACGGAGCTAGTGAAAAACCAACATCTCTACTCAAGCCATATCTCACCTTCATGTCCAACTTCCGATGCTGGTGCTTTTACCTCTCTTTCTACCAAACTGTTCAGTGTTGCTCTACCGCTGAGGTCAATTTGCTGATAACTTTTGGAAGGCAAATGCAATAGAAAGTGCAAAAAAAATTAATTAAATCTCAGACATTCACTGAGATGAGAGCAAACAGTTGGAATATATTGATGCTTTTCAATCTTTGCAACAATCAACTGAAGGAGGAAAAAAGAAACAGTATTGCTAACAGCTCAGCATTTTCAAGGTGCAAAGTAATTCCACAGCCTTAATTATTTCAGTGTATTGCTGGTCTGCCTTAAATGTTATCTTCAGTTTTATTGCAGATTTCATTTTGTATGCACACAATGTTGTTTTGTAAAGGTAAGTTTGTAAATATTTCCTTTGTAAGTCTAATCACTCATGTGTACTGTTGTGAGGTGATTACTTGCTGTCCCATGTTGTTATTACTATACTGCAGTATATATGATCATCTACAGATGTATCTTCAAACTGTACATCTTCTGTCCTTGCATTCCTATAAATAGAGTATACTCATGATGCAGTTTCTGGGCTTTTTTGATTAAATACAATTGTTCAGAGAAGACCGGGTCAGTCTTATTTCACACATAAGCCAATCATCCCGAGGCCTTGAAGACTGAGCGCTCGCTGATGGCTTTATTCACCTCATCTTTACCGGAGGGATGTTCACAGCAAACCCGAGCGAGGAACCACCACTCCAGCCCACTCTTGGCCTTGCGTCCATCAACCCAGAAACCAAGCAGCCTTTTGCGAGTCACCCCGAGCACCGGCGCACAAACTCTCGGGTCTCAGCAAACCCTCCCTGCAGCAGCGCCTTCTGCTTCCCTGTGGAAAGAGACGCTGCCCGGGCGGGACGGGGGACGGGGGACGGGAGACCCTGAACGCCTCTCCCGCGCGGGGTCCCCTCTCGCGTGGGGCCGGGCCGCGGGGAATGGCGCGGGCTGGGCCTCACGCCGCGGGGAGCCGGGCTTATCTGCCGTGCGGGGATGAGCCCCACAGCGTGGGAAAGGGGGGCCCGGGACCGCGTGAGGCCGGGCCCCGCGGGGACCGGTCCCCCGTGGGGTGGGTGGCCAGGCTGCCGCCTTCCACCGCGCTCCCCTCAGGTGAGATCGCGCCCCTCCCCCCGGCGCATGCGCACCGCGCACACCGCCCCCTCCCCGCGCTGCTCCGTCATCTGCGGGCGCCGGGGCGGCGCGCGGGGCCATGGCGGCGGAGGTGGAGCGCGTGGCGGTGGCGCTGCGCGAGGCGGGCGTCCTGCGCTTCGGCGACTTCGTGCTGAAGAGCGGCCTGGCCTCCCCCGTCTACATCGACCTGCGCGGCCTCGTCTCCTACCCGCTCCTCCTCCGCCAGGTGCGGGGCCGGCTTCCCCTACCAACCCCCCCACTCCTCCCCGGCCCCGAGCCGGGGCTGGGGCCGGCGCCGAGCGGCGGCCGGTGTGGGGGGCGAGGGGCCGGGCCCTGCTGGCGCAGAGGGCCCGGGGTGCCAGGCAGCGCTTGTCCGTGCCTCAGAGTGCTCCTCTGTGCCGGCACCCGGGAGATCTCGGGTCTCTCTGTGCCTTTGAGCTTTCTTTTAGCTAAAGGAGGGGAGGAGGAGGCACGGGAGCGCTGGTGGGGCCTCTCCAGGGGGCCCTTCCTGGGGCTGGGGCCGCGGTCTGCTGGCGGGGAGCCCGCGGGGTGTAGATGTCGGGCTCTCTGCTCGCTGTAGGGATAGCGACTGTCAAATGGTGTCAAGGAGGGAGGTTTTCATGCATTTGCATTGCTTCCCTTGGTGATAGATGTGTTTAGTCATGGTCACTCCGGCCTGACTCTTAAAAAATACCTGGTTTTCCTTTTCAGGTTGCAGATCTTCTCTTTCAAACAGCTAAAGATGCTGGTCTCCAGTATGACTGCGTGTGCGGCGTTCCTTACACAGCGCTGCCATTGGCCACAATTATCTGCTCTGAAAATCAGATTCCAATGGTTATACGGAGGAAGGAAGCGAAAGACCATGGTAAAACCTTCAAATCAAGAGTTTGTGTCTGCTTGTTGTTTTGTTTGTGAAATGACTTTATACTTTGTGGTTCTTTTGTAATGTGCAGCATCTCCATTCCAGTTTAAGCCTACTGCTCCAATTCAAAAAGCAAGCCCCTTTCTCCCTAAAACATACCACCCACGGCATCCCAACCTGGTCAGGCTCTCCCAGCTGCTTGCTGATTAAGGTGTAGCTTGAATCCTGCTGTACTAGGCGTGGAGATGCTTGAGCAGGGCAATCTGAGTTTTTTTTGGCTTCAGCAGTGTCTTTTTTCCTTGGCACTATTTCTGTGGTTCAGGGTTATTGGCCTCTTCCAGAAACTGAGCTTTATAACTCAGTTTCTGTCATATGCTGAGACCAGTGTCACGTTTTGCCCCCAAACAGGACTTTTTGCCCATCAACTCTGGGAGGAACCTTTCTAGTCTCATCTTCATTTACCTCTCAAACCCCTTTTTCCTTCGTTATCCTGTAGTCCTGTAATCAGTGGGCAAGGTGGACCAGGTGAGAAGCAGTCAGTTCTCTACCCATTGAACCAGTTGCTGGATTTTGGTGGAGGCAAGGGGGAGAGAAGACTGTATTATTAACCTACCGTAGCAACTGGATTTCAGCATATGATAAAAGCTGTCCTCTTCCAACAGTATTGAATTAGAAAGGGTGCTTCTCACAACTAAATGTTACTCCTGGGTTAGTCAGTGTGCCAGATGTAAAAACATTTGCTATTTCTTCTTGTGAAGAACAAGTCAATTGTGATGGCAATTAACTGCATGGCACAAGGTTTTCGGTGTCACATGGATTGCAAAGCTGTAGCTATGCTCCTTCTCTAGGCTGTCATGGTCTAAGCACCGCACTCACTGCATAATGTTCGCCTGCTGCTCGCTGCTTCCTGGGAAAGCTAGGCATCCTTTGTTGTTGCCCCCCGGGAGGCCTTTCATGGACGTGTGCCTGTTGTTGGTTAGGGCAAAGGCATCTGGGGGCTTTACTCCTTCTAATTGTTCTAACAGGCATATTAAGCACTGAATAATGCCTATGGAGAATAGGAAATATGCTGAGGAGTACTAATAACTTGGCTGCTTTAAAGACATTTTAAATAAGTGGAGAAAACAGTTTGTAATTCTCAGCATTCAGTTCATGGCAATAATAAACTTCTTTAGTCATCTAAAGATTAAAATTTGTGCAGTGAACAATGTGTCAGTTTTATTAATGGAACGTAACTTCTGGAAACAGAGAAGTATTGTATTCGCTTAGGGAAGTAACAGTCTTTATGAATTGAATTACAAGTCAGTGACTGAGCTGTGGTAAGAACTATGATAACTGGTATCAAGTAATAACTAAACAAATTACCTCTCCATCCTGACAGTGAATGTGAAATTGCTGTTCTCCTGAAGTCCAGTTCCATTGGACTTCAGGATATGCTGCCGTTTGTGCTTGTATGTGGAACAAATACGATCTTTATATTAGCATAGCAAGTGAAGGTTTTGATACTTTTAAGGTTTTTTTGGGTCTTTCAAACTTTCTTCATTCAGTGGAGTGTTTGCCTTTTATTTTTAAGGTACTAAGCGGCTGGTGGAAGGCACCATTAATCCAGGAGAAACATGCTTGATCATTGAAGATGTGGTAACAAGTGGATCTAGTGTACTGGAAACTGCAGAAGTTCTTCAGAAAGAAGGATTAAAAGTCACAGATGCCATAGTGCTGTTGGACAGGGAGCAGGGTGGGAAGGCCAGGTTAGAGGAACGTGGAATTTGCCTGCACTCTGTGTGCACGTTGTCTGGGGTGTTGGAGATTCTCCACCAGCAGGGAGAAGTGGCCCTTGACATGGTTGAAAAGGTGAAGAAATTCATTCAGGGAAATGTGTTTGAGCCAGTGGCTCAGAATGGCCCCACTACTGTGAAGAGACACTGTAAAGAGCTGAGCTTCAGCACTCGTGCCGAGCTGCCGGGGGTACATCCTGTTGCAGCCAGGCTTCTCACGCTCATGGAAAAGAAGCAAACAAACTTGTGCCTTTCTGCTGATGTCACCAGCTCCAAAGAGCTGCTGCAGTTAGCTGCCCTCCTGGGCCCCAGCATTTGTATCCTGAAGACTCATATAGATATCCTGAATGATTTTACCCAAGAGGTAGTAAAGGAGTTGCGAATACTTGCAGATCGACATGAATTCTTGATTTTTGAAGACAGGAAATTTGCAGACATTGGAAACACAGTGAAACATCAATATGAAGGTGATTATCATCAACCTCAATTTACTGTAGTTTTGCTGCCGATGCATGTAACTGCAGTGCTGGCACAGGTTGCCAGGAGAGATTGTGGAATATCCAGCCTTGGAGAATACTCAAGTGGACAAGGCCATGAGCAACCTGATCTAGCTTTGAAGTTAACCCTGCTGAGAGGGCATGACCTCCAGAGGTCCCTTCCAACCCAAACCTTTTTATAACTCTATGGTTGTACTCAGTAAGTACTTCTGAGTAGTTGTTTGCTGTGAGAAAATGCAGCGTGGCTTCTTAAGGCAGCCTGCTACTGCGTGCTTGTGTGCCCTTTCATTTGATACTGCATCTGCAAGTGTAGAACTGGTTTTTTTCTGATCCATACATCCCATACGATCTGCATGCTGTATTGAAAGGTAATGCCTGTGACAGTAGATTTTTAGGTTACCATGAACACCTCAATGAATATTAGAGGCGAGATAGTAAGAAGTGTTTGTGAAAAGTAAAACTGAGAGATTATGCTTTGTGGTTAGACTGTGATGAGACTGAACTTGTAACTGTCAAGCTTCAGTAGTAAAACTGTCTTTTAAAATGTGAATGATTTAGCCTGCAGCTTGTTTTCTTTAGCTCATGTTTCCTGTTTAATACGTTTTTAATAACACTTTGTCTATGTCTTGCTATCCATGTTCTCAGGTGGTGTGTTCAAAATTGCATCCTGGTCAGACATCATTAACGCCCATGTGGTTCCAGGCTCTGGAGTTGTGAAAGGTCTGAAGGAAGTAGGTCTTCCTCTCCAGCACGGCTGTCTCCTGATCGCCGAGATGAGTTCCCAAGGGTCGCTTGCAACGGGTGAATACACAAAAGCTGCAGTAAGTAGGCAGTCTTGTTTCAGGTTAAAAGCTTGTAAAGTGTTGTGACAGGGAGGTTTTGTGTGCTTCTAATATTTGCACTTCCAAAAGTCTCTCCAGCTCTGTTACAGGGCTTTTTTTCCTGTGGAGACTTGGGAATCTGACAGTGTGGTGTTTAAAGGTTGCAGCTGTGGGCTAGTGGTGTAAGGTGGCCGGAGTTCACACTGTGAATTCTAGTAAATGTGTCAAGTTTGCTATTGCCCCCACCCCCTCTTTTTTTTCCTTTTTTCTTTAACAATAAATTTCTGATTAGTTTAAGCTCATTCATTGTATTATTTATAACATAGAAACATAACATTTGCATTCCTGGCTGCAAGTGCAGCATGACCAGTGAGGGGTGAGTCAGCTCTTGGTGACTTTATATTGGTAAAGCAAGAGCAGGTGTTTCATACCCCTGCCCTGCACAGCTTACCATGTCAAGGGGTGGATGAGAAACAGACTGCTAGTCAAGCTTAATTTTAGGTATATCGTTTGTATCTGTTTACTGATCTTAGGTACAGATGGCTGAAGACAACTCGGATTTTGTTTTTGGATTCATATCTGCATCTAGAGTTAGTAATAAACCGAGATTTCTTCACTTAACTCCAGGAGTGCAGCTGCAAGCTGGAGGTAACTTTTTCTGAAATATTTATAGTCTGTAAATACAGTAAGTGATCTAGCCTTCAGTGAAAAAGTGACTTCTGGAGAGGGTTGGTTGCTGTTTCTCTGGTGGGAGGAGTCTGTATTTGCCATTATGGGCTGCCTTCTGTGTTGCTGGATATGCTGATCCCTTTCCTGGGAGGTCTGAAAGGCAACCAGCAGGCTACGCAGCTTTGCTCATGTGCTGAGGTCTCTGCATACCATAAAGCATAGTCCTTAATATATGCAAAATGTCTTCAGATAGGTGTTAGGTTAGATGTGCACATGGGTTGGGGCAATCCCATGCACAAATACGAACTGGGTGGAGAATGAATTGAGAGCAGCCCTGAGGGGAAGGGCTTGGGTGTGTTGGTAGATGAGAAGCTCAGTGTGAGCCGGCAATGTGCGCTCGCAGCCCAGAAGGCCAACCACATCCTGGGCTGCATCAAAAGAAGCGTGGCCAGCAGGTCGAGAGAAGTGATTCTGCCCCTCCACTCTGCTCTCCTGAGACCCCACCTGGAATACTGTGTCCAGTTCTGGAGCCTCCAACATAAGAAGGACATGGAGCGGGTCCAGAGGAGGGTCACGAAGATGATCAGAGGGTTAGAGCACCTCTGGTATGAGGACAGGCTGAGAGAGTTGGGGTTGTTCAGCCTGCAGAAGAGAAGGCTCCAAGGAGACCTTATAGCAGCCTTCCAGTATCTGAAAGGGGCCTACAAGAAAGCTGGAGAGGGACTTTTTACATGGCTGTGTAGCAATAGGGTGAGGGGTAATGGCTTCAAACTGGAAGAGGGTAGATTTAGATTAGATATTAGGAAGATATATTTCACTCTGAGGCTGGTGAGGCACTGGAACAGGTTGCCCAGGGAAGCTGTGGCGGCCCCATCCCTGGAAGTGTCCAAGGCCAGGCTGGATGGGGCTTTGAGCAACCTAGTGGGAGGTGTCCTTGCCCATGGCAGGGGGCTTGGAACTGGATGATCTTTAAGGTCCCTTCCAACCTAAACCATTCTATGTACAACCACTCAGTAGGAGTAGAAAAAAAGATTTTAAACAAATACAGAAGTCTTAACTGTAACACTGTTGATACAGATAAAGATGCAGTATCAATGAGTTGGAAGCCTTACACTGACGAAACAGGTTATCACTGAACCAGGCAGGGGAGATGTGTTTCTCTGCAATACTTAATTCTTATGAAACCTGAAGTGAAAACACAAGCTTCTACGTGAATGTTCAGGGATTTGCCTGTTTTAAAAAAAGAAGGCTAAGATTTATTACAGTAATCCTGATTAGTGCTTCTTTGTGTAACTGTTCTATGTATTGTGATTGGTAAATCATGAAAAAGGAGGGCATTTTCTGTCAAATTTGATCTGTGTAATAGGGGGTTCATTAGTTGGAGAGACAGTTTCTAGTTATGTCTGTGGATTGTTAGGGTGGGAGCTGGAACAGCATACCTGTTCTCTGTTCCACCAACTCTTTGAAGGTTTTTAGTAGATACAGTTCTGTATGAACTAAAAGAAATGGTGTCTCTATTTCAGGTGATAGCCTTGGACAGAAGTACCTAAGCCCCAAGGAAGTTATTAGCAAAAAAGGTTCTGATATCATTATTGTGGGACGTGGCATCTTGTCAGCTTCAGACCGTCTTCAAGAAGCAGAGAAGTACAGGAAGGCGGCTTGGGAGAGCTATGTGAGCAGACTTGGTGTTTGTGCGGAAGACTGAAAGCAGGCTGCTTTCCTGGTCAATAAGCAAAGCTGATGGAGCTGCAGTCATCCTGAGACTTCCAGTTAAATACGTAGACACTTCAGCCAGTAGAAAACTACCCTTTTGGAGAAACGCATGCACACACAGATCAAGTTTTACATGCCACGGTTATTTTCTTAATATTCGAATGTATGAATCAAAACTTCATTCCCAGTTTTTAGCCTTAATATCTTTTCTCTGCTGAAAATGTTGCACAAAACACTCCAAGGGTATATGCTTGGCTGTTTTGTTTCTTTTTCCCACCCTCAAATTTCTTTAGGCTGTGGAAACAGTATTTTACTGTTCTCAGTAAACTTCACCTGCAGACCTGACCTGCTGCCCCACTGTCACAGGATTACTCAGCTCTCCTATTTCCAAGGAGCAAGTATGGGTCTTAATCACTCACTGTGAAATCGAATAATATGTTGTTTAATAAATACTTCGCTACTGTTTTCCTTTCATTGGATGTATAAGTCTTACTTCTGTGGCAGTATGAAATTTGTTTTCAGAACCCCATTATTATAAAAAGTCATTCTAGTGTGTTTGTGATTGCAGGAATTACTCATGATTCTGTTTACAGGAGCTACAAAGAATTTGTCAGAGCAACTAGTTGTGTGCTTAATTACAGTGGAGCTGTTGATTCCTCTAATGAGAAATAAAAATGTACTTTATTGACTTTTTGTGACAGTGGCTGGAATACTTCCAGGAATTTCCATTCTTCATGATGAGTAAGGAGAAGTATCTTGTATGATAGGTTTTGATTAGAGAGGATGGAATAATCTTAAATATATCTAGTGTATGTGTGGTGGAAATCGGCTTGAATTTTCATTGCTATCAAGGCGGCAAAGAGAAATGGTGATGCAGTTCTAGACTGTTGCTGTTTCTGTGCTAATGCAAAGCATAAGAGAAAGCTGGGTCCTTTGTTAATACACTTACCTGCAGACTAGGAACAGCTGTATCTAGCGAGAAGAGTTTTTTGGCATTAGTACTGGAGTCTTCACTAAACCTTTCAAAATAGGAGATTTGAGTTATGCTGAAGTTCAAAAGGAAACTTTCTGTTTATTGTGGGTTGAATGAATCTGCGCAGAGTGTCTAACACCAGGATATGCAGGCTTGGATTTGAGGCCTTTGCGCTACGCTTCTTGTGTTTGTGACATTGTGCTCTGTTGGCAGTAAGACTTCAGAAATGTACAACTGAAAGACTTTCTCACTGTCTGGGCATGTTGGGGGTGACGACCTTACCCTTTCACATTCCACATGCCCTGGAAGTGTGCTTCCACTCCCCGTGGTGAAGGGTCTTCTTATGGGGTTTAGAAGTTCGTTACTATGGGGAGACTATTAGAATTTACTGAGAGGGTGTGGGGTTTTTTTTTTCCTTGGGGCTATCATTTGGTTCATGAGTCTTCATATGTACCATAATTTACATCTGGAGAACTCCATCCAGGAAAGGTGAAGGCTCCCCTGGCTGCCTTCCACAGCTGGAACTTGATGAGTGTGTTGTCTTGTGCAGATGCCCTGCAGCAGTCTGAGAGTCATGAAATTTCACATCAACTTCTAAGAAGTCCCAGTCCTAAAAGAATAGAGGATTTGGGATTTGTTTACTGTCTCATCTTAATTATCTCATGGCCCTGAGGCCTGTAGCAGAAACAAGCTTTTCTCACTCAAACTGTTTTGCAGAAAACTACTTTTTCCACCAGAGGGAGCTGAGTCTCTGTTTTTCAGGATAGTTGATGCCCTAACTCTTCTACAGCTGATAGTTTCCAGTGATGATACAAACTCTAGATATGCTTAGGATGAAAATCTGTCTGGTTTTCAACAGGTTACACCCTTGCTGATGCCCTCGTTTAGAACGGTAGAGTTTACCAGATAGCTGCCTCAGGCTGGAGTTCAGCACTCTATGTTGTTGTAGGCCCACTGTTACAGCGCAGGCAGAATTCTGTGAGTTTGGTATTTTCCACTAACTATGCTGAATCGTGTTAAGCGGGTGGCTGACATCTGTGCAGCTAAATCCCTGAGCGGGGTCTTCTGAGAGCTAGTTTGTCAGGTCTGTAGCTGAAAAAATAGCAACTGGATTTGGAGAGATTGATGTGATCTAATACCCAGCCCGTTTTAGAGGATATTTGCAATTAGTTTTCTTTATAAAACAAGTTCTGAGGAACAGATCAATTGGAAAACTTCATTTCACAGTCCTTCATTGTGCACTCAGTAAATCATCCAGAACGAGCTGTATTCTGGCGCTTCATTTGACACCAGTGTCCCAAACACTTCAATTAGTAAAACAAAAACATGTTACCTCCTATATGCATTCTTCTGTCAGAATGATTATAGTAAACAAGCGTGTGCACTCTTTGAGGCACCTGGAAGTGATTAAAAATCCGTTTCAAATTAAGAACAAATGTTAATTTCCTTGCTTGCCCCCACTGCTCACATTCATCACATAGTTCCTGCTGTTGGTCCCAACTGTTCCTAACATGGGAACTAGGTCACAATTTACAAAACTCATTTGCATCATAATATATGAATCTGAAAGTCTTGCAGTTCACTCTGATCTGATCGAGTCTAGGGTAGAGGCATAAGGCTATATTTAAATTTCTGCATTATCACATAATTTGTATTATCTGCAAGTAGGAATATATATAAAATTGTGATCCTTAATCCACTCTGGAGTATGGTTTGTAACAGAATAAAAGGATATCACACTTTTTCATCGTGAAATAAAACTGTGATCAAGCGTCGGTGCTTGCAGCAGAAAGAGGGCTGACTCTTGCTGCTATTTCTGAGTAAGTCAGAGCAGGGACTGTGTGAGAGACCAGCACAAGCTGGAACCATTAAGGAATTTTTGTGTGGCTTTTGATATTTGTGTGTAAAGTTCGCTCTATCTCACTGTGGCTATCTCTATCTAGCACAAGGAGTGTTGTGTCAAGAGAACTCAGCCTGTGCACTTTAATTGGTACAACTGTACGTAAGTACAGTGCTTTACTCCAACTTAAAATTCTTGCAAAATCTCGATAAACCCAGCACTGAATTAAAAGCAGCCAAGTTAACATTTTTGTCCTTAAAAATATTAGTTTGTCACAGTATCAGCATTGCTTTATTAACCAATAACTGACACGTCATAATATAGTTTCCAAAGCCTGTTCTATGAAAATTTATTTAAGATGTAATCCCAGAAAAATAACTGAATCACTTCCCTTTTAATTTATTTGGAAAGTCTGTTGCTGTGGATTTCTTTAGCAAGTGACACAAACATTGCATTTAGGGAACAGGACCAAAGGAATGTGAAACACCCAGAGGAAGTTTGTTTCCAGATCTGAGTTTTGGAGGTTACTGAGTCAGGGAAACGTTCTGTTTTGGAAGACTTGTAACTGGACTGCGGGCGAGACAAGCTGGACGTTTTGTTTGTTTGTAATCACTCTGTTGGTTCTTGGTCATTCTGTACCACAGTGACAAGTACAGCTTCATGTTCAAATGCTACAGCAAATTAAAACTCAGGTTGGTGCCTGCTCCAGCTTCAGTTTTTCCTCAAACCCTTTTGCCAGGCGTTCGCAGGCTGGGACCGGTGACCCTGCCTGCATGTCTGGGGTGACTTTGTCCTTGATTCTCTGTTTCTGCATAACTCTCTGTCCTCCTCTGAACTTTTTCCCTTAAGTTGATGCTGTCCACAGTCAGGCTGTGAAAATGCAGGGCTGTATGTAGAGGCTGGCCAGTATGGAGAAGAGGAGGAAGCCCAAGCAAGGCTGTAACTGTGAAGGTCTTGCTTACAGCATGGTCTCCTGAGCGGAACTGTGATGGTACGTCCTAGGTTGTCTCTAGGCCAAATAGGTGTTGCAGGAGGAGAAGCTAAGCTAGCGTAGTCATTTTTGATCTGTTCCTGAACAACTGATAGTAGCTATGCAAAAGATACTTTCACAAGCAGGACTATTTAGACACTGAAATTCTGCAGTATTCCTGCAGCTGGTAATTTCTGCTCTGCTGAGAGGTATTATTTTAGGCCGATGATGGGAGCAGCCATAAAGGTGACCTGGTTATGAGGGAGAAAATATTGCACAGAAGACAACCTCTGCTCAGATACTGACAGAGAAACTGCCTGCCAGCCTGGGAACCAAGCCTGGGAATGACAAGCATTCTTGAGGAGCACAGCTGGCATCTTTGAAGTGCAGCTGGGTACTGAGAAACCAGACACAGCCCTGGACACCACTGATAAGTGCAAAACCAAGGAACTGTAACAGCACGTTATTATCAGGAAAGGTGAAAAAAAGTCTGGAAAAGGGGGAAAACATCCTGAGAAAGTAAGCGGTGGTAACTGCCATTGGCTGTTCTAACCGACAGAACAGAAAAACAGTCTGGAAATACAAAAATTGGTCTGAGAGAATAGAAAACATCACCGGCTATTGGCTGTGCCAGGGGAAAAACAGAAATTCACAGCATCTATTGGCTGCTCCGGGTGGTGGTGTCCTACGCCCCTTTATGTTTCTGTGATATAAAAAGGACTGACTTTTTACCCAAAATGGACCCTCTATGCTGCACACAAACCCCTTTTCCCTACAACATTTCCTGGGCAGATCAGACCCTCGCTGGGGACACCGGGCTGACTCCAGGCTCCGTGACGCAGATCATCATCCAAGTGAGACCTCATCCGTTGTTGAGCGGCCCCATTTCTGGGATGGGTTTGATTGGCCCCACTGCTGGGATCGATTTGATGAGCGCTCACTACTGGTAATATTTTTTTAATATGTGTATATAGGCATGAATATAAGTAATTACTGGTAAGTGTATTTGCTGCTTTACTAGTGATAATTCTATAGCAACTTGTAATATTGAAATGTAGACTTGCTACTCATATTGATTGTGCTGCTGTGGAAATATCTATTTGCATTCTGGTAGTAATTTGTAGTAACTTGTATAGATAGACTTGTTTTGCCAATCCTAACTATACTTGCCTTGATAGTAGTAAACTGTAATGAAGTAAAGAAATGTAGGTAATAAGTCCTCCCTGTCCTTGTGCATGTCCTTGTGCAAGCCCACAGTTGTGATCTTTGCTCACCTGCAGACCTGGTAACCCTTCTGGGTCGTGGCATTATTTGGTGTCAGAAGTGGAGTTCTGTGATACACAGGTCATGGATGCTTGGGAGAGGGCAGTAGAAGAGCAGCGAAAATGGCAAGAGGCTAAGGGGTGGAAAACCCCTCGGTGGGACAGGGATTGGGTGTCTGAGAATTGGCTGAATTGGGAAACGCTGCGAGCAGAGTTTCAGAAGTGGCAGGACAGTCAGAAATGCAAAGCAGAGGACTGCAAGGGGGCCTTCATTGGGCTTCTCACGGAGGCGCTGGCGGCCGCGGGCACTTTGTTTAACACTGCTAGGCAGGAACTGGAATCTTTGCAGCAAGCTAAGGATGCACAAGCACGAGCAGCTGGCTTTGAATCCCATAGTTTTGTTACAAACCAATTACTTCGACAATTAGAAACAAACCTCAGACCTCTGGCTGTACGACAGCTAGAGCAAGAGCCTACATGCCAGGTCTCAGAGAGCGAGATCATTGAAAAGATACATGTACTGAAAACGGTTAACGAGGAGGAGGACTTTGATTCTGGCAGCGGGTCTTCCACCCCCGCTTCGTTACCTGAGCATCGTCCAGATAACGCAGCCTCCTTGTACCCTAGCATTAAAACTTCCCCGGTACAACTCCCGGCTCCTGCCGGAGAGGAAGGCGCTCCCCCGCTGCCTGGGGTCACGATGACTGCTGCCAATTTTAATGCAGAACAGTTAAGGCAGCTGTCCCTGCAGTACGGCAAAAAGCCCCATGAGGACTGGGTGGGATGGGTGGTGCGGTGCTACCAGCTGGGAGCTGGAACCGTGATCCTTAATCCAGCTGAGGCTGGACAAATATTCCTGGGAGGAAGAATTTTTCTCCTAAACCCCGACGCAGGGGCCGGAGTGAATACCTTCTCCCTGTTATCTTCGATAATACATGCTGTTAGAAAAATGCCGGGACCATGGGGATATCTCCCTCCCCCTCCCTGGAGTACTCCTGATGGGTTTTCTGGCTGGACGATGAGACTGGCAGCTCGGGATGTCCTTAAGGGACAAGGGGCGATACCCCAGGACATGATGGCTGTGCCAGCAACAGCAGCAGGGAAATTAAAACTCTTGCAAAATGCAGCACCCGGAGGGCCGAAGAACCTGGCCTTAATGTTACGCCATGAAACCTGGGACTGGAATACCATAATGGCCCAAGGGCTGCAAAATTGGACAGCCCTTATGGGGAGGCGACGAGGACGGGGAAGCACCCCTGAAACGGCAGGTTGTAAAAGGGAGGGTCGGGTCAGGGTCATCCAGATGCCAAAGGGGGGTCACAGGAATAAGAATAAGGGACAAAATGCTCGAAATGCTGAAACTAATCAATCTGCCACAAAACGACCCCATGGCAAACAGGACCGTGATCTGGAGAGGAGACGCTTATGTGATCTCCTGCGAGGAATAGGATTCACAGCAGGCCAGTTAGAGGGGATGCCCATGTTTGTCTTGCAGAGACTGTGGGATAACCGTGATGGGGGCAGCACCAGCAGCCAAGGGGCCGGGAAGGGGCCAGGTGGCGTTAGTCCCTCTGCTTCCCCCATCCCCGACAACTTTGTTCTGTCCGCTCCCCCAACCCCGCTACCCGAAAATGAATAGAGGAGCTCCCAACATTGGCCCAGGGAGACCCAACAACCCCTCCCAAGGGGCCAGAATTTATGGAATTAATATTAGCACCCTTGTATACCATTAACAGTGAATGGCAAATACTCTGTCTCTTTCCTTTTGGGTACAGGAGCCTCAGTATCAATGATTAAAGCTGAGGACGCCTCTGGGTTAGTTCAGAAATCTCAAGAAACTATTTCTATAGTAGTGATTACCGGGAGAAGATGAGAGCTCCCCATGGCCAGGATAAAATTGGCTCTGCCCAGTGGAAGGACACTGAGACCCACACTGGCAGTAGGACTTTTAAGTATTTTTGAGTATGCATATATTAAAATGCCAAAGTATTAATACTCCATTAGGCTCGCAAACCCTCAGACCCAGAACTCTGTAATTTCTATCGATAAAAACCTGCTGGGGAGGCTATTCCTTTTCTGTTCAAGGCAGCATTCAAGTCACCTAAAGTCCCTTCACCCACGTACTGTATTAGCCCTGAAGCCTCACAAGGCATAACTGCTCTCATCCAGGATTCAGGACAGTGGAGTGTTATTCAGATATCTTACTCACCGCATAACTCCCCTGTACGGCCTGTCCGTAAGTCTAGCAGCACCTGGTGTTTGATGGTAAACTGTATTTTTTCTATAAAGCAAACAGCCTAGCCTTGGATGGCTGCCATGGATATAAAAGATCTGTTTTCCGCAGTCCCATTGCAACCTGAGGATCGAGAGAGGTTTGCTTTCACCTGGGGCAGAATACGGTTTGCTTTTACCTGGTTACCCCCAGGGTTCAAACATATCCCTACATTGTCACACCAGGCTTTAGCTAGAGAATCAGAACAAGTCCCACGGGATCCGGGGGTGACAGTATATGAACACACAGATGACTTTTTAAATGGAGGTGATTCCCCCAGTAAGGTCCAAATAATGTGTGATCGGTCTGGGAACTGTAGGACTCTGGCAGGCACATTTTCCAGAGTTTGGTATAATTGCTCGACCCTTGCATGGTCTGTTAAAGAGCCGTGCTACCTGGGCATGGGCAGTTATTCATGCAGCAGCGTTTCATTTATAAACACGCGGTGTTTCAGAATATCAGGCTATGGGCCCCATGATACCAAGAGCGTGCATATAGAATATTGTCACAGATGGAGTGGTGCACTTCACTCCTAAGAGAGAAGGAGCAATATATTTATTGATATTATCACAGAATCACAGACTCACAGGGGTTGGAAGGGACCTCTGGAGATCATCTAGTCCAACCCCCCTGCCAGAGCAGGGTCACCTAGAGCAGGTTGCACAGGATGGCATCCAGGTGGGTTTGGAATGTCTCCAGAGTTGGAGACTCCACCACCTCTCTGAGCAGCCTCTTCCAGTGCTCTGCCACTCTCAAAGGAAAGAAGTTCCTCCTCATGTTTAGATGGAACTTTCTATGGTCAAGTTTGTGCCCGTTACCTCTTGTCCTATCACTGGGCACCACTGCAAAAAGACTGGTCCCATCCTCCCGGCACCCTCCCTTTAAGTATTTATAGGCATTGATGAGATCCCCTCTGAGCCTTCTCTTCTCCAGACTAAAAAGACCCAAGTCCCTCAGCCTTTCCTCGTAAGAAAGATGTTCCAGCCCCCTAATCATCTTTGTAGCCCTCTGCTGTACCCTCTCCAGCAGTTCCCCGTCCTTCTTGAGCTGGGGAGCCCAGAACTGGACACAGTACTCCAGGTGTGACCTCACCAGGGCAGAGTAGAGGGGGAGGATAACCTCCCGTGACCTGCTTGCCACACTCCACTTGATGCACTCCAGGATGCCATTGGCCTTCTTGGCCACAAGGGCACATTGCTGGCTCATGGTCATCCTGTTGTCCCCCAGGACTCCCAGGTGCCTTTCCACAGAGCTGCTTTCCAGCAGGTCAGCCCCTAACCTGTACTGGTGCATGGGGTTATTCCTCTCCAAGCGCAGTACCTTCCACTTGCCCTTGTTGAACTCCATGAGGTTCCTCTCTGCCCAACTCTCCAGCCCGTCCAGGTCATGCTGAACGGCAGCACAGCCTTCCAGTGTGTCAGCCACCCCTCCCAGTTTTGTGTCCTCAGCAAACTTGCTGATGGTACACTCTACCCCTTCATCCAGGTCATCGATGAATATGTCGAACAGGACTGGACCCAGTACTGACCCCTGGGGAACACCACTTGTCACAGACCTCCAACTAGACTCTGTGCCACTAATCACAACCCTCTGAGCTCTACCTGCTAGCCAGTTTTCAATCCACTCCACTGTCCATTCATCCAACCCAGGCTTCCTAAGCTTGCCTATGAGGATGCTTTGGGAGACAGTGTCAAAAGCCTTGCTGAAATCAAGGTAGACAATATCCACCGCCCTCCCCTCATCTATCTGTCCAGTCATGTCATCGTAGAAGGCTATCAGATTAGTCAGACATGACTTCCCCTTGGTGAATCCATGTTGGCTACTTCTGATAACCTTCTTTTCCTCCAGATGGTATAAAACAGCTATTTAACAAAGTTTGATAGTAAATGCGACAGTGGTTTAACAAGATTTGATGGCAAGGCACACTTGGTTATTTACTGCACAGAGGACAGGGTCAGACAGAGCTGTCAGGGAGACCCTCCTGTTGAGTCACAAGGTTCAGAGAGGACCTCGTTGCTTTCTAAACTCCTTCTCAGAGAGAAGTCTAGATGTGGCTGGATCCAGTCCTAGTCCCAGACTTGGTCAACAGCTTATGGCTAAAGGATTATATGTGCACAGTCACTCTAAGATAATAATCTTAGTGAAGCTTTGAAGTTTAGAATGCTATTAGTCACTTACCAAGGACGTGGTATGGCAAGGAATCTCTCAACCTTGAGGAATAACCTTGAGAGGCACCCCTACCCAAGGGGAGATCCTGGCATGCAGCCCACTGTTGTTCAGGAGAGTTCAAAGGGCTTTTGGGCTGTTCACTATTTATAGGGGTAAGATGATTGACTTATAGTCATAGTTGCACATCCACCACAGTACTAGTATTGTGGTTAGGTAGGCATATTGGTCAAGTTAGCCCTTGGCTATTCTGTTGTTACCTGCCTCCCCAAATCCCCTTTGAGCCGTATGTACCCATCACGACTAGATGCACCCATTATGACCACCACGGGTGGTCATCGCTTGAGCAGGGTTACAGGAGATAAAGGTCAGGTTGGGACGGGGGGAGCACACCATCACAGGCAGTACAGTCGAAACTCTCCCTTACATACAGTGCAACTCCACCACCTTGCCTGCTCTGCCTGTCTCTCCTGAACAGCCTGTGGCTCTCTATCCCAGCACTCCAATCCTGGGACTCTTTCCACCAAGTCTCACTAATACCACTGATGCTGTAGTTCTGGGGACTGACTAACGCTTCCAGTCCATCCTGTTTGTTTCTTATACCGCGTATGTTTGTGTACAAGCATTTCAGATGCGCTCCTGAGCCCTCTGTGCTCCCTGGAGCAGCACAAATGTTTCCACTAGTATCACCACCCTCAGGTGATGCTATGCCAACCCTTGGCTTACCTTTAGCTCTCCTGTCGGTATCTCCTTCCCCCATCGATTCTAGTTTAAAGCCCTCTCAATCAGTCCTGCCAGCTTATGACCAAAGATGCATTTTCCCCATTGGGACAGGTGGATCCCATCAGGCTCCAGCATACCTTCTGCCTCGAATACTCTGCCAAGGTATAAACTCCAAAGTTTTGGTGGAGGCTCCAGTCCTGGAGCCACATATTGATATCTTGGGCTCACTTGTTTCTTCCAAAGTCTGTCTGCATTACTGGGAGGATCAAGGAAACCATAACCTGTGCTCCTGGGATTTTTAGCATTCTTCCTAGGGCCCTGAAATCTCTTTTGATCGACCTTAGACTTTTTGTTGCAGGATCATTAGTACTCATTTGAAAGAGCAGGAGCGGATAATAGTCTGAAGGCTGTACTAAGCTCTTCAGTCATCTGGTGACATCCCTAATTCTGGCCCCAGGGAGGCAGCAAACTTCCCTGAAAAGAAGGTCTGGTCTGCTCCACACAGGAGGGAGTCACCGATGACCACAACTCACCGTTGTTTCTTCTTGATGCTGCTCTTAATGTAGGTCTTGTTGTGAGGGGTTCGTCAATCTGACCTTGGTGAGAGTGCTTGTTTCTGTCTTATATGCTTCATCTACCATACCCATTCTCGTACCTATTCTGTAAGGGTATCTGAGAGGGTAAGGAGGGGTTTCTCTTACAGCTCCATGCAGTAACTTTCTTCCACCCCTCCCTATCCCTCATTGTGGTGGGTTGACCCTGGCTGGACACCAGGTGCCCACCAAAGCCACTCTATCACTCCCCTTCCTCAGCTGGGCAGGGGAGAAAAAATATAATGGAAAGCTCATGGGTCGAGATAAGGACAGGGAGAGATCATTCACCAGTTACATTACGGGCAAAACAGATTTGACTTGGGGGGAAAAATTAATTTAATTTATTACCAATCAAATCAGAGTTTTATGAGACATAAAACCAAATCTTAAAAACACCTTTCCCCCACCCCTCCCTTCTTCCCAGGTTTAACTTTACTCCAGAATTCTCTACCTCCTTCCCGTAGGCAGCACAGGGGGACAGGGAATGGGGGTTCAGTTCATCACATGTTGTTTCTGTTGCTTCTTCTCCTCGGGGGAGAGGACTCGTCACACTCTTCCCATGCTCCAGCGTGGGGTCCCTTCCATGGGATGCAGTCCTTCAGGAGCAGACTGCTCCAGCACAGGCTTCCCATGGGGTCTCAACCTCTTTCGGGCATCCAACTGCTCCAGCGTGGGGTCCCCCACAGGCTGCAGGTGGGTATCTGCTCCACGGTTAACCTCCATGGGCTGCAGGGGGACAGCCTGCCTCACCATGGTCTTCACCACGAGCTGCAGGGAAATCTCTCCTCCAGCACCTGGAGCACCTCCTCCCCCTCCTTCTTCACTGACCTTGGTGTCTGCAGAGTTGTTGCTCTCACATACTCTCACTCCTCTCTCCAGCTGCAGTTGCTGTTGCACCAGTTCCCCCCACCCACCCCGTCCCCCTTCTTAAATATGTTATCCCAGATGCACTACCACTGTCACTGAGGGGCTTGGCCTTGGCCAGCGGTGGGTCCGTCTTGGAGCTGGCTGGCCTTAACTCTATCAGACATGGGGAAGCTTCTAGCAGCTTCTCACAGAAGCCACCCCTGTAGCCCCCCCTGCTACCAAAACCTTGCCACGCAAACCCAATGCACTTGTAACGCTGCATTTCTCCTGGTACAAAATGAATTCTGGACCTGCTTCTATAGTGGCTGTGCTGAGCTGGCTTGCATACATCAGAGATGGCAGAGCACAGCACCATTGATCAATCTCCTTGGACTCTTGGATGCTCCTCGGTCTGCTCGGCTCCTCCTGCAGCTCGGCTACCATGCAGAGCAGTTCATCTACGTCATCACACCTCCCACAGGCTGGCTTGCTGTCACCCTCCACCTCCAGGAATATCGTTTCAGCCTGTTTAAAATCACCTGCTCTGCCGGGTTCCCCTCAGTCACTCGGGGAACACCCCCTGTTCAGTCGTAGTCTCGCCTTGTCCTCATGTACCCCTCATGTGTCCCTCACTGCTGCTGGCTGCCCCGCTGCTGGTGCTCCTCGCACTGCTCTGCCATCTGTTGCACGCTCCGTGCAATCCAGGAGATGCTGAAGCACAGAGAACTGAAAGATGGAAAATTAAAGGAAGGTGCTTCATCACCAGGGTGACGAGCATCTCATTTCTAAGTGATGGATAGCCAAATTACCTAATATCCAAAAGGAATGAAGCGGTTTTGTTTTTCTTTCAGGTCACCCTAATTGAAACATCAGCAACTGGAAACTCAGATTATTCTCCCTGGATTTTGATCCTACCTTATTCATCGTACTGATTTGGCAAGGTGGCATGAAATGAAACGATGTCATGAGCACTTTTCTTTCTTGTAATTGTTGTATTATATACACAATGATTGGATAATATCTAGTAATTACAATATTGCTTGTTCCCTTATCTCAAGGATGGAGTAGCGATCACATTGTTCAATTTATGAATAGAAGTTCTCAAGCAGGCAACAAATTGGATTGTTGGTATTGCTTACACCAGCCTCGATTATTAGATGCCAAATTTGGTGGTCAGCAGAACCTGCCCCTGAAACATCTTGTTATCAATCAAATTTGGCATACTTACTCCCCAATACACCAAATTATCAACACCAGCCTTTCAAAGTACATTCATATGATAAGGCCCCATGATGCATTACGCTGGCTCTGGGACGCAAATGCAATTTGCATGGGCAAGACAAGCAATTGTGATTACACTTTGTATTACAATCACACCCAAGCATGATTTCAATGTCAATGTGACAGAACACAAGCTTGTATTGATCCTGGAAACCTCATGGACCTGAAATAATGAATCAGCAATTAAAAACAAAAGGGATTTTAATGGACTCTGGCATCTTACATGGAACGTTAATAACATAAATTGTCAAAGATACTATAATCTCACTGGTCCTAATTCTACATGCTGTCATCTACAGAGTAATGGTTGGCTTAGTACCAATGATAACTGGGACATATGTGGCCCGAGCAACATATCTGGCTGTATAGATTGTAACCCCTTTTGGACACTCCAATTAATGTGCTTAATGAAATTGAATTGTTTTGCTAATTCATTCTGTAAACATGGCAATGACTCCAGGTGAAGCTGGTGGCCTACATTTTAACACCTGGATGGTTCTGCCTTGTGGCACTAATGCCTCTAAGAGTCTACCACCACAGCAGACAGGCGTTTATACCATAGTACACCTCACTCCTTAGGCATTTTGATCTCAAGATTTGATATTTAACTTTCAGCACAACCATTACCTGTAGGTAATCAGGGCAGAGTGTCTAAGCCCGTAGTAACGAGACCATCTAAGGTTCCTAAATTTGTATGTTTCCAAACTTGGCTATCACTGAATTAGAATGAACTGTTGTTAATATTTCTGCTACGCTTGAAATTACTCAAAATCTACTGTGGATGCTCTAAAGAACCTACAGACAGAGATTAACTCACTCTCACAGTTGGCTACTGTTGCAGGTGAAATATTAAGTCATCATTGTGGGGTTAACTAAAAAGGTTTTATTAATGATCAAATGATGATCAAATGGCAATTAATGACTGAATGTAAATCAAATGGCAATCAAATGATGATTAAGCAATAATTGAATGTAAATGAAACAGTGATTTAGCAATGATTGACAATGATTTAAAGGATGATTTAAATGATAATTTAGATGGTGATTAGATGATGATTTAGGCAGCAAACACTCTAGTAGTTACTATACTTCTAATAATTAAGCTATAGCTGAATATATAAATGTCGCTAGCATAAAATATACCTTTAGGCCTAATGTAAAATGTCACTTACCTCGTTATAGACATCAGATGCCAGGTGAGGGGTCTCTCAGCCTCGAGGAGTAACCTTGAGAGGTGTCCCTGCTCAAGGGGGGATCCCCTCTGTGCATGCTGCCATGAAGGGAAGCCCAATGGACTTGGGGGACTACAGATACCTACAGTGTGAAGTGATTGACTTTTCATCACGCCCCTTGGTGTATGTGCAGGTGTGCAGCTGGAGCAGTTTTAGTTTTGTCTAGTACCAGCTCCGGCTGGTACTGTTGGTCCTGATAAGACATGGCCTAGACTCCTTAGTCCACATTCGCTGGGCCCTGGATTATCTTTTAGGCTCCCAAAGGAGTATTTGTGTATTAATGAATAGTACCTGTTGCTTCTGCACTAACAAAGTCAAACAAATCGAATATGAAGGGAATGTTATTCAGCCACACGTCCACCAAATAGCCCAAGAGCAGCCCCTGCCCAGGGCTGGCCGTGGCCATTGTCTTGACTGCCAGACCCCAGAACATGGGCATGGTGCACCTCAGCGGCATTAGCTCTCACCATAGCTGTAGGATTTGTGCTTTTTTATAGTGTATCTCATATCAAAGCACTGTCTGTATCACTTTTCTCCAAACCGGTACTGTACGCTTGTGTCTCAACCAACAAACCCTCTCAGAAGTTGCAGTAACATTGGGCCCAATGTGGCCATGAGTCTCCTCCGCCTTACATGTTAGGAGGCAAGAGAGACACACCAGGCATGGTGTAGTCTCACTCCTAGTGACCTATCAGTGGTTGCAGGCCAAGGGGTGGAGTGATGGAGCAGCCATAAAGGTGACCTGGTTGTAAGGGGGAAAATATTGTACAGAAGACAACCTCTGCTCAAATACTGACAGAGAAACTGCCTGCCAGCCTGGGAACCAGAAGCATCCCTGAGGAACGCAGCTGGCATCTTTGACGTGCAGCTGGGTACCTGGAAACCAGAGACCTCCTGAGGTACCTTCGATGAAAAGCGCAAAACCAAGGAACTTTAACAGCAAGTTATCATCTGGAAAGGTGAAAAAAAAAAGTCTGGAAAAGGGGGAAAACATCCTGAGAAAGTAAG
>VFFE01007718.1:0-53830 GCA_008921705.1 Burhinus oedicnemus
AGTGGGAGGTGTCCTTGCCCATGGCAGGGGCGTTGGAACCAGATCGTCTTTAAGGTCCCTTCTAACCTAAGCCATTCTATGATTCTGTAATTCTACAAGACTGAGATGGGAGATCTTTGTGTCAATTTTATAGACAAAGATCTAAGAAACTGGAAAGCTGAACTATTTATTTAATTAAATGGGGATTTTGTGACACAGTAGGTATCAGACCTATGTAACTCAAGTTTCAGTTTACTGCCCAAGACTTTCCAAGAAACTCTCAAAACCCTTCTGAAAAGCCCTACACCCTTTAACTACACCTCCGAACACCGAAAGTAACAAATCAGAGTTCTAATATTCCCCCCTCACCTCACAGAAATGTGTGCGTCACCCTTTTTGTTCACAACCACAGATGGGAGTGATGTAAGCTGCTCCCTAGCCCATCAATCTATACCGTTTCACCTCTAATTCTTGCACAGGGAAGAGCAAGTACAGAGTCAGCAACGCCACCATCCTATCCTTAACTGCAGACTCTGTTTGCAGAATTACAAGATTATGACTTTATCGTAGACTGTGGTAATAGAAGAATCAGAGATGGCGGCTGAGATATGTGCTGTAAGAGAAATAGTAATGACCACCACAGAATATTGCTGGAAAACTAACTACCTTTGTGCAGATACCTTCTCTTAGTTTGCTCAAGTGTGAAAAGGCTGTGATGACAGCATCATTATTAATGTTTACAATACCTGCTTTTCTTACAAGTAATCCCTTCTATTATCCTCATGAGCCATTCACGTATGGCCACAAGCATTTCAAAGTAGTAGTAACTGGGAACAAAATAAAGGCAAGTGCTTTAAAAATATTTCTAATAGATTATTGGGCTCCGATTCTGAAAAACAGTTAATGGATTAAAAAAAGAAAAACCAAAAAACACACTTTAAAGTTATGCTTTGCCCCATTTATGGAAAACCAGCATTTTCCCACTCAAGCTACATGTTACTGCCTGACACACATATGACAACAGCGCCCTACAAAACTGGTGGCTTTCAGGAGCAGCCCATGAAAAACAAAACCAGACTGGGAGCGTATCGGACCAGGCTGATTTTGCAGCCCCTTTTCTGTGTCCACTGCAACATGAAGAATGAGAAGAGCTGATATCAGAAATCATTTTATGTCAGCTAGCCAGCCCCCAACACCTTTTTGGTCAGCTGCTGCACCTACAACAGAGAGGCAAGGGCTGAGACCGTGCCCCTGCTAAAGCAGAAGAGCCACTGGCTTCAGGGGAGCACTGCCACCGTGCCCTTCCACCGCAGCAGGAGCAAAGTGGCATCGCTGGAAAAAAATGCTGTGAAAAGTAAAAAACGTCTTTTCAAACTTTGCCCATGGCAAACAAATTACTTCTCAGGTGGCATGGCACAAGGGGAATACAGCAACACAGAGCTGCTCGCTCTCGTCCGGCAGCGCGTAAAGATCCCACTTCGCAGGAGCTGGGCAAACACTGAATGCAGAAACAATTCCCACTCCATAAAGACGATGACTTTGCTGGGAGACTCAATTCTCTCTGCCTCTCTCTAATCACAAGAAATATTTTTATTATCTCCTCCACAACCCCAACGCCATCTCTTAACAGCAGAGCTCTTCCGGTAATGTATGTCTCAATCGTGACTACAGTGACTGATCCAGGACTCATAAAAGTCAATAGGAAACTTTGGCTTTGACTTTAATGGGCATTTAATAAAAACAGTCTCCCTGAAAGGCACTTGTCCCATTTCTTCCCCATGCAGTCTGTGCTCCAGAGCTATCATTCTGTCACTATCAGCACAGCATTTTTCAAAGAGGCAGACTTAACTAATGCTTGCTCTGCCGTCTACATCAACGCAAGAAACAAGAGAGCCTCTGTAACACCGCTCCTGACCTTGCCAGGTGAAATCTGGGTGAATTCATTTTATCTGAAGACGATGGTATTGCCTCTCTAAGCATTTTGGGGGGTGGTTAGAGTAAATATGCCAACATGATTGAAAACACGAGCTGTGGACTTCTCAGCTTTTCCCTGGGTTAAAATTGCTGTGCTCTCCCTTATGCCAGGTCACTGGCATCTTTTTTAGGAAGGTTTTAGCCAACAGGACTCCCATCATTAAGGAAAAATTAATTTGTCATCCCATATTCTAGAAATTCATTATTTTAAATGTTTTGGTATGCTCACACTTTATCACAAGGACTTGGCATCTTCAAGAAGTAGGCTTCCTCTCTGGGATACCGCTCTCCAAAAGTCCGCCGAAATTACAGTAGTAAGCTTTGAAAACCAGGGATACGCACTTGTACAGGCTTAGAAGTTTGATATCTAAAAAATACACTTTTATCTGCATTGGCTGGAAGAAAGAAGGATTCCCCATGATGAAAACAGCTGGGAAAGGCTTGTGGACTGGATCAGAAGTGGCTGCTCCATGTAGAATGGGATTATCTGTATGTGCTAGAGCCTACGCTCAAAAAGTTCCCAAGTCCTTCATCTCTTTGCTCTCAGGAAGTTATTAGAAAAGCCCCTGTAAATATATCTTCTCTTTTTGCTACTTGGATAACACAGTACGTCAGTCACTACCAATTTGGAAGCCCATCTGATGGACCACCTGCTCATGAAGCTCATTTGATGCCATATGATGGCATTTCTGCTTTGGTTCTGGTTTAATTTTCTATGAAGCTTGGATAATGAGAAGAAACACAGTACTGCAAAGTCAGAGGGCCACTTTAAGGAAAATTGAAAAAGCATCCTTAATTCCTTGGTGAATACACATCATTGTACTACACTTAATTATGGGACTGCACATGACTTTTCTCACAGGTCTCCTGCCTTATTCTAGAGGCCTAAACAAAAACTGTACTTATAATAATTTAATTAAACACTAGGTCAAAAAGCGAGTAGCCAATGATACAAAAAATAGCTATTCTCTAGCTTCCAAGGTCTCTGGTTTTGCAATTCCAATTGCATTTTTGTACCCCACATTTTTATTCATAATACAGAAATATTGTTAACAACATTGTATCCTGGCTATTAAGGATTTGCTTGGGTGCGTGCCCAGGTGAGAGTTATTTTCAAGTCACAAAAAACCCAACCAACCCAACAGAGAAGGGTATTCTGTGGTGAAGTGGAAGGATTACTTCCAGAAACCATGAAGAAAATAGTAGTAAAAGAGGAAAAGTATAATTTCAGAAGCAATTATTCTGCTTTATCAGTGATTAGATAAAGCTGCAGTTACCAGCATCATTTTTTTGGAAAACAAGAGAAAGGCTGGACTTAGTGAGACAAATTGAGTTTAATACTATTAATATAAACCCGCATTTTACTGAAGTTAGGAAGCATGAAAATTAAAGCCACTAAAGTACTGTACAAACATTAACAAATTAACTCATCTTTATCAAAACCAAACAACACAGAGAGGAGGGGTTTTGCCAAAGGCAACCGTGAGCATGCAGCACAGAGCCACGAGAAGAGCTTGAGAGGCTCATATTCAGTCCAAAAGAGCATCCTTTATCACTTTGTAAGAAAGCATTGCTTAGAAAGCTGTTCCCAACTAAAATAAAAATAATGCAAAATCTTCCTGCCAGCAGACAGATGTCTTTACGAACTTGGATACATAAATGAAGAGATTCACTAAAGGCTACAATATTTCTGGGTAAAACCTGCAGAGCGCTCAGAAAAAATATATCCAGGGCTGTAGTATGGCACCAAAATTCATAGAGAACAAAGCAATAATGATATAGTCTTAGTCTGATATCCTGAATTTTTCAAAGCTAAACTCACAGGAGATGAACTCACACACATATGGACTTGGGGGTGTTGGTGGGTGAGAAGCTCAACATGAACTGGCAATGGGCACTCGCAACCCAGAAGGCCAACCATATCCTGGGCTTCATCAGAAGAAGCATGGGCAGCAGGATGAGGGAGGGGATTCTGCCCCTCTACTCTGCTCTGGTGAGACCCCACCTGGAGTACTGTGTCCAGCTCTGGGGCCCCCAGCATCAGAAAGCCATGAACCTGTTGGAGCAGGTCCAGAGGAGGCCACGAAGATGATCAGAGGGCTGGAGCACCTCTGCTGTGAGGACAGGCTGAGAGAGTTGGAGTTGTTCAGCCTGGAGAAGAGAAGGCTTCAGGGAGACCTTAGAGCAACCTTCCAGTATCTGAAAGTGGGCCTACAAGAAAGCTGGAGAGGGACTTTTTACAAGGGCATGTAGTGATAGGATGAGGGGTAATGGCTTCAAACTGGAAGAGGAGAGATTGAGATTAGATCTCAGGAAGAAATTTTTCACTGTGAGGGTGGTGAGACACTGGCCCAGGTTGCCCAGGGAAGCTGTGGCTGCCCCATCCGTGGAGGTGTTCAAGGCCAGGTTGGACGGGCTTTGAGCAACCTGGTCTAGTGGGAGGTGTCCTTGCCCATGGCAGGGGCGTTGGAACCAGATCGTCTTTAAGGTCCCTTCTAACCTAAGCCATTCTATGATTCTGTAATTCTACAAGACTGAGATGGGAGATCTTTGTGTCAATTTTATAGACAAAGATCTAAGAAACTGGAAAGCTGAACTATTTATTTAATTAAATGGGGATTTTGTGACACAGTAGGTATCAGACCTATGTAACTCAAGTTTCAGTTTACTGCCCAAGACTTTCCAAGAAACTCTCAAAACCCTTCTGAAAAGCCCTACACCCTTTAACTACACCTCCGAACACCGAAAGTAACAAATCAGAGTTCTAATATTCCCCCCTCACCTCACAGAAATGTGTGCGTCACCCTTTTTGTTCACAACCACAGATGGGAGTGATGTAAGCTGCTCCCTAGCCCATCAATCTATACCGTTTCACCTCTAATTCTTGCACAGGGAAGAGCAAGTACAGAGTCAGCAACGCCACCATCCTATCCTTAACTGCAGACTCTGTTTGCAGAATTACAAGATTATGACTTTATCGTAGACTGTGGTAATAGAAGAATCAGAGATGGCGGCTGAGATATGTGCTGTAAGAGAAATAGTAATGACCACCACAGAATATTGCTGGAAAACTAACTACCTTTGTGCAGATACCTTCTCTTAGTTTGCTCAAGTGTGAAAAGGCTGTGATGACAGCATCATTATTAATGTTTACAATACCTGCTTTTCTTACAAGTAATCCCTTCTATTATCCTCATGAGCCATTCACGTATGGCCACAAGCATTTCAAAGTAGTAGTAACTGGGAACAAAATAAAGGCAAGTGCTTTAAAAATATTTCTAATAGATTATTGGGCTCCGATTCTGAAAAACAGTTAATGGATTAAAAAAAGAAAAACCAAAAAACACACTTTAAAGTTATGCTTTGCCCCATTTATGGAAAACCAGCATTTTCCCACTCAAGCTACATGTTACTGCCTGACACACATATGACAACAGCGCCCTACAAAACTGGTGGCTTTCAGGAGCAGCCCATGAAAAACAAAACCAGACTGGGAGCGTATCGGACCAGGCTGATTTTGCAGCCCCTTTTCTGTGTCCACTGCAACATGAAGAATGAGAAGAGCTGATATCAGAAATCATTTTATGTCAGCTAGCCAGCCCCCAACACCTTTTTGGTCAGCTGCTGCACCTACAACAGAGAGGCAAGGGCTGAGACCGTGCCCCTGCTAAAGCAGAAGAGCCACTGGCTTCAGGGGAGCACTGCCACCGTGCCCTTCCACCGCAGCAGGAGCAAAGTGGCATCGCTGGAAAAAAATGCTGTGAAAAGTAAAAAACGTCTTTTCAAACTTTGCCCATGGCAAACAAATTACTTCTCAGGTGGCATGGCACAAGGGGAATACAGCAACACAGAGCTGCTCGCTCTCGTCCGGCAGCGCGTAAAGATCCCACTTCGCAGGAGCTGGGCAAACACTGAATGCAGAAACAATTCCCACTCCATAAAGACGATGACTTTGCTGGGAGACTCAATTCTCTCTGCCTCTCTCTAATCACAAGAAATATTTTTATTATCTCCTCCACAACCCCAACGCCATCTCTTAACAGCAGAGCTCTTCCGGTAATGTATGTCTCAATCGTGACTACAGTGACTGATCCAGGACTCATAAAAGTCAATAGGAAACTTTGGCTTTGACTTTAATGGGCATTTAATAAAAACAGTCTCCCTGAAAGGCACTTGTCCCATTTCTTCCCCATGCAGTCTGTGCTCCAGAGCTATCATTCTGTCACTATCAGCACAGCATTTTTCAAAGAGGCAGACTTAACTAATGCTTGCTCTGCCGTCTACATCAACGCAAGAAACAAGAGAGCCTCTGTAACACCGCTCCTGACCTTGCCAGGTGAAATCTGGGTGAATTCATTTTATCTGAAGACGATGGTATTGCCTCTCTAAGCATTTTGGGGGGTGGTTAGAGTAAATATGCCAACATGATTGAAAACACGAGCTGTGGACTTCTCAGCTTTTCCCTGGGTTAAAATTGCTGTGCTCTCCCTTATGCCAGGTCACTGGCATCTTTTTTAGGAAGGTTTTAGCCAACAGGACTCCCATCATTAAGGAAAAATTAATTTGTCATCCCATATTCTAGAAATTCATTATTTTAAATGTTTTGGTATGCTCACACTTTATCACAAGGACTTGGCATCTTCAAGAAGTAGGCTTCCTCTCTGGGATACCGCTCTCCAAAAGTCCGCCGAAATTACAGTAGTAAGCTTTGAAAACCAGGGATACGCACTTGTACAGGCTTAGAAGTTTGATATCTAAAAAATACACTTTTATCTGCATTGGCTGGAAGAAAGAAGGATTCCCCATGATGAAAACAGCTGGGAAAGGCTTGTGGACTGGATCAGAAGTGGCTGCTCCATGTAGAATGGGATTATCTGTATGTGCTAGAGCCTACGCTCAAAAAGTTCCCAAGTCCTTCATCTCTTTGCTCTCAGGAAGTTATTAGAAAAGCCCCTGTAAATATATCTTCTCTTTTTGCTACTTGGATAACACAGTACGTCAGTCACTACCAATTTGGAAGCCCATCTGATGGACCACCTGCTCATGAAGCTCATTTGATGCCATATGATGGCATTTCTGCTTTGGTTCTGGTTTAATTTTCTATGAAGCTTGGATAATGAGAAGAAACACAGTACTGCAAAGTCAGAGGGCCACTTTAAGGAAAATTGAAAAAGCATCCTTAATTCCTTGGTGAATACACATCATTGTACTACACTTAATTATGGGACTGCACATGACTTTTCTCACAGGTCTCCTGCCTTATTCTAGAGGCCTAAACAAAAACTGTACTTATAATAATTTAATTAAACACTAGGTCAAAAAGCGAGTAGCCAATGATACAAAAAATAGCTATTCTCTAGCTTCCAAGGTCTCTGGTTTTGCAATTCCAATTGCATTTTTGTACCCCACATTTTTATTCATAATACAGAAATATTGTTAACAACATTGTATCCTGGCTATTAAGGATTTGCTTGGGTGCGTGCCCAGGTGAGAGTTATTTTCAAGTCACAAAAAACCCAACCAACCCAACAGAGAAGGGTATTCTGTGGTGAAGTGGAAGGATTACTTCCAGAAACCATGAAGAAAATAGTAGTAAAAGAGGAAAAGTATAATTTCAGAAGCAATTATTCTGCTTTATCAGTGATTAGATAAAGCTGCAGTTACCAGCATCATTTTTTTGGAAAACAAGAGAAAGGCTGGACTTAGTGAGACAAATTGAGTTTAATACTATTAATATAAACCCGCATTTTACTGAAGTTAGGAAGCATGAAAATTAAAGCCACTAAAGTACTGTACAAACATTAACAAATTAACTCATCTTTATCAAAACCAAACAACACAGAGAGGAGGGGTTTTGCCAAAGGCAACCGTGAGCATGCAGCACAGAGCCACGAGAAGAGCTTGAGAGGCTCATATTCAGTCCAAAAGAGCATCCTTTATCACTTTGTAAGAAAGCATTGCTTAGAAAGCTGTTCCCAACTAAAATAAAAATAATGCAAAATCTTCCTGCCAGCAGACAGATGTCTTTACGAACTTGGATACATAAATGAAGAGATTCACTAAAGGCTACAATATTTCTGGGTAAAACCTGCAGAGCGCTCAGAAAAAATATATCCAGGGCTGTAGTATGGCACCAAAATTCATAGAGAACAAAGCAATAATGATATAGTCTTAGTCTGATATCCTGAATTTTTCAAAGCTAAACTCACAGGAGATGAACTCACACACATATGGACTTGGGGGTGTTGGTGGGTGAGAAGCTCAACATGAACTGGCAATGGGCACTCGCAACCCAGAAGGCCAACCATATCCTGGGCTTCATCAGAAGAAGCATGGGCAGCAGGATGAGGGAGGGGATTCTGCCCCTCTACTCTGCTCTGGTGAGACCCCACCTGGAGTACTGTGTCCAGCTCTGGGGCCCCCAGCATCAGAAAGCCATGAACCTGTTGGAGCAGGTCCAGAGGAGGCCACGAAGATGATCAGAGGGCTGGAGCACCTCTGCTGTGAGGACAGGCTGAGAGAGTTGGAGTTGTTCAGCCTGGAGAAGAGAAGGCTTCAGGGAGACCTTAGAGCAACCTTCCAGTATCTGAAAGTGGGCCTACAAGAAAGCTGGAGAGGGACTTTTTACAAGGGCATGTAGTGATAGGATGAGGGGTAATGGCTTCAAACTGGAAGAGGAGAGATTGAGATTAGATCTCAGGAAGAAATTTTTCACTGTGAGGGTGGTGAGACACTGGCCCAGGTTGCCCAGGGAAGCTGTGGCTGCCCCATCCGTGGAGGTGTTCAAGGCCAGGTTGGACGGGCTTTGAGCAACCTGGTCTAGTGGGAGGTGTCCTTGCCCATGGCAGGGGCGTTGGAACCAGATCGTCTTTAAGGTCCCTTCTAACCTAAGCCATTCTATGATTCTGTAATTCTACAAGACTGAGATGGGAGATCTTTGTGTCAATTTTATAGACAAAGATCTAAGAAACTGGAAAGCTGAACTATTTATTTAATTAAATGGGGATTTTGTGACACAGTAGGTATCAGACCTATGTAACTCAAGTTTCAGTTTACTGCCCAAGACTTTCCAAGAAACTCTCAAAACCCTTCTGAAAAGCCCTACACCCTTTAACTACACCTCCGAACACCGAAAGTAACAAATCAGAGTTCTAATATTCCCCCCTCACCTCACAGAAATGTGTGCGTCACCCTTTTTGTTCACAACCACAGATGGGAGTGATGTAAGCTGCTCCCTAGCCCATCAATCTATACCGTTTCACCTCTAATTCTTGCACAGGGAAGAGCAAGTACAGAGTCAGCAACGCCACCATCCTATCCTTAACTGCAGACTCTGTTTGCAGAATTACAAGATTATGACTTTATCGTAGACTGTGGTAATAGAAGAATCAGAGATGGCGGCTGAGATATGTGCTGTAAGAGAAATAGTAATGACCACCACAGAATATTGCTGGAAAACTAACTACCTTTGTGCAGATACCTTCTCTTAGTTTGCTCAAGTGTGAAAAGGCTGTGATGACAGCATCATTATTAATGTTTACAATACCTGCTTTTCTTACAAGTAATCCCTTCTATTATCCTCATGAGCCATTCACGTATGGCCACAAGCATTTCAAAGTAGTAGTAACTGGGAACAAAATAAAGGCAAGTGCTTTAAAAATATTTCTAATAGATTATTGGGCTCCGATTCTGAAAAACAGTTAATGGATTAAAAAAAGAAAAACCAAAAAACACACTTTAAAGTTATGCTTTGCCCCATTTATGGAAAACCAGCATTTTCCCACTCAAGCTACATGTTACTGCCTGACACACATATGACAACAGCGCCCTACAAAACTGGTGGCTTTCAGGAGCAGCCCATGAAAAACAAAACCAGACTGGGAGCGTATCGGACCAGGCTGATTTTGCAGCCCCTTTTCTGTGTCCACTGCAACATGAAGAATGAGAAGAGCTGATATCAGAAATCATTTTATGTCAGCTAGCCAGCCCCCAACACCTTTTTGGTCAGCTGCTGCACCTACAACAGAGAGGCAAGGGCTGAGACCGTGCCCCTGCTAAAGCAGAAGAGCCACTGGCTTCAGGGGAGCACTGCCACCGTGCCCTTCCACCGCAGCAGGAGCAAAGTGGCATCGCTGGAAAAAAATGCTGTGAAAAGTAAAAAACGTCTTTTCAAACTTTGCCCATGGCAAACAAATTACTTCTCAGGTGGCATGGCACAAGGGGAATACAGCAACACAGAGCTGCTCGCTCTCGTCCGGCAGCGCGTAAAGATCCCACTTCGCAGGAGCTGGGCAAACACTGAATGCAGAAACAATTCCCACTCCATAAAGACGATGACTTTGCTGGGAGACTCAATTCTCTCTGCCTCTCTCTAATCACAAGAAATATTTTTATTATCTCCTCCACAACCCCAACGCCATCTCTTAACAGCAGAGCTCTTCCGGTAATGTATGTCTCAATCGTGACTACAGTGACTGATCCAGGACTCATAAAAGTCAATAGGAAACTTTGGCTTTGACTTTAATGGGCATTTAATAAAAACAGTCTCCCTGAAAGGCACTTGTCCCATTTCTTCCCCATGCAGTCTGTGCTCCAGAGCTATCATTCTGTCACTATCAGCACAGCATTTTTCAAAGAGGCAGACTTAACTAATGCTTGCTCTGCCGTCTACATCAACGCAAGAAACAAGAGAGCCTCTGTAACACCGCTCCTGACCTTGCCAGGTGAAATCTGGGTGAATTCATTTTATCTGAAGACGATGGTATTGCCTCTCTAAGCATTTTGGGGGGTGGTTAGAGTAAATATGCCAACATGATTGAAAACACGAGCTGTGGACTTCTCAGCTTTTCCCTGGGTTAAAATTGCTGTGCTCTCCCTTATGCCAGGTCACTGGCATCTTTTTTAGGAAGGTTTTAGCCAACAGGACTCCCATCATTAAGGAAAAATTAATTTGTCATCCCATATTCTAGAAATTCATTATTTTAAATGTTTTGGTATGCTCACACTTTATCACAAGGACTTGGCATCTTCAAGAAGTAGGCTTCCTCTCTGGGATACCGCTCTCCAAAAGTCCGCCGAAATTACAGTAGTAAGCTTTGAAAACCAGGGATACGCACTTGTACAGGCTTAGAAGTTTGATATCTAAAAAATACACTTTTATCTGCATTGGCTGGAAGAAAGAAGGATTCCCCATGATGAAAACAGCTGGGAAAGGCTTGTGGACTGGATCAGAAGTGGCTGCTCCATGTAGAATGGGATTATCTGTATGTGCTAGAGCCTACGCTCAAAAAGTTCCCAAGTCCTTCATCTCTTTGCTCTCAGGAAGTTATTAGAAAAGCCCCTGTAAATATATCTTCTCTTTTTGCTACTTGGATAACACAGTACGTCAGTCACTACCAATTTGGAAGCCCATCTGATGGACCACCTGCTCATGAAGCTCATTTGATGCCATATGATGGCATTTCTGCTTTGGTTCTGGTTTAATTTTCTATGAAGCTTGGATAATGAGAAGAAACACAGTACTGCAAAGTCAGAGGGCCACTTTAAGGAAAATTGAAAAAGCATCCTTAATTCCTTGGTGAATACACATCATTGTACTACACTTAATTATGGGACTGCACATGACTTTTCTCACAGGTCTCCTGCCTTATTCTAGAGGCCTAAACAAAAACTGTACTTATAATAATTTAATTAAACACTAGGTCAAAAAGCGAGTAGCCAATGATACAAAAAATAGCTATTCTCTAGCTTCCAAGGTCTCTGGTTTTGCAATTCCAATTGCATTTTTGTACCCCACATTTTTATTCATAATACAGAAATATTGTTAACAACATTGTATCCTGGCTATTAAGGATTTGCTTGGGTGCGTGCCCAGGTGAGAGTTATTTTCAAGTCACAAAAAACCCAACCAACCCAACAGAGAAGGGTATTCTGTGGTGAAGTGGAAGGATTACTTCCAGAAACCATGAAGAAAATAGTAGTAAAAGAGGAAAAGTATAATTTCAGAAGCAATTATTCTGCTTTATCAGTGATTAGATAAAGCTGCAGTTACCAGCATCATTTTTTTGGAAAACAAGAGAAAGGCTGGACTTAGTGAGACAAATTGAGTTTAATACTATTAATATAAACCCGCATTTTACTGAAGTTAGGAAGCATGAAAATTAAAGCCACTAAAGTACTGTACAAACATTAACAAATTAACTCATCTTTATCAAAACCAAACAACACAGAGAGGAGGGGTTTTGCCAAAGGCAACCGTGAGCATGCAGCACAGAGCCACGAGAAGAGCTTGAGAGGCTCATATTCAGTCCAAAAGAGCATCCTTTATCACTTTGTAAGAAAGCATTGCTTAGAAAGCTGTTCCCAACTAAAATAAAAATAATGCAAAATCTTCCTGCCAGCAGACAGATGTCTTTACGAACTTGGATACATAAATGAAGAGATTCACTAAAGGCTACAATATTTCTGGGTAAAACCTGCAGAGCGCTCAGAAAAAATATATCCAGGGCTGTAGTATGGCACCAAAATTCATAGAGAACAAAGCAATAATGATATAGTCTTAGTCTGATATCCTGAATTTTTCAAAGCTAAACTCACAGGAGATGAACTCACACACATATGGACTTGGGGGTGTTGGTGGGTGAGAAGCTCAACATGAACTGGCAATGGGCACTCGCAACCCAGAAGGCCAACCATATCCTGGGCTTCATCAGAAGAAGCATGGGCAGCAGGATGAGGGAGGGGATTCTGCCCCTCTACTCTGCTCTGGTGAGACCCCACCTGGAGTACTGTGTCCAGCTCTGGGGCCCCCAGCATCAGAAAGCCATGAACCTGTTGGAGCAGGTCCAGAGGAGGCCACGAAGATGATCAGAGGGCTGGAGCACCTCTGCTGTGAGGACAGGCTGAGAGAGTTGGAGTTGTTCAGCCTGGAGAAGAGAAGGCTTCAGGGAGACCTTAGAGCAACCTTCCAGTATCTGAAAGTGGGCCTACAAGAAAGCTGGAGAGGGACTTTTTACAAGGGCATGTAGTGATAGGATGAGGGGTAATGGCTTCAAACTGGAAGAGGAGAGATTGAGATTAGATCTCAGGAAGAAATTTTTCACTGTGAGGGTGGTGAGACACTGGCCCAGGTTGCCCAGGGAAGCTGTGGCTGCCCCATCCGTGGAGGTGTTCAAGGCCAGGTTGGACGGGCTTTGAGCAACCTGGTCTAGTGGGAGGTGTCCTTGCCCATGGCAGGGGCGTTGGAACCAGATCGTCTTTAAGGTCCCTTCTAACCTAAGCCATTCTATGATTCTGTAATTCTACAAGACTGAGATGGGAGATCTTTGTGTCAATTTTATAGACAAAGATCTAAGAAACTGGAAAGCTGAACTATTTATTTAATTAAATGGGGATTTTGTGACACAGTAGGTATCAGACCTATGTAACTCAAGTTTCAGTTTACTGCCCAAGACTTTCCAAGAAACTCTCAAAACCCTTCTGAAAAGCCCTACACCCTTTAACTACACCTCCGAACACCGAAAGTAACAAATCAGAGTTCTAATATTCCCCCCTCACCTCACAGAAATGTGTGCGTCACCCTTTTTGTTCACAACCACAGATGGGAGTGATGTAAGCTGCTCCCTAGCCCATCAATCTATACCGTTTCACCTCTAATTCTTGCACAGGGAAGAGCAAGTACAGAGTCAGCAACGCCACCATCCTATCCTTAACTGCAGACTCTGTTTGCAGAATTACAAGATTATGACTTTATCGTAGACTGTGGTAATAGAAGAATCAGAGATGGCGGCTGAGATATGTGCTGTAAGAGAAATAGTAATGACCACCACAGAATATTGCTGGAAAACTAACTACCTTTGTGCAGATACCTTCTCTTAGTTTGCTCAAGTGTGAAAAGGCTGTGATGACAGCATCATTATTAATGTTTACAATACCTGCTTTTCTTACAAGTAATCCCTTCTATTATCCTCATGAGCCATTCACGTATGGCCACAAGCATTTCAAAGTAGTAGTAACTGGGAACAAAATAAAGGCAAGTGCTTTAAAAATATTTCTAATAGATTATTGGGCTCCGATTCTGAAAAACAGTTAATGGATTAAAAAAAGAAAAACCAAAAAACACACTTTAAAGTTATGCTTTGCCCCATTTATGGAAAACCAGCATTTTCCCACTCAAGCTACATGTTACTGCCTGACACACATATGACAACAGCGCCCTACAAAACTGGTGGCTTTCAGGAGCAGCCCATGAAAAACAAAACCAGACTGGGAGCGTATCGGACCAGGCTGATTTTGCAGCCCCTTTTCTGTGTCCACTGCAACATGAAGAATGAGAAGAGCTGATATCAGAAATCATTTTATGTCAGCTAGCCAGCCCCCAACACCTTTTTGGTCAGCTGCTGCACCTACAACAGAGAGGCAAGGGCTGAGACCGTGCCCCTGCTAAAGCAGAAGAGCCACTGGCTTCAGGGGAGCACTGCCACCGTGCCCTTCCACCGCAGCAGGAGCAAAGTGGCATCGCTGGAAAAAAATGCTGTGAAAAGTAAAAAACGTCTTTTCAAACTTTGCCCATGGCAAACAAATTACTTCTCAGGTGGCATGGCACAAGGGGAATACAGCAACACAGAGCTGCTCGCTCTCGTCCGGCAGCGCGTAAAGATCCCACTTCGCAGGAGCTGGGCAAACACTGAATGCAGAAACAATTCCCACTCCATAAAGACGATGACTTTGCTGGGAGACTCAATTCTCTCTGCCTCTCTCTAATCACAAGAAATATTTTTATTATCTCCTCCACAACCCCAACGCCATCTCTTAACAGCAGAGCTCTTCCGGTAATGTATGTCTCAATCGTGACTACAGTGACTGATCCAGGACTCATAAAAGTCAATAGGAAACTTTGGCTTTGACTTTAATGGGCATTTAATAAAAACAGTCTCCCTGAAAGGCACTTGTCCCATTTCTTCCCCATGCAGTCTGTGCTCCAGAGCTATCATTCTGTCACTATCAGCACAGCATTTTTCAAAGAGGCAGACTTAACTAATGCTTGCTCTGCCGTCTACATCAACGCAAGAAACAAGAGAGCCTCTGTAACACCGCTCCTGACCTTGCCAGGTGAAATCTGGGTGAATTCATTTTATCTGAAGACGATGGTATTGCCTCTCTAAGCATTTTGGGGGGTGGTTAGAGTAAATATGCCAACATGATTGAAAACACGAGCTGTGGACTTCTCAGCTTTTCCCTGGGTTAAAATTGCTGTGCTCTCCCTTATGCCAGGTCACTGGCATCTTTTTTAGGAAGGTTTTAGCCAACAGGACTCCCATCATTAAGGAAAAATTAATTTGTCATCCCATATTCTAGAAATTCATTATTTTAAATGTTTTGGTATGCTCACACTTTATCACAAGGACTTGGCATCTTCAAGAAGTAGGCTTCCTCTCTGGGATACCGCTCTCCAAAAGTCCGCCGAAATTACAGTAGTAAGCTTTGAAAACCAGGGATACGCACTTGTACAGGCTTAGAAGTTTGATATCTAAAAAATACACTTTTATCTGCATTGGCTGGAAGAAAGAAGGATTCCCCATGATGAAAACAGCTGGGAAAGGCTTGTGGACTGGATCAGAAGTGGCTGCTCCATGTAGAATGGGATTATCTGTATGTGCTAGAGCCTACGCTCAAAAAGTTCCCAAGTCCTTCATCTCTTTGCTCTCAGGAAGTTATTAGAAAAGCCCCTGTAAATATATCTTCTCTTTTTGCTACTTGGATAACACAGTACGTCAGTCACTACCAATTTGGAAGCCCATCTGATGGACCACCTGCTCATGAAGCTCATTTGATGCCATATGATGGCATTTCTGCTTTGGTTCTGGTTTAATTTTCTATGAAGCTTGGATAATGAGAAGAAACACAGTACTGCAAAGTCAGAGGGCCACTTTAAGGAAAATTGAAAAAGCATCCTTAATTCCTTGGTGAATACACATCATTGTACTACACTTAATTATGGGACTGCACATGACTTTTCTCACAGGTCTCCTGCCTTATTCTAGAGGCCTAAACAAAAACTGTACTTATAATAATTTAATTAAACACTAGGTCAAAAAGCGAGTAGCCAATGATACAAAAAATAGCTATTCTCTAGCTTCCAAGGTCTCTGGTTTTGCAATTCCAATTGCATTTTTGTACCCCACATTTTTATTCATAATACAGAAATATTGTTAACAACATTGTATCCTGGCTATTAAGGATTTGCTTGGGTGCGTGCCCAGGTGAGAGTTATTTTCAAGTCACAAAAAACCCAACCAACCCAACAGAGAAGGGTATTCTGTGGTGAAGTGGAAGGATTACTTCCAGAAACCATGAAGAAAATAGTAGTAAAAGAGGAAAAGTATAATTTCAGAAGCAATTATTCTGCTTTATCAGTGATTAGATAAAGCTGCAGTTACCAGCATCATTTTTTTGGAAAACAAGAGAAAGGCTGGACTTAGTGAGACAAATTGAGTTTAATACTATTAATATAAACCCGCATTTTACTGAAGTTAGGAAGCATGAAAATTAAAGCCACTAAAGTACTGTACAAACATTAACAAATTAACTCATCTTTATCAAAACCAAACAACACAGAGAGGAGGGGTTTTGCCAAAGGCAACCGTGAGCATGCAGCACAGAGCCACGAGAAGAGCTTGAGAGGCTCATATTCAGTCCAAAAGAGCATCCTTTATCACTTTGTAAGAAAGCATTGCTTAGAAAGCTGTTCCCAACTAAAATAAAAATAATGCAAAATCTTCCTGCCAGCAGACAGATGTCTTTACGAACTTGGATACATAAATGAAGAGATTCACTAAAGGCTACAATATTTCTGGGTAAAACCTGCAGAGCGCTCAGAAAAAATATATCCAGGGCTGTAGTATGGCACCAAAATTCATAGAGAACAAAGCAATAATGATATAGTCTTAGTCTGATATCCTGAATTTTTCAAAGCTAAACTCACAGGAGATGAACTCACACACATATGGACTTGGGGGTGTTGGTGGGTGAGAAGCTCAACATGAACTGGCAATGGGCACTCGCAACCCAGAAGGCCAACCATATCCTGGGCTTCATCAGAAGAAGCATGGGCAGCAGGATGAGGGAGGGGATTCTGCCCCTCTACTCTGCTCTGGTGAGACCCCACCTGGAGTACTGTGTCCAGCTCTGGGGCCCCCAGCATCAGAAAGCCATGAACCTGTTGGAGCAGGTCCAGAGGAGGCCATGAAGATGATCAGAGGGCTGGAGCACCTCTGCTATGAGGACAGGCTGAGAGAGTTGGAGTTGTTCAGCCTGGAGAAGAGAAGGCACCGGGGAGACCTTACAGCCCCTTCCAGTATCTGAAAGGGGGCCTACAAGAAAGCTGGAGAGGGACTTTTTACAAGGGCATGTAGTGATAGGACAAGGGGTAATGGCTTCAAACTGGAAGAGGAGAGATTGAGATTAGATCTCAGGAAGAAATTTTTCACTGTGAGGGTGGTGAGACACTGGCCCAGGTTGCCCAGGGAAGCTGTGGCTGCCCCATCCCTGGAGATGTTCAAGGCCAGGTTGAACGGGGCTTTGAGCAACCTGGTCTAGTGGGAGGTATCCTTGCCCATGGCAGGGGAGTTGGAACTAGATGATCTTTTAAGGTCCCTTCCAACCTAAACCATTCTACGATTCAAGTGTTGCTCATCTCCACCATGGGGGAGGCCAGACACAGAGCTAGAAGGAAGGAGTCTGCACTACACTGTGTTGGTTTCAAGTTATAATAAGGTATGTTTTGAGATCAGTCTCTGAAGCCTGCTAAGCAGCTGGGGCACTATCAGAGGTATTCACTGCTGGACAACAGGCACTGAAGATGCCTCGTTAGGATAACGTATCCTGGAAGAGACAGGTAGGCTTCTCCAGCAGGTGATTTACAGCATCTCTTTTAGCCATCTTCACCTCTCCAGTGACCGTACTAGGTGGCTGAAGTTGAATTATATCTCCTATCATGTCTACAGTTATGCTACGTCACTTAATTGCTGTCAGAGATTAAAGTATTTCTATAATATGGAAAGCTACGCTAACAGTGGTGGCTGTAACACAATGTGCTTGTTCCTTTTACTAGCAAAGAATCCCCTATGCAAAAAAGTTTGGAGATATCAAAAAAAGCTCTTACCTCAGTGCAAAGGAAATAATCAGTTTGGTCTATGGCTGGTGATCGAAAAAAGCCAGCAACGATACTGAAAATGCTGCAGAGCCCGAAGGCCAAAACCTGGTATTTAATTCCAGCCGTGCCTCTCAGGATGGGAAAAAACAACAGCAATCAGAAGTGATTGGGGAAAGTACTGTTCCAAGGAACAGGAATGCTCTCAATGACACTTACCCTCTTATATATGACCTCCCGCTACTCCAACATAGAGAGAGACGAGGAGAGAGACCAAGATAAAGCCAACGATACTAGTTTTGGGTCAGCACACCAACACAAAACACTGCAAATTTCATTGGAAGACCATACCAGGGAGTCTGCAGAAATGATGTCTGGCAGCCATGATACTGCAAGAAAAACATTTAGCGGGTTTTACTCTTCGAGTGTATACAAGTAGAAGTAATAAATATGCTGCCGGTATCATTTTCACATCTTGGATACATCATAAATCACTTTTTGAAATAGTTCCTGTTGAGATGAATAAGAAATACTGAAATTGTCGATGCTCATCAGGATTTTTGACCTGTGTAAATCTAAGGCACCAAACCACAACCCCTGGACTTCTTCAAAAAAATTAATGCTACAAAACATGGTCTTACTCTAACAATGGCCAGCATTTACAGAAGCAGCAGCTGAGGCCAACTACCTGACACCTCACTTGGCTTGAAAATAAAAAGATGGCAAAATAACCCAAGAAAACTGGAGTCTGCATGGATTTCAGGTCTAAAACATGATTTTACATCTGAAGAAGCGAGTCAGTCGCTGCTACTGAGCAATGCCCGGCTCTTCCAAGGTCAGTTTGTTCTGTTCTGCATTGCCTCAACTTTAATTCTGTGAGTTGGGAAACGTGTCAGGAAAATGAAAAAGATTAAAAAATTACATAAAAATCATATAAAAGTAGGGATGGAGAGTCAATCTCCAAAATTAGCTCTCACCTTTCTTAAACTGTGGTAGACAAAATTGGCCGTTACCTTCAGCAACAGGAGAAAATCTTCCACGTGCTCTGCAGGCAATTTTATGAGAAATGAACAGCACCAGAAGACATTAAAGCAGTAGCTGATTAACATGGATTTTTATTTTTATTTTTAGGATAATATTCTTTTCTTTTGCAGGCCATTTGGTTTATGTAACAAATGTGTCTTGCTGGAAAATTTACCTTATACAAGCAAAGGCCCTTCCGTTCGTGCAGTATGGCCACCATAAATCCTACCTACAACATGAGATAGCTCAGTCCATCACATGGAGAGTAAGACTGCTCACCTGGCCATCTTCAGCTTAACAAATTCTCTCTTTTTTTCCTTAAAGGGTAGCTCCTGGAGTTTGCGTTGAAATGGGGTTCTCCTGTTCTGTTTTAGAAGAATAAACCTGAAATACTGCATTTCTATTCCCTTTGTTCTCAGTGATATTGAAAAGCATGCATTTTAGAAGCAAAAATAAGCTCAGCTTCACAATAATGAAGGTTGGCTTCCCAGGTCTTTGCATCCTGTGAGTGACGGGCCGTTCGCCTGCACTTCACTGAGGTGCCTTTCCAACCACCAGAAATCTCGATTCAGTAAAATCTGTGACGTGTAGCAATGTATATGATCCCCACAAAGCTGTTCTCATCTCTGGGTCATTCCTATCACCTCCATGTGTGGATTCTCAAGCACCTGATACACAGTGATGCACATTACCTCCTCCCTCACTGGCATGGCACTTAGAGGGTTTCTACCTTCCCTCTGCCAACCTGTTTTTACGAAGCTTGGAAGAACTTCATACTGTTGAGATCGATTCATCTCTCCACCTTTCCAGTACTGTTGTCTAAGGACTTCAAAAGTGATTTCCAGACTGATCCTAGGCAGGTACACAGAGCTACGCACTTGCTGCAACTCCCTGCAAAGCCCACCGCAGGTAAACAACTGGAGGCGTCTTTGTTTTTACATCTTGACCCTCTTTTTCAAACACTTCAATCATCAGCAATGCTATCAAGGGCCCAGCCTCTATGTAATCTATTACCCCTTATAATTAGAAAGGGGAACAGTACGTGCAAAATACAAAATTCCTGTTCAAAACACTGTTACGAAGCCCAAGCCTTTTCCTACCTGAAAAAACGTTATTGCTGCTTTCATGTTGATGGACTTTCCCTTTCAGCACCTGGAAACCTCAACCTGACGTAGCATGAAATGAACCTGGACAAATCTCCCAGCTGCCTCTACTCCTGAGTCCTGCGAGCCACCCCCAAAACAGACCAAAAAAAAGAGCAATTTAGGTCAAGCAGTCTTCCTCCCACACTCCAGGATAACCCGCTCATATTCCAGCTAAGAGTTGACACCTGTGCATGCAGTGGAGCCTCTCCATTCAGACGTACACCACCTTTCAGTGCCTGCCATGACTTCTCAATGAAGCCCTCAGCCGAGGTGGTAGGTAGTAAAACGGGTACAAAACACACGGAAACTTCAACTACAGCCTTTCCCCACGCATGTTCATAAATAAAACCAGCTGCGCTTGGGGGTTATGCTGCCATACACTGTCCCCTCAGCCCAAAGAATTAACACACAAATTAAGTTAGATTACCTTCATTCCGTGTATCATAATTTATATAATCCATTATTACTCGTGCTCCTCATAAAGCCACACAAATCGGGCATACAATAAATAATGAGTGAGAGGATTTCTGAAAGATTTTATGTCAGAGCTTGGCTCATGAAGTGGATGGAGTGGAAACAGAAAAGTAAGTGTTTTCTGCAATACAATTAGAAAATGGACCTTTAATGAAAAAGAAAAGATTAGATCATAGAGTTTTAGTGACTTAATTTTTTTTGTGGATTTACTCCTCACTGTTCTTTCTGCGAAACTAATAACAACAGAAAAGCATTGTACAGTAGCAATAGAGCAGTGAGAAGCAACAAGAGCAAAATTACCGAAATTAATCAAAAAATAAGCCATCTGGTATTATATTCAATAATCTTACTAAGGAAAAATATGGAAAGCCAAATTGCACAACGTACGTAGTAAATATGTAGGGGTTTGAAATAATAAGAGGGTAGGGTCTGGGGTTTTGGGGAACCATCAGCCTGTTCAGCACTCAGCTTATCACCTGGGGGGAAAAACACCTGGATTTGTAATTCCCTGTTTCTTCCAGGAGACCTGATCCCCCCCCCAAAACCACCAAAGCTCCTGTGAACTGCAGTGCAGTAGCACAGGAGGGAATTTCAGGGTATCCCAAAGATGGAGACAAAGATACCTGAGAGATGACACCGAGTCAACGGCAGACTTCTCCATTCCCACTTGCTTTTATCTATTCATTTTCAAACTGAAAATGACTAATGTAATTCTAGGAGTGAGAGGTCTCATACGGATATTGTCACTGTGCCTACCACCAACAGAAAGGATACAGGCTCCCCTCCCGTCTGGTTTCCTTCCAGCAGAATTGATTGATCTCAGTCAAGAGACAGTATTGGTCTGCACGTACCAACCTCATTTATATGTTTGTGCAAAATACAGGTATTTTCCATGCACATATGAAAAAGGAGGTGTCAAATACTGAAAGGCTCCCTGTTGAGATACAACCGCTGTCTTACTGGGTGAGAAAAAGCATGTTATCTCATAGCAGGTTCACAGTTTGTTCACGGGCACCAGACAAATATTTAATTAAACACTGGGGAAATATTTAATTAACAGACTCTGTTTCTAATTAGACTTGGAGATGATACAAGGGCAGTCAATAGTCCATGAGAAAAGTCACCAAACTTCCCGCCACAGAAGTGGTGAATCGATAGCCTCCATGCTGGGGGAAAGCCCTGGTGCAGTGCGAGCGGATCACAAGTAATTCTTAGGTTTAGATCTGTTTTGCTACCACATTGTATCAAGCAAATAAAATAACAAAGCACATGACACATTAGTTGTGTCTATTTTGCAGATGTGAACAATAGAAATCTGCGATCAACATTTAGCTGATTGTGGCTGTCTGCCGCAGTGCCACATGTCAGACCCCCAGTGTCACAGGCCATAAAGCGTAACACGCAGAAGGCTCTTAAAACGCACCAAAAAGACGCACATCTCATTCGAGCTCCACTTGATAAGAGCATGAAGGATTGCCACAGCCATGAACTTTGAGAAACCCAAAAGCAGCCTGGAAAACCTCTCTTTCAACCAAAAAAACATCAGTTTTCAGATTCATCATGCTGAAGTTTTGATAGCCAGCGCCACAAAGATGTCAGTGATCTAGCCACTTCAATTAAAAAACGATTTCACGAGCTCTGTAAGTTTAAGCAGATGAAGGGGCAGTTAAGTTTCCTTACTAGATTCCCTTCCCTCCTTCAAAAGCAAAAAGTACGTATTGTTTAAGGACTGCTATTCTAAAAACACCTATTCAATATGCTTAGTGAGAGTATCCACACCAAACCAGGTATCAACTAACCAGGTATCAACTACAACAGTGTACTTCTTGTTTTTAAAGCCTCGTGGATGCATTTAACCCTTCAACTCCTAATAAAGTGCGTGACATCCCTACTCCTAAATCTCACAAAACGCTCCAATATCCTACGGATTTGGTTCTTCTTTTATAAAAATGAGTTAATAATGAAAAACAAAAAGTCGTGCAAAGCCATTCAGAAGTGTATTAAGAGAGTCGATATCCTCCTTCAACTTTCAGACATGTAAGGAATTTCCTTGCAGCCCACGCTCACTCATTTAGCCTACATGCACCCTGATGCAGGGAAATAATTATCCACTTAACTCGCTCATTTCTAATTAGCTTCAAAGAGTGCAATCACTGTAACCAGGAGTTAGGAGGGGAGGCAAGGCCAGGAGAGGTGGATGAGAGTGGCTGTGCAGGAGCCATGGCGCGGGCTGGTACAGGAGCGGGTCAGCGGAGGATGAGATGCTGCAGCCCAGGGCAGCCAAGAAGGAACCACAGCGGCTGCTGTCAGGGCAGGAGCAGATTTCGGGTTAGATCCGAGCAAGGCCAAGAGCAACAGCCCTGTAATTCCCTGATCTCAGCTGTTACAAGGAAAGCTGAACTCTGTTGGGCAGGGAGAGGTGGGGAAAAGCAGCGCAGGAGAGGGGCTTTGGGTCAGCTCAGACATAGAGCTTCCACTTCTCCTCTTTGATAAAGAGCGGAATCACCACCTACCTACCTAGTCCTTGTGCCTTCATCATATTATAGCTCAGAGAAAGGCATTCAAATGGTGCTGCGTCACTGTAGGTTTGTTCTATGTTATCCAGCAACCTCTTCACAAAGACAGAGGGAAGAAAGCTCTCATTTCAGGCAGTATGGTACAGTTCCTGTTTGCAAATAAAACGTATTTTCCACGGTGATCAGCATGTTATGGAGGCTGCTTTATTTCTATGAATTATTCTCCTTCAGGGCAGGAAACATCATACTCACTATTTTTCGCATTGCCATCCTTTCTTTGAAAAAAAGAAATAAATCTGTTTTATGGGAAAAGTAGGTTCTTAAAAAATGAGATATCTGACCACTCTATTGGAAGACTAGTCTCCTGTATTTTTTCCGACTATCCCTCCAGTAATATTTTCTAGGCTTCTGGGGCTAGAGTCCTCCTTTCTTCTGGCAAAGTTCCGTTACTCCCACCCTCTCACAACCTCAGTATTTGGTGCTAACCTGCTAATCCAGTAATCTCTCAAGCACCCATTGCTCATACTGTTTCGCTGCCAGAGGAGGGCTGAGAAACCTGGAACCAGAGACTGGGTCTTGCCTGAGGGTTTGAGCCTCACCCGTACAGCTCACAAGAATTAGATAACAAGAATATCAAATGGGAAAATGATAGCGTACAGTAAATGTTCTAGAAATTCAAAAGCCATCTGGAAATAAATTAAGAATTTATCAGAATCAAACGTTCACTGTGGAGGCATTTGTAATGGCATCTGTAACGCTACTTGCATAAGCTCCCTTTTTTTCCATTAGCTTGGGTAATGTACAATTCATGAGTCACACTGGCAGCTCATTATCCAATTAAAATGACTCATTTTTAACAAAGAAATAATGTCGGAAAGGGAATTATTAGGTTAATGATTAATTCTGGCTACTCATATATGAAATAGCTTTGCAATTAATTTGGGGAGGTTTGCATGTTTTAAGCTCCTCAGCATAATTACAACAAGCTGCATCACTGGGTCTTACGCTTCTGCTCTCTAATTAATTTGTTAATATAAGCACAAGAGGAATCACCCCCAGAAAATAAGAGGCACTGCCAGAAGTAAAAAGAGAGATTGTTGGGGTTTTTTTAGAAAAACAAACCAAAACGTTCAGGAATAGCTTACTGACATCTCTTCTATAGCCAACAAGAGGGTTTTTTCCTCTTTCTTTGGCAGCAGACCTGCCACCGACTTCCGTCACACTACTGGAAAGAGTAACGCATTGTAGCTGATCAGTTAATTAAGTGGTTTGATTTAATAATAACATAATCATTCAAACTTAAGAACCATCCAGCAAACAATTTCCTAGGTGTTAACCTCTGCAAATTGCGTTTTCAGATCAAGGCTGTATTCTTTTAATAAATTCAGTGCAAGATACTTATGAATCACTGGGAGGGAAAGGCGTCGATCATTCAGAGCGGAATGTCCACAGACGTGCTCCTCTGGTTTACTTCCCTCATTTCTGTTTTACTCCTTATTTAAAGCCCCTTTCTCTTTCCTGGTGGTAGCATTTTGCACCCTTGGCCAGAAGGAGCTGTGATTCCCTCCCCCCCAAAATGACCCCCAGGCTTTGCTGTTTAGCCCTGAGCGTGCACCAGGACCCCCAAAACACGTCCCAGAGACATGCGATAACATAAAAAGCCTGTTTTCATGGTGCTTGGCAGTTCCTGATGAGCCATGAGTGACCGTGAAATATTACTTTGGAGCCAAACCCATTGGGGACCTGATGAAATTCTTCCTTTTGGTCTGGATTAACAGTATTTATCATTTGTGTCCCACCTATTTGAACACCTTTTTCAAGAGCCGTCTCTTGGCAGCACATCCTCCCCTCTCAAAAGGGCATTAATTATAAGGTACAAGCCAGATTTTTGGCTCTTGGCTCATAGGGGAAGGATAAAAAGTGCACCGCCACATGCGTGCCCTGAGGACAGCCCAGCGCTCACCCTTGCTCCACGGAGAGGTGTGGGAGTGGTAAATGGACATGGTCAGTGTTTCCCCCAGCTCACTAGTCACCAGGTGTTGTCACTTGCAGGTTGGGTTACTGATAATCTGATCTATAGTCCAGCCAATGCCTGAGCACCTTCAAAACCTGAAGATAAAAGACAATTTTTTGGCCATTTTGAAGGTTTGACATTTGATCTTGCTGCCCATTAGGACAAGATGGGGTGCTGGAGGATTTTAATCCTCCTGCAGAGTAGGTGGGAGCGTAACTGCAGCAAACTTAGACATCTAAGCAAGCTTTGGTGGAGGAAGGTAGACTGAACGCCTCCACAGCACTGCCAAAAATTATTTGACTGCTATGACAAACTGGAAATCACATACATTTTCCCTGGAGACGCTTTGAAAACAGGCAGAGGAGATTTTGGAGGATGAAGGTCCCACATCCCTGGTTGGGTTGGAAGTAACGTGTTCTGGCGTGTTACTCACATCCAGTCCTTGAATATCAGTATGGGTCATAGTCAATGAAGAGGAGGAGCTGTGATGCAGAGCCAGTGCTCGAGGAGAAGACACAGCAGCTGCCACCTCTACATAAGCTTCCTGTTTGTCCCCAGAGACACACTGCCACAGCTGCCACCACACAACTCCAAGAAACAATCTGTGTAGCACTAAAAAGGACCGCAATTTATAGCAAAAGCTATTTGGGGGATAAACTTTTCATAAGCAATGCCGGATATTTCACCATGCAGCACGAAAGCTCTTGCAAGCACTTACCTGGAGATGTAGGGCTCTGCATCTATCTTCAGCCTACTGGGAGAAGGCCCTGTTACTGGGACATTTTTCAGCATTACCAAATCACCGTTCGTACAACTCCCAAGTGCTTTAGGCAAACAGGCACCATCTTTAAGGACTTCATGATCTGGTCCGTCAGCTTTTTAGTCTCTTGCGTGTGATGGCCCGTGTCCGTTGCTGGTTTGTTCTGCACGACCTCTTCCAAGTAACTTCACCGTAAATCATCTCCCTTGTCCCATGGCATTTAGTACAATCAATGTGTTTTTCTAAGTCTTGTCTGTTACCAGTATACTGATGTTAACTTCATGGAAATAGTCTCAGTAGTTTTTCATTTCTCCATTCCACAGTCCAAACATACCATTTACCATTAATTTCTCCTCTCTCAGCACTCACAACTTCTGCCTTGTATTTCATATCAGAAACGCGTGAAAAGCATTAAGTTGGGTATAAGCTTCTCTATCCTTCTTTCCCCCCAACAGATTTTAGCCTATCTAAAGAGTAATACGACTTCAATACCAAGAAGGCTGATGCCACATTCTCCACAGCGCAGGTCACCTAATTGAAGCAACCTGCCATCAGGAAAGTGGTACCCAACTCCAAACCTCCCCCTCTGCACAGACACATGGGATGTTTTCCACAACGCATCCCATTTCAGCAATAAGGGGGAAAAAAACCCAGTCGTTTTGCAATGCTGCTTAGCAGACATTATCTTCATGTCTTTTTCCTCTAGTGATCACTCTCAACAAGACACTCGGATGCGGATCAGGCTTATCAACCAACCAATATTTTCTCTCCTCCGTAAGACAACCCAAGGGTGTGAAAACACGCATTAGCAGGCTTGCTTCTCCCAGCAGCAATGCATTTCTGAGATGTGTTACACTACAGCTTTGACTACTCAACAAAATCATACTAAAAACAATCCAAGAGCTAATTAAATCAAGTCAAAGGCAGAACAGCTACAGTTTACAGGCTCTAGGTTGATGACAAAGAAGGTTTGCTATTAAGGAATACAATATCCACTGCCCCAACTACTCTTTATCCATACGCAAAGTCAAACTTGCAGGGATTTCAGGTGTAGAAACACATGGGGGAAAAGCAAAGATATTTACTGCCAACCACCCGCTGCAGAAGGGAGAGAGAAGCCACGGGGACATCACATCATGAGCCGCCCGCTCTCTTCTGATGTAGCTGGTGGGCTACAGGGAAATGGCATGGCAGCCAGCCGTGGGTTTTACTCAACAGCCATCAGCCAGGCATGGGAAAGGCTGATGTGAAGATACAGGACGTGTCACTGTGGAAGTTGCTAACTGACAGTTATATTTAGAAGAACATAACCTGACAGCAGTCAGGTACTGCTGATACTTCTGACATCCATCATCTATCTTACGCTTTCAAAGCTGGCTTGGTGATGTAAAGCAGAATTACTTCTGCATTCATTTTGCATTTGTGATCACAGCTGTCAAACCCATGATGTATGAACACTGCCTTTTTTTAGAGAGGCAACCAATTAATTTTATTATGCCAGTTGAGAAGTTTGGAGACGGAGTCACAAAGCATTTAATGATCAAAGAAAATAGTGAATAATATAAATAGAGATGTCCTCCCATTCCCCATTACCCTATTCACATGCCTTCTAATAAAACAGTCTCCAGACCTCCCTGTGAATTATGCCCATTTTCATTTGGAAAAGCACAAATATTTATCGTAAGCGGTGACTTAAACAGACTGACAGGAAGAGGAGCTGCCTCCATGTAAGCAGTGCTAAAAAAGCCCTTCCATCAAAAAAAAAAAAAAAAAGATGAGGAGACGGGGCTTTTCTCATGCTAATTCTTCCATCCCACAATTTGCATAATTTCTTTTTTTTTATTTAATAATAATATCCCTTGGCAAAACAGCAGGTGAAAAAAAAATCCAGCCTGCATATATTCAAGCTACACTGTTAGATGGTATCCAGCTTCGTCCAAGAGGTGCGGAGGTGCTGGTCGGCGGATGGGACTGCCGGAGGGCTGGCAGGAGGAAGAGCTGGGGGAACACCACTTGCTGCTCGCCCAGCAGAAGAGAGGAGAAAAGGTGGCATTTCTCACTAGTGGAGTCTCACATTGCCAGCACCACAAATGAAATGGGATGTGCAAGTTTGACAATACAATTCCGTTTCTTTGGAAATGCCACTTCCCTTGAACAGACGCATGACTGCAAATAAAAACATAATCTAAGCTTGTTATTCCCGGCTGCAAATCTTGATTTATTAATATTGCTCTTCAAAGTAACTACTAAAATGGCATAGAGGTAGTAAACCAGTGGTGCATTTCATTCACTCTGTACATTATGCATTTTTTCCTTTGGAATTATTTTGTTACAGGAAAAAAGTGACGTTTACTTTGCGGGTAATATTGCTGTGGCAAAGTTGCCTTTCCATTTTGAAGCCCGTCTCTGACGTAAGGGATTGACTCATCCACACTTGTCCACAGCACTTGAGTGTATGGCACCCAGCAGAGATTTACCCAAAAATATATGTATCAGCTTTTCTATTGCACTTCTTTCATTTAAAAAATGTTCATCGTTCATGTATAGGAAATATCTTACCCATCCGCTTCATGGGAAATAACAAATCGAAGACACATCCCCATCCCTACCTTCCAACAGAATACAATGTAGTTTCTCCTAAAAACAAGCAGCATGATTGTAAAAGTCTTTCCCAAGACTTTTTCTTTCAGAACAGTGAATTTACAGAGTCAAATTCAGCAAAGCTGGGAAATCGCCACACTGCAGTTTTTCTGCAAAAATCATCAGTTGCCTTTATATACAGATGGAGCAAAACCATCAGGATCACAAGTGGTTTCCGTTCCCTGGAGTATTGCACATAAACACTTGGAAATGAAAGCCCATCCCAGGAGGATGCGCCTCGTGGAAGGGGTAAAGCAAGCTGGGAGTGGTTTTTGAAACTTGTATTAAGTAACAAAGGGTTTATGGGGCTTTCTACCCTCTCATCCATCTTCTTCACAAGATACAACGCAAATTACTTTTGTTATTTGATAGGTAAGATAGCAAAAGGAGCACCGATATCTGTATTTTCACTGCTTTAGGGTTTGGTACTCACCATAGTAGAAGGGATTATGCAACATTTCATTTTCTATTACTTGAAACTCCACTATGATTTTACATGATAACATGCCAAATATTCTAAATGAAATTTCTGAAGCTTCGTAAGGGATTTGAATAACCAGGTGCTATCAAAGCTGAAATTATTTGCAAATATTCGGCTTATGTGACTTTAAAAGCTGTTCTCAATGACACAACTCTGCAGAACACAACAAAATCAAAGCCGTGCTGTCCTAAAGCATGCAAGGGCAGAAAGCTCTCCTCCTCTCTTGCCTTCCCCCCCAAAATGAGACAGCTGCCTACTTAAAAGACAAACAAGATGTTAAAGCTGTTCATGAATTCATAGCACAGCCACTCATTTATCAGCATTTTCTAAAACACATAACACATTAGAAATCCACGTACCCGTTGTTACCTGTCTGCAATGGAAATAGTTTGGGCGATAAGAAGTCTCCTGACCAAAGGCTTATTGCGTTTGCAAAGCCAATTATTGCTGGAAACAATATTCTGGGGAATTCTCTTCTTGTTACAAAGATGTTTTTCTTTAATTTCCATCTCCCATGGCTGTAGATTATACATTGTAATATATTACAGTGATGGTTGCTGTAAAAATCTGTCTGGAATTTATTTTCATTATACATATCAAAAGGAGTATACAGATTTTTAAAAGTGAGAAAACCTTATAAAATGAAAATTTGAAAAACTTTTCCAAATCAAACTTTTTTGGATTTTTTTTGTTTCTTTGTTTTGTTCTGTTTAACAACCCCCATATATACCTTCCAATTTTTTAACAGCTCTAAAACCGTATTTCTCAGCAAAATAGGGATGGGACATCAAAAACATTCCATATATGCTTGATCTTCCCAAGCTGCCTACAGATGCCAAAACAAAACAAAAACATCCTATTTTAAAAGCATTCTCTTTTGTACCACCACATTTATTTGCACTATTTGAAGATATTTCCCTTGGGTGAGCAGTATTTTAAATCTCATGTCAATGGAAGAATATTCTCAGTCTAATTATAAAACCTATTTAAAAAATCATAAAGCAAACCAAGATGTTACATGGAGTTTTATCTATCTATAGGTGGGTTGTGAAGGTAAGTTAAATTCAATTATCTTTTTTTGAGTAGCACAGATTAACCAAGGGATCAGTGCAACTAATGAACTACTTAATGAGCAGGATTAAGAATGCTGAGGTACAAAATGACAGCATCCATTAAAAGAAAAAAAGTCAGGTGAACTAAGGTCACTGGAGATGTACTGAACAGGAATACAAAATTTGGCTTATCTTCTCAGCCGCTTTGCATTCAGGGACTGAAGTGATCACACACAGGTAGACAGAGTGTGCTGGCTTTTTCAAGAGGTGAGATGTCAGATCTACTGGTAGGTCTCCCAAAAATCTCATTCCTCTGCCACACACTTTTGATGGGAAGATCAAGGTTTCCAAAGTTCACCAGCTTGTCATGGATCACTGACATTAACGGGTTTCACCAGAGCATGAGTAGGATCTGGCCCAATGACTCAGTAAGTGGCTGATTCTCCACTGCAAGGCATGATGGACCTTCAGACCTGGTCCCCAGGACCATAACCTGGCCACATCATCACTGGAGCTGAGTGTGAGACCCAAACACTCACCACTGCCTTTGGCTAAGAAAACTTCATGACAGACGAAGCTGAAATTGCTGCGCAGACCAGGGGCTGAACACAAGGCAGTTGCTGTGGAGAAACCCATGGGTGGCCTGGGAGCAAAGAGCTGCAACATTTGGCTGGGACACAAGGACAACACGTACTCCAAACAAGAACTCTGCTCCATCGTATCTTTTTTTGTCAGTAATTTTACTGTAATATCTCACTGGAGATACTTATCTGTGGCTGATAAATGGCATTTCCATACATGCCAATAAGTGCACTGGGGACCACAACAGGCAGTGGTGGACCTGCTGAGTCCACATCTCACTGCAAGGATTCATTGGGGGAACGCTGATCTCCAAAAGGGTTTCAGAGCCACACTCCTATTCAGGATTTGAGTTTCTTGTCTACTACGTACTAAAAAAGCACATACTTCAGGTCTGCCTCAGAAGTAACGTCCTCTTAGCCTGCTTTCTCTCTAACTCTTTAGTCTCTTGGGAAGGAGCTGTGTTACGTGACTACAGGTCTAGGCAGCCCAGTTACCATTCCTTCATTCACATACCTACACCTCTAACAGAAGGACAGATAAAACTAATAATAAGAGTCAAGAAAATAACCAACCAGCTAAACGAACTGAACTTTTCACCATGTAAGAAATCAGCTGCAGGCCTCCAGATGCTCTGGCAAATAAAGAATCTGCTAAAATGAACTGTAAAAGATATAAGGCAGGCAAGGTCTCAAAGTCTAGAATATCTGTTGTACTTGTATCATGAGCTCCCAAATTAGCCCTGTCTCACTGGTCTCATTTTATAGCTTATCTGTTAGCAACATAAAATCATCAAAATCACTCTGGGATCTGAAAGTCAGGCTGGGCTCTTGCTCCATTATGCAGCACTATCTGCAGTCTATTCTGCTCACAGCAGTTATTCCAGCAGTTGCTAAAAACACCTAGTTTGTCATCCCAAAATGGATCACTTTAATAATTTTAAGAGACACTAAACAGATCACTAAAAATATAAGCAAATCATCAAAGCAAGCAGACAAGTTTGCCTGTATGCAGAGAAAGCTGACCTGTTAACAAGGCATGTTTCCAACCTTAATATACTTAAAGCATGGAGAAAATTAATTATCCTATTGATGGAATCATTCACGTGACCATCTCTGTTTCTTTTTTTCAGTCTCACATCTTTGTTCTCTTAGCCTGTTTTCTGAGAGTACATCATTTCCATTACTGCAAATACATCACGCAAGCACATTTATGAAATGGTAACCAATTGTGCTTGTACTTTAATGTCTTTTAAATCGAGACGATACATTTTAGAATGAGAAAACAAGTTAGCCAATGGATGTGCACACCGAGATCAAACTAGAAGATATTTTTCATTGATTTAATTTCATGGAATGGAATCAGATTCATAAAACAATTTAGGTTGGAAGGGACCTCCCGGTGGTCCCTGGCCAACTGCCCCCTCAACAGCTTTGGCCACCCCCCACGTTGCTCGGGGCTTTGGCCAGTCCAGTTTTTACTGTCTCCAAGGCTGGAGATCCCACCACCTCTCTGAGCCCTGTGCAAGCACAGCACCGCTGTTTATCATACATATATACACACGTAACACAGTCACTGGCAAGAAAAGACAAAAGGATAAAGGCACAGTCACATAAACCCAAACAATGGGTTGTCTGCAAAAGTCCAAAAGGTTTCGGTGAACTCGAACCAAAACCCGTCACCTCTTAAGTCAGATAAACTGCAGCAAAAAGTAGGCAAAAATCTAGAACGACTTCAAAAACTTTAAAAGGTGCAAAATACAGTTCTTCTGGCTGTTTACCTCTGCTTGTGTAGTTAAGTAGGACAAAACCATCGGCACCCTGAAAAGCACTTCCTTCATTCGTTGTAGGGTACATGCAAAAAACTCTTGTGTGGTAGCACACAAAAAAACATTAAATCTAAACATTACCACATTAAATCTTCCTTCAGTGGTACTTCGTTTGCTTTCTATACAGTTTCTGTATAGAAACACCAGAACACAAACATTCTTCCTTGACCTTACCTCATCCAGCTTTCGTATCTGATGGTGCCATTTGTCATTTCTAACTCTTCAATTCAAGCTTTGGTCAGATATTACTCTATTCACCATGCATTTAGATCCTACATCAAAATAACTCTAACTGGGAAGTTTTACTGTCAGACTTCAATGAGAGCTATACTTCAGCACATTTCCTTGTTAAAAAGTTATTACACTCTAACATTTAATTGAAATTAATTGCAATTTATTATATATTACTCATCATAAATGTGTGTAGTAATCTCCAGTAAATGCTGCTGTAGCACAGGAAGTTGGCATACCTATAAAGTAATCTCATGAAAATTGTGGATTAATTAGTATGTGCAGTCATATAAACAAATTCTGATCTGTAGTCTGATGATTTATTATATTTTAAGTATATGGCACTTAACGCAGTGTAATTGGTCATGGTATATTTTGCATTATGAACAAAACAAATCTGCTTTTGTGGAGCTTTTTCAAGCAGCTATTCAAAACAAAAAAGTAATTAGCAAAAGCAGTGTTTAGTAACAAACTGAATGGAAAAAATGGTTTTAACCAAATCTACTGTAAAATCACCACCACATTATTTTCTGCAAGCCTCTTAAATTACAATTCCTTTCTCAGTATTTTAGTGCGTTTCTATTATATATAAACATTCACAGACCACTGTGTGTGGAAATAACAGTTTAAAGAGCAGAGTGAAATATTTCCACGGGAATTGAGAGCAGTGACTTTGTGATCAGACAATTTTAAGACCATTGAAATATCCATTTTATAAACACAATATTTTCAGATAGTTAGGAAAAGCAATTGAGACTGGAACAGAAAAATTTTAAAAAAACAGATCTGCACTGGGAAAAAGGTATGGTCTTACATTACAGCCTGTATAAATCTGCATAGATAAATACATGTACATAAATATGTATCAACAAAAAATATAAAATTGCATAAAATACAAAATTCGCAAGCCAAAATAGTAATACCTGGGTGCGTATTTAGATTCTCTCTCCTGCAAGTTGAATTGACAATAACTGTGCATGCTCTGACCCCAGCATAAGGCCAAGATAACCAGGAAAACACAAAAAGGGCACTGGGAGAATGTGCTCTGTCTCCTGGAGTCTGCAGAAGGGACCTACCACCACCACAACTACGGGCAGACACCAGTTTAAGAACCTCATTTCTATAGCTTTGCCTTTCGCTTGATAGAAAGCAGACTGTGCAGAATGAAATAAATGCAGGAGTTTGCAAATGGGACCATCAGCTCACTGTTTGCCAAGACAGATGATCTGGAAGATGTTAGCAGAATTTTTCCACGCTAGAGCATGTCAGGTGAAGAAGGCAACAGCGTGCAAATTAATCCAGACTTCTCTATGGGTAGAGAGGAGTATTTCTGCAATATCACACAGCAGCTCGGGCTTCCACCTCTGTCAATGGTGGGACAACTCTTACATGCAAACTGGGAACGAAGATACGCAGCCGGGGGGGAGTTTGATGGCAATGCACAGAGCTCTCTGCTTGGTTTCCCCTCTCGTTTCTCCCTCCTTGCAAAGCAGATGTGGAAGGGGGCAGCTGCCTCCCCCACAACACCAGGAAAGGGTTCACCAGCCTTGGGCGGCGACAGCGCAGCGAGATCCTTGAGACAGTCTAAGTGCAAAGAATTATTTCCACTGACAAATATAATCTGGAATTGCACTGCATCACCTGGAAGTGTTACAATCTTGTCTCATTAGTCTAAATCAACCTGGTTTAACCTTTGCCTGAAAGGAATCTTTGCAGAAACATATTCTTTCAAGGTTACATCTGGTCCATAAAGCTCACTCCCCATGACCTGACAAACACGGGGCTTTCCATGGCTCAGCGATGAGGAAGCACTGTTAAAGACTATGAGATAACTCTCCACTCTATATGCTCTACTTAGATTTCCAAATTGCCCAGAGTCTGCAGAGCACGCCCTGGCCGTTTCACAAGGACGAGGCTGTAGACAGGTGATAGAAAATGCAGCATCTGGGGAGAAAAAAAATCATCCTGGGTGAGTCCTGGCCAGAAATCTCTTTGGCAAGCCGCAGAAGAAGATCAGGGAGCTGCCTGCCATCCCCAGCATCTCTCACCAATACAATTCGACTTCAGAACCAGAGGGGAGGAAATATCCCCACACCAGCAGGATCCACAAATCGGAAGAGGACATGACCAGCTAAATCGTTACGTGTTGCAGGCACATACGCTTGCTGGTGTGAGCTAAAGCCTGTGGCAAGCTTTGAGACTCTTCCACTGCCTGCCCACACAGTAAACCTTACCAGATACTTTAAAATACTTTCTCCCCAACATGCTTCACTTCTGCTTACAATGTAAACTTTACACAGGCTTGGAAACTGTACTGAAAAGAAATGGTAAGAAATGTTGTTGCTTAAAACTGGATGCAAAACCAAAAGGTTTTGAGCAATTGCCCATCGTTCTGAGATGATTAATTGCATGCACATTATGATCAGCTTCTGATGCTAGTCAGAAGAGGTTTCACAAAGAGAGCAAACAGAACCTGAACATGCCTTTCCCGATGGATCTTCTCCTACGGCTTCACCTGGAAATCACACCCTTGCTGTTGAAGGCACAAACATTTAAGAAGTGGCCAGGATTAACTTTGGCGACATACAAATGCAAGAAGCAAAGATGGATCTGTCCCAAACCATTTTGCTCGGCACTGCAATTCAGAATTACAGTGTCGGTACAGCTACAGGAGGAGTTACTATATCCAACCGGGCTCTTTTTCCCAGCTTGTGATATCTTTGTTTTTCCATTAAACATGCATGTCTTAGGACATGAAAATAAAAGTGCTCTCAGAAAGCTGCAGACTATGATACTTTTGCTAAACCAGTTGCAGTATTATTCATGAGTATGGATCTCTTCTAGCCCTTTGGACTCAGAAAGATTGAATTTACAGCAGTGTTTCACATGTTTTCCCATATGGAGAGAAAAACTAATTATTACTTCACTGAAATTCATCATTGTCATAAAAATTAATGGACTTTGAGTAGGAGTGAACTTAGCCCAAGATGTGGTCTTAATTATCCCATTAGTCTTTAAGCAGTTACAGTCTCTGCAGTGGTTAATAAAGGTTAATGCCTCTACTGTTGGAGAAGTATTATATGTAACTTGACAAATATTTGGTGGAAACTAAGTTAGAGAAGCTGAGAAATAAGTCCACATTACAACAAAATGCATCCAGCAAAAGGTCTTCTAGACAGGCCATTTTCCTCGTGAGGGCTCACAGAGGCTGACTTTTCATGTCGTTAACCTTTACGTACTAGATGCAAAATTCAGAATTTTAGAAAATGCTGAGTGAGGCAAGTGCTAACTTCAGCCCTAGCCCGAGTCTTTAGGAATTCTGCGGCGTTTCCAACAGACTGTGGAATATATAACGTGTAAGAAGCAGCTCAAACAGTTAAATGGCTTTAAGCAGCTAAAGTGAGTTTAGGGTATAATGTCACCAGCACATCCTTCAACTCTTAAAACCTCTGGGATGAGGAATATTTCCCCCTCTTTATACATCATTATGGAAACTTTGTGGAGACAGAGGTCCCAACGATACAGGTGGCTCCGGTGACCCAAGAGACACTGGCAGGCAGCGTCTCTGGAGCTTTTGTTGCTGGCAGAAGGCCACTGCTCTTCCAGCTCCCGTTGCCCTTGCTGGCATGGAAATGCGTGTTCATGATGGTCCCTCACTGCCTCCTACGACATACCAATGTTCCTTGGACATATTATTGCAGACATGATGTCAGTCTCAAACCTAAGCAGCTCGCAGAGAATAATTAAGGTTTTATAAAGAACTAAATTCCATCCGGACCAGGTTTGTACATACAGATAGGATCTTTTATTGGACTCAGCAGTGTAACATATATAATCACACTCCAGGCAATTTTTTCTCAACCTTGACTTAGTTTCAAGGTTTGCTGCTTGATTTGAACCCTGAAGGAAGACTTACAAGACAGGAATGTGCCTGTGGTCTTAGACAGCCCTGGCTCGACCAACATTACCACTACAGCATAGCCAAACCGATAGTTTGATTAGCCTTTATGCAGTTCTGCTATATAAATCGATGTACCCAAATAAGTCTGCATTTTACAGTGCAGGGAAAGGCCTTATTTGCTTCTCTATCAAGTGTCATCAGTACTACCTATGATGTTCTGGCTGGATGGAGATGCTCTTTAAAGCCAGTGTACAATTTGGAAGTGGATTGACAGTGTTTGGGTAATGAAGGGTTTCTACAAATAGCACACTCAGCGAGTCGTGGAGAGCTCTCCTCATCACTGGGCTGCCAATGAGTTGGTCAGTCATGGAAGAGATCTCAAGGAGAAGGAATGATTATGTGCATTGTACCTCACCGACAGTGCATGAGCCGTTCAGCATTATCCCCTGCAAGAGGACAGACCTTCACCAAAGGAGGCTGTCAGGACCAGAGAGAGCAAACTACGGATGCCACAAAGGCAAAGATAAGATTAAAAGGCTAATGTTGGGTCCTCCTCATGTCCAGACCCAGACTCTCTTAGAGATGTACAGATGTGTCTTTTTTTTTCCCCCTTCTCTTTTTAGATGGAGATGCAGCTCAAGAAGTGCTTCCAACAGAGGACCTCATAGCACTCCCAAGTTGGAAATACAAATACAAGTATATATAATACAAGTACCTCAGCTGCTAACATCCTAGTGTCAAAGCACTGTGGACTCAAGAACCAGGGAAAGAAGGCAATTTTAGCAAAACATTATTTGTGCCTAACACTGAGCGTCAAAAAAGCCTTCTGAAAATGCAGTGTCCTTCCCTACTCTGCAGGTTGCTGTGCGGGAAGTCATACTAAAGATGGACACTAGGTAAAGGATATCTATACAATCTATAGTTTCTACTTCCCTTCCTTTTTAAATAGAAATAACTGACTGGTTTTTATTTGGCTTACATTCATCAAAGCCAGAAAACGCTGTTTGCAAAAGGTGGTCTGTGGAAAGGCACATCTCGAACAGCCTGGAACATTTTGGTTTGGAAAGATTCACACTACTCGGTGTCAGATTTTTATTTCAAACACACCGGAGAGCTGTAATAATCCATTGCAGTAAGAATTACAATAGTAATTAAAAGACATTTACGTTGTTCCACTTTTAACGTGACGGCTGAGATCAGACATACGATGAATTCAGAATGTGTGTGTTAATCGCCCATACAAATCCATCGCAGTTAATTAACTAAGACTATAACATAAAAAAGAAGCAATATGGAAATGAGTATTTCTTTCCACAGGGAATCATTTCTTTACCAGGTTCTGCTCCTATGCTGTTCAAGGATAAACTGATATTAGAAGACAAAGCTCTTAACACTTTCCCTTTATCAGACTATAAGCAAATAAGGACTATTTTTAAATGTGGTTTCATAACATTATTTTTCCTCTTTTAGAACACAGCATGTATAACAAGCACATTAAGAAAAGGTTTAATTTCCAAAATAAGCTGGAAAAATAAGATTGTTTCCTCCAAAAAAATGTCAATGTCTGGGAAACGGTTCACAGTCTTTCTGGTTGATCTCAGCCATAAATCTTCTCTGTAGGAATCAGAGGTGCACATTTCCTGCATCTCTGCCACCTCTCTGGTTTCTGGCTAGGAAGCCACTTTTGGGCAGGACTTTCACATCCCTGGTGTACGCCTTTGACCATGCTCCCAATGAGCCACGACACTGTCAGGTCAGCTGCAGCTGGAGCCAAGGGAGCTTCATTCACGGAGGTATTGCAGGGATTTTCAGGCAAATTGCTCAGCACAGGAGGATCAGTCGCTTCAAGTGCTGGCACACGGCATGTGGAGGGACACGGTGGCTTGTGACAGGGGAGAACTGGGGCCAGCCCTTTCCCAACTGAGGACCTTTTTAAATATAATCGCTTTTCTCTGTAAAGGGAAGATCCAGCTCTCACGCAGAGACATACAACAACTGGATGAAAACGCCTTCTCACCTTAAAACCTGACCAACTTTGAAATGCAGCCTCAAAGACAGAGAGATTTGAGCCTACGCGCTTCTACTGAAACAGGGTAGGATCACAGAAGATGCGATGACAAAGAATCGCCAAACACCATGAATTTGTTAAATCTTTATGCAACCCTAGAGGAACTGCAGAGCAGAGTTTAAAATGAAATCATACCCACTTCATTCACAACATCATTCTACACAAAGCTGCAAATGACTACAAATGGAAATGGTCTGCTTTAGCTGTTAGGGTAGTTCAGGAAAACCACTCAGCTTGTCAAACGCTCCGCTGTGCGACTGTAATCTGCTATGAGCATTAGACACCAACGGCACAAGGTTGGAGGCGAATCTTGCCCGACGTTTGTGATGCCGCAGTTCCCCTGGAAACTGAGGTTAACGCTAATGCACCATGTAAACCCGGGGCAACAGTCAAATCAAGAGTAATGCTCGCATACAGCAATAAGTCATTTGTGCATCTTTAAGTATAAATATGTTGCTTTCTGTATTCTGATTTATTGAAAAGGAAGCAGCATTTTCAGCTGCTTTTACTCTATTTTATTAATAAAAGGTGAGAAAGCTTTGGGAGAGAATAATTTTATGAATCCTATCTGGTTGTTGGTATGAGCTGGGCTGCCAGCACCACAAAACCAATCTGTTTTCAAGACTTTCCTTTCAAGCCCAGCAGAATTCACAAAGAGTCTCGGCACATTAATTTTCATTACAAAATCCCTATAAATTTTTAAATAGAGGTGAGTAAATACGGCTGAAAAATTACTCAGGGTATAATCTTAAGTCCTGTGAATTTGAACAAAAAACTTGTAGTCTTTTAAGTGATTTGTACATTCAGCTCTGGTGCAGCGCTGAACTAGATCCGTAATTTTTACCCTCAAATTCAGGATTGTCCTTACTGCCTTCACACCATGTATCACAACAGCAAGTCAAGGATATTCTGAAAACCTTTCAACCATTTCACAGGCTTCAAAATGGAAAAAAAAGCCACAGCCATTGCAAAAACAGTTGAAGTGTATTACTGGGTGATATACTGACACCACAGCATCACTGTGATATGTACGTCAAGAAGATATAGATTTATCAATTAATTTGGGGTATTTGGAAAGGGGAATGGGACGGGGGTACAGGGTTCAGCAGTGCCCACCACTAATCCAGCAAAGATGGAACAACTATTTTCTAGATGCTAATATCAAAGTCTTTAACACATGCATTAAAACATCACCAAGCGGCAATGCGGTAAGGAGTCTTCCTGATTTGACACTTAGCTTTACATGTATTTTTTATATATTCCCACTACGGAGACAGTGCAACACATCCATGCTTTTCTCCAGCCAAAATCTTGTGCTCCAAAACCAGCTGAAGGAGACTCCGACTTGCTAGCCTGACTGGAGCCACTCCTGGGGCTACAGATGATCATCCCCTGGGAGGAGCAGCAATAGCAATGCACTCTGCGTAGTGTATCCTATCCCAGCCCCGCCTGCAAGCTCATTCCAGGCAAATATTTATAGGAATCCTGGGAGCAAATACATTCATATAGGATCAAGTAGAGAAAAATACGCTTTCACTGATGTCTTTCCATGCTTCTGTTAAGAGCCAGAAAGAAACAAGGGCACAGCAAAGCCTGGGAGTCTTCCAGTTTCTTGGTAACATCACTTACTGAAGCTGACGTACTGATGAAGCCTTTTATTTGCCCATAATTGAGGGGAAAGTATTATATCAATGAAGCAGGACTTGAATACCAGGTGTTGAATGCAACCATCACCACCTTCCTCTACGCAGAAGGGACAGAAGGCAGCTTTCTTTTGAACCACAGAAGTCTACAGTAGCAGCAGCCAAAACTAGGTTAGCTTGTTTCCCACTGCTTCAAAATGCTCAGGTATTACTAAGTCTTTTTAGATATTACAGTGTTTGTCAAGCAACTATTAAAAGCGCAACAATGCTTAAGCAAATATTGTAAACCTTTTGTAAATAATTTGAAGCAGTCATATATTTGCACAGTGTAGAACAGCAGCAAAAAAAGAATCCAAATCAAGCTTAAAGTGTAATATTATTTGATCCTCTAAAGATTCAAAATACTTCGTTTTAAAAATGTATTTTAAAAACCTCCATTTAATGGGCTGTATGCACTTCCTTATAATGAATACATGAAAGTGCAAACACCACTGGATAGGTATAACTACCTAATTACAATCTAATCAGATTACTTATTGTTGCTAGTAAAGTTTGTTAACGCTTCAGAGTCCACAGTTTCCAGGGGAAGTTAATGGCAGGTTACAAACCCCTTTGCTTAGTAAATGAAGATGACAATAGCTAATGAAAGATCTAAATTTGTCAGTAACTAAATGATATGATGCAATTATAAGTTTCCTGTGTACAAAAAGAATATACTAATGAGATTCAAGGGTACATCACCAGGCTATGTAGGGTTTTTGTTCAGTAATAAGCTGTCATCAGCAATTGCATACAAAAAATTACTACTTGCATAAGAATACAGACTAGAAACTCCAAACAGGACCAGTGCCGGCTGTATCACAGAAACCAGCCCTACCCCAGAAAGCTTATGATCCCAGGCAATGATGCAGATCCCTGAAAGTCCTATTATCCTAGTTTTATGTACACAGAAGCACTCATCCAAAATCACATCACGTTTCTGGGACAAAGCAGAAATCTCAACTCGTTTTTAAACTCTGTGCTTCACTCCAGGTATATTTATTTTCTCTCAAATAAAACAAAATGCCATCCTACATGAAATGTGGTACAACTGAGTATAAGCTCTGTAGGTCCCCTGATGCCCTCACCTTCTCCTTATATAAATTGGGTCAGCTCAGGATATGTTCAAACAGCTCACAGTCTTAAACAAGAGAGCACTTTAAAGCCTGTTAAATCTTACCCAAACATTATAACGCAGAATAAAGAGGATTTATGAACTTTTAACTTTTTTCCACTGCTACCTGGAGCAGTACCAACAGCGCTCCTCCTCTCCCACACTTCCCATTCCCACGCATTCCTGCTCCCTCCTGTCAGCAAAACTGTTTATCCAGCTGCAGTGAAAAGTGCACATTTAGGTTAAAAATAACCTGAAGGGTTATTTTTTTTGCATGTTGGGGGGGAGTTAATATTTAGCCCAGATTATTTCCCAATCCAGTTCCTGTTTCACTGGACACAGAGGTGCGCACCTGAGTAACGGGAGGTGGACAGGCCATAAAGAGCTGCCTCTCCTCAAGCCTTGCTCCTGCCAAGGGGATGGCATGAGCCTGATCCTACATCCCCTGGCAAGGCAGTTACAAAGACAGTGTTACCAAACTTTCATAACTAGGGACAACGCTCAGAAGATGCAGAGTTTGGGAGGTTCAGGTTGCACATGAAGGAAAACTTCTTCCCCTAAAGGGTGGTGCAGACCTGGGACAAGGCACCAGAGAGGTGGTGGAATCTCCCTCCTTTGGGGCTTCAAGACCTGTCTAAGCAAAGCCACGGCTGCCCTAGTAGTCCCTCTTCAAGCAGGAGGTTGGAGAAGACTTGCTGAGGTCCTTTCCAACCAACATGAGCCTGACATCAATACAGAGGTGTCTGCTCATCACAGACAGACAGCTTTAGTTTCTCCAAAAGAATTTTTACACCCAAAGCATGGCAGCTTTCAACTGCTTCCCTAATTCAGCTAAATTTTCCGGAATTCCCTCTATAGCTACACCCTTGCACTATCCCACATGAGGGGAAATGGGAGTCATTTACCTGCAGTGTAAACACAAGGTGGCCTTACATATACTACTGGTCTCCACATTAATAGTATGCACCATTTTCAGTAGGTTTTGGTATCTGGCATAAAAGTAAACCCCTCCCTCCTGCCAGGAATAGATAACACTATGTAATCCCTTCCATTAAATATAATCAGCTTCCCACACTGCGCATTTAAAAGTGGAAAGTCAGGACTGCCCATCACCGACGGCGAAGCTGAAAGCACGCAACGTCCCTATGGGAATACTTTCTATTTTAGCCAACAGAATTTTTAATATAAGAGCATCAACCTTGGCGTGTGCCACAGGCAGCATCAGAAATGTTAGCTACTGTAGTGCAAATCGACAAGTGCCCGTGTGATCAAAAAGGGGGGCGGGGCGGGAAGTTCCCTTTAGGATGACATAAAAGCTGAGCTAATGGTTTGTAATGGTGCGATGATCTCTGCGCATCAAACAAGGCCACCTCAAAACCAGCAGTTAAGATGCAATGAAAACAGGGAACTAAATTGTTGCTGTGCGAGCTGCTTAGAGTGAGGGATTAGAATAAACTTTTTTAGATCAATCACTTGAATAACTTTATCCTTTTAAAACATCCTTAAGTCCCCATTTATTATCCACTTTCTCAGCACAATGCACTTTTCTGGATGCCCATGAGTCATCCTGGCTATGGATGTGGCCAGCTCAATTGATGTTTTTCAGCAGTTAGGAGCATTTTATGAGCCTATGGACGAAATACATCACGTAGACATCAAGGCTGTAAAATGTCCCTCCTGCTTATCTCCTCTCTCAGCAAAAGGGGGATAATCAGCTCCCTCCTCTTATGAGAACGAGGTGGGATTTTCTTATTTTGCATTATGGTGCTGTCTGAGGCTCCTGGCTAAAATGGTGGCCATCTATGCATTTCTATTTTTTTTATATATATATATATTTATGAGTGTGTGCATATATACAACACAAAATCAGTAGACTTAAGGCAAAATTTGTTGCCCACTTCGAGGGCTGACCACGGAGGCTTTAAAGTGCCTGAGTGGGCACAGAGGGATGAACGAGAGTGGGGCAACATTTTGTGGATGTGGATCAGTGGTTGGAGAGGCAGCAAAAGGCAATCCCTCACCTAAATAGCCAAAATAATGTTCAGCACAGCCAGCCATAGGAAGAGGTAACTAAGAAAGAAAACCTGAAAACAGATTACCCTCAAGGCATGAAGTTTCCCACTATTCACATTCCTTTCCAGACCTGAATTTCTGCCCCAGCTGTTTGATATCCCCACCTCAGCTTCACGACCCAGGAGAGTCTCTTGTATGGGCTGCTGAACACTGACTACTGCTGAACATGTTTTAAATACCTACACACAAACACCCACGCTGGACGGTGGCTGCGTGCAGAGGGACGGAGAGAGATCACACAACTCCACCATCATCGTAGAAGGAAGAAATATATCATTTGCTAGGCAACAAAACCACTCTGAAGTGCAGACAAAAGTGGCACCATGGTTTCTCCTAATTATTCCCTTCCAGCAAAAAGCATCTTTCTGAAATTCCAATCAGGCTCTAATTACTGTGTCGGGATGTGCAGTGCAAGGAGCATGTGTGGTCTGTGAGCGATGCTGCACATCCTCAGGTGCCACAATCACCAGTAGCTCCGGCAACACTAAACCGATCCACAGCCACTGTGGCTCCTGCTCAACACCTATAAAACTATCAGTGTTTATATTTCTGCGGAGGCATGAAAAGACGTGACAAGCTTTGATATCAATTCATGTTTGATATCTGTGAGCAACATTGTTATAAAAACACAGAACAAAGCAAACTTGGCTCTTCTGCAGAGTGTATCTGACAATAAATCCATATTTGGAATCTCTTGCAATGACTGTGAAAAGAATCACAGAAGTGTGTGAAAATGATGAAGGACTATAAAAGCACAGGGAAAAATGCAGAGAAGAAATTCAAAGCAAAAAAAGGACTCTGGAGTGGTTCAAGAGACTCGTCAAACAGAGACTATGGGATCTAATCAGATAATAAACAGTTTTTAAGTGGAGAATGCATGTTATCAAGAAGGGAATGGGGCAGAAGAGCCACATCCCATCACCATCTCTGGTGCCAACACTCAGAGGTATATCTGCGCAAGCACTCACCCCTTATGAAATGGGGCTGGTAACACTGATGCACCCGCCACGAGGCATTTTCACATCTGAGGATGACGAGCTCAACCAACTTAGCCTGCTTCCCAGGCAGCTCCTCTTCCCCACCCTGACTCCCCACCCCGCAAGCGCTCCAGCTCGCTCCCGTCTCCTCTAAGAGTGAGCTCAATCACAAAGCTTTGGGCATCCTGCTGAGTTCCCAGCACAAGTCCTTTGAGAACTCACTGTCATATGCTCTTAGCTTGCTGGATTTTCTTCTTGTCTTCTGGTATAAGCTGTTAGGAACACGGTCCTCTCCCAATGACTTTCATAAACACATTTACACAAAGCTCTCCATTACTGGAGTAACTCTACATGACTCAAATTACTCCTGTAAGAGCACTTGCTTTCAACAAGTGTTATTTTCATGCTTACACAAGCTTAATTTCTAGAGAGCTTCGCCTAGGAGATCTCTTTAAGGAAATAACGTTTTGCTCTGAGTGGCTCCATGCCCAGTGGTGTTACAAGCATTGCAGCTTGATGGCCTGGCATGCCAGAAACCCCTTACCCTCAAATTTCAGTGAATTCCCGACTGCTGCCTTCTTCTGCAATGATACTCTGCCACAAAGAAATTCTTTCCTTTGCCTTGCCCATGAAAGAAAATCTTTAAAAAGACAGGCTCTGAGCTGGACGTGTTGTGGGCATTTAATCAATCATTACTCCTGCCCTCTACCACAGGTAAGGCAGGCAGAGTAACCCGAGAGCTGAAAAACACAAGAAATAAAGACAATTCTACTTCTTCAGAGCTAGTAGGGATTTTTCCTTGTTTAGATCTCTGCATTTAGTTTTCAGTGCTATCTGAGCTGCTCAGCTGGCTTCGAATGTCTTGAGTTCAACTCAATTGCCATGAAAACAACAATTCGGGGGGTCCAGGACATGTCATAGGAAAGTAGAAGACAGCTTTATGGTGGCACTTGCAGTTTATGTTGTTCAGAGAGGCTGCAGACTACCCTGAAAAACCAAAGAACTAACAAAATATAGTGGAGCCTCTTCACGCACTCCTTTTTCCTCCAGTTAGTTAAAAACGATATACTATTTAAATCTCATTTCCTCCTCCTGGGCCTCAGGCAGAGGCTGAAAAGAGCAGACCTCCACCAAACCCACTTCAAACACTGATTACTTTTAAATTCAGAAGTAAAGGTTTTTGCAAATAACTTAGGAGGAGTGAATCCAGTTGTCGAGAGTCTGTCGTCTGGATGGGTTTTGTTGCAGCCTAAAGACAAATAAAAGCGTTCCCGTTCTGATTCCATTCAGATGATGCAATTATAATCAGTTTTTCAGACCTGCAATACTGAGAACCTGTTTGGTTGCCTTGCTTTTTTTAATTAAAAAGCCTATCTGCCATTTTGTCGATTTATTTGGTATCCAAGTGCTTTTAAACACTGGCACTTAAATAATATGAAATCCATCTTTGCCGGAAACCTTTAGAGCAGATAAGTGCAAGTAAATTACAGCCTTCTTTACAGCATCACAAACTTGAGTAAATAGTGGTCACTACAGACTCCATCTAAGGTATCACAACATACTGGAAGCTTACCATTTTCTTCCCTCACTTAACTGAGCTGCCACTAGCAAGTGAATTTATGGTTAGAAGATTTACATAAGAGAGAAGATTACAGTTGTTTTGTCACTGAGTATCTACAGATGAAAAAGGCCACCGAGTCTGATGAGACAGTATACAGTCCCCAAAAATACAGTAGCATTTTTCAGCTCCCATTGAGGATTTTGCTTCTTTTAGGAACTATAACTGATGTGTAGCATTAACCACTATTTTAAATTGACATATCATAGCAGCAGTACAAAACTATGGCAGACAAAGGCTTGCTAATATACAGCTCCGGCTGCCCTAAATGGTCCTTTCTTAACTTTAAATGTATTCCCACAATGCTTGGTCTATGTAAAAAAAATCCCGCATCAAATAACGTCCATGAAATCAAGACACTGAACGGCTCTGCTATGAAAGTGCATAGGCAATCAAAGCAAAGCAAACGTATCAAGAATAAAGATGGTGCACTGAACACTAAATAATGAACGTATTTCTTTTTATCAATACAGAAATGGCCTCAAGTTGTGCCAGGGGAGGTTTAGATTGGATACTGGGAAAAAAATTTTCACCAAAAGCAAGCATTGGCACAGGCTGCCTAGGGAAGTGGTGGAATCGCTATCCCTGGAGGTATTTAAAAGCCGGGTAGAAGTGGTGCTGAGGGACATGGGTTAGTGATGGTTTTGGCAGTGTTAGGTTGATGGTTGGAATCGATGATCTTAAAGGTCCCTTCCAACCTCAACAATTCCATGATTCTATGATTCTATGAAACTGTCTGCAAAACACCTACAACTGGATGGTTGCTTCTTGCTCCCTTAGACTTCAGTTTCACCCCTGACAGAAGACGGGGAGAGATGAAGCCCTCGCATACTAAGTCACATCTGTGCCCTTAAAAACCTTACAGGGACTTTCATGCCTGCAGAACACATCACCAGGGCGATCAGAGGAAGGTCTGCTCGAAAAAACAGCTTCTGTGGTGGCTATGCATTTGTTTCAGAGACTGTTTCCTGGCAAGAGGCCCCACAATGATACAGAGCAGTATCGTCTCTTCACATTGAACAGTTTTTTAAACCAAGACAAACCACATGTTTATCCACAGGCATTAAAAGGATACAGAGAATACAGCCCATGTGAGCCAGGTGCAAACCTGAAGCCCAGACTCTGGTATTGGACCCCTGATTGAGCTGATCACAGGATCCCAGGAGAAATAACCGGAGGTTGTCATTTTGTTCAATGCACCACCAAGTGCCTTCTCCATAAACACTCTCTACCTTATGTCAGCTGCAGGGAAGAGGAATGCTTTCCTCTTTGTCCTTTCTGTTTGATAAACTATGGCCCCACTATTATCAGCCAGCTGAGAATTCAGCAAAGCTCGAAAGGAAGAAGAAAAGAAAAAAAATTTGCAGCTGCTCCTACCTGTTCATTCATGCTGGTTCAAAGAATTCGGTTTTGAAGGGTTTATACTCCCTGAATAGGAGGTGGCAAATAATTTGCATGCTGCTGGCTCAGCCGATTATTTTGGGAAATGCTGAGAAGTCGGGCTATGGTGTCAGCCCCCAAAACGAGCATGGTAATGGCCACTGACCCTGCTCGAAGGAATTCGCAATTCCTAAAGGCAAATCAGCAATCATAGATGGTGAAAAGCAGAAAAAAAAACCCAACCTACAAGCAAAGTCAGCAGTGTAGTAGATAGACATGTTTTCTTCCGTCTCTATTTTGTTTTTCCGTATATTAAATATAACCTCAAACACTATATAATACAGCACATGGCATACCCATCTGCTACACCAACGCCTCTTCCTCCGAAAATACCCATGCCACAAAAACGAGAGCGGAGACCGCTTTCAGAAAGAGCCACCTACTTCCCATCCGCAACTTCCAGCAGCTTTGTCAGTCACAACAAACTCCACAGTTCCTCCTGACTTCCCACAAAACCTGCTCTCCATCCCCTCCTGCGTAATCCCATACGTGCTGTCTGCTCTTCTCCCCCGTTTCCCCCCTGTCCCCTCTCCTGCTCCCGAGAGCTCCACTCCTCCAGGGATGTCCACAAATACAACGGGAAGATGCCCTCCACTGATCCAACACCGCTACAGGGGTGCCCTGCCTTATTTTGAGCCATGCGATAGCTAAAAAAGCACGCAAAATAAGGAAATAATAATTAGCATTATACTTGGGGAGTATTTAAGAGACCACTACTTAGTTTCAGTGTTCACACGCACATCTCTTCACTGCACAGGCACTAAAAGCAGAAGCGGTGCTTTGGATCTCCAGACTGAACTTGGATCTGCTCCTGGTCTCCGTTTTGTAAAACAATATAGAACAACAAACAGTGCCGGTCTGTCAACAAAAGCACTTTGGGCATCCTTTATGTGCTCTTTAAACGTCTGCGGAGATCTATCGATGACCTTTAACCATGCGGAGAATAAATCTTACTGCTCATGTTGTGCTGCATGCTAATTCTGCGCTGCCCCAGGAAGGAGATCATTCTTTGCAAAGGCATGAAGCGCCTCAGTCCCAGACTCAAAAGCAGAGCTAGCGAGAGAGTATGATGAGCAAGGCAAAGCAATAAGAAAAACTTACTACTAAATAGCTTTCCAGAGTAGCATGAAAGCAGGTTTCAAGCTAACTGTCTATGGAGACAAACTGCTTTCCTGCAGATGCCCAGGTAAATAGGACTGTTCACATGCAGAAGCTGAGGGCACCGTTACCCAAGGAGCAAGCGCTGTACAGGGGGTATCGCTCACCTTTATAATGGCCCTGGAACCTTCCGGATTTTTATTTGCATTTTTTCTTGTGGAAACTATACTAATGGGTAGCCCGCCCTAATGCTAAAATATTTCCTTGGCTTTTAACGTGGACAAAATGTAGGAAATTGTGTATGCTTCTACAGTTACTTTAATTAGAGAGTCAGAAATCCTACAGAAGCTAAAGAATTTACCCTAAACTTTTCAGGGGCAAATTTTAAAGACTAAATAAGGGAGAAAGAGTTCATAATTTAAAAGATACCAAAATACAGCAGATACAATTACTCTTGGTTGATCTCTTACTTGTCAAGAAAGAAAAATCCCAGTCTTTTGATAACAGAAAAAAAAAATCCTTCCTCTTTTTCCACTCTTTTTTCTTTCTTGCTAGTATTTGGGAGGCACAATGGGAATAGTACAATTAATTATTATTTTTTCAGAAGAACTAATAGTAAGTCTGAACACAAGTTCACAGAACTACAATATCAAATTTTTAAAAAGTGTTATACGCTAAGTAATTTAGGATTCCCTATTCATAAGGTTGTTATAAATGCCAGCATTGTATGTTCCTTAGATTTTTGGAAGTCTGCCTTGGACATCAGAAACTCCCAACAGAAAAGCAGGCTGGTGGAAGCAGATGAGCTGCACTCGGGGCACAAACCTCTGCTAGAAGCAGAGGCTGCAGCCTCGTCGACTGTGGACCCACACACAGGCACAGCCCCCAGCATGTGTCCCACCACCAGGTTCATCCCTGTCCCCTCCCTGCTGCGCAGCTCCCACCGACACAGCCCATGCTCCAGCCTTCAGCCCATTTCCTTCACCGGTCTAGAAAGGAAAACCTCCCTGTTTATTTCCACAGCTAAGTTTTTAACAATTTTTGTGTTGTCTTAAACAAGACCAGACACAAAAATCTGATGTGGGTGTTAAACGTCATACAACAAACAAGATACAGGCTATCATCTCCTGCTACATAACCCCTTGGCTCTCCCATATTCCCCATGCTTTGAGCCAGTTTGACTCAGCAAGGACCCTGTGAGGCTTCCAAAAGTCCAAAGGAGGTAACAGCATTTTCCTGGGATGGAGCAGCTGCCTTACAAGGAGAGGCTGAACAGGCTGGCAATCTGCAATCTGCAGAGGAGAAGTCTAAGGCTAACGCTTGGTGTCATCAAGGCTGTGAATAAAATTAATGCAGAACTGTTTTCACCAAACCCCACAATATTACAACGGAGGGGGGGGAGAGGGGGAGGAAGAAATAATAAATAAGTAAATAAAAAAATCAATGAAACTTGTAGCAGATTGGTTTAACACTGGCAAAAATGCTACTCTTCCCTGTGGATTGGGCAGATCTGGAGCCCATTGCTATCAGACATGGTGGAGTCAGCGGGATCAGCACGGTCCAAAGGGACCAAACACATCAGTCAGTGGAGATGATGAAGGTACAGCTTGGCTGAAAGCAATATAAATTGCAGTAACGTTTACCGACTAGTTATGTATTTGAGCTTATTCTTGGGAGATTTTGTTTTAAGATTACCTTAATGGAAGTTTATTGAAAGTGATGGACTTCACATACAGGGAAGCACAACTCCTTCAATACAGAAAGGTATAATCAAATCTTGAAAATTAATTCACTGTAACTCAGAAAGAAACCTTGAATTGTGAAGGGTAAAAATATCTTTAAAAACTATGCTTTTACGGATACCAGGAAAGGCAGCATGGGGTGATTTCACTTCATCAAGCATCTTCTAAAGTGGCTTTAGAGAACAAAAGGGGATGGTTGCTTTGGTTCTGAAACATAAATTGATCAGTTTGGTGTCTGTCTTAGTACCAAGCAGCTTTTTGTTCCCCAATTAATACCACGAAATCATCTAGAAGAAGAAACTTTTCTATATTGATGAGTCAAAACCAGACCCTGTGCATTTTAATCTAAGAAAAGACCATGTATTGTTGAGCCCATAAATCAATATAAATGGCAAATGCTACTATTGCATTCTCTTGTTTATCAAACTCACTCAAAGCTTTGCTCATTAGCAAAGTTCAGTCATCTCATTTATCAAAATTGCTCTAGCCATATTTCATGCATCAGTAACGTTTTTGGAGACATGAATAAAAGAGGACGAAAAGGAAGCTCTTGTAAAGTAATTATTTTACAGCTGCTGTTAGTATTAACTACTTCAAGGGTTGCATGGAGAAAGTAGTAATCTACTTATGAACATATTTAACTGTGATGGTTTCTCAGATTATCCAACTCTGCAATTAAAACAACATGAAAATATCAACAAAATTATTTAAAAACAACTCAAGTGCTTCATTTCCCCTGCATGATGATTATACTTCTTCTACATCAGACACAACAAGTAGTATTTTATTCTGAGCTCTTGCAAACAGGTCCATATAGTTTTTAAACGTGGACTTAACACTGAAAGCTTTTTCCTATAATAAAATTATTTCATACTATTGAGTTCTAAATAACGTCATATATCTGAAGAAGAGGAAAGTTATTCTCTGCAACAGGAACATGAATGCAGACGTCATCCAGGGGCGAGCAGATACAGCTCAGGATCTACACAGCTTTCCAGAGGGCAGCCAGGGTACCTGGCTGGACACATGCCTACACGGGGGCTCCCTCTGCTCCAGCTTTACCACGCAGCAGACCAGTCTTAAAATTGCACGGGATGCCTGAACCTCCATGCGTTATGGGAGCTCCTCTTGCCGAGGTGTTTGAGGAATGCTCTTCAAGAATTCTACTGGGCTAAATAGTTTTTACAGACCTTTATTTCTCCAGGTATTCAACCTCATTATAAAATAAAACTAGCATTCAAGATTTCTCCGTGCTCCATTTGCAAATTGAGCTGCAACAAGTTTTCAAGTCCCATTCCTGAGGGTGCCTCTTAACTTAAAATGATTCCTAAGTTTTCCACGCTCTGTTTCATAATACCTTTTCTAAAGCCTTGAAATAGATGCTGAAGGAAGAGTTAAACACAATGAATAACTGTCCTGGTTCCGGCGGGGATAGGGTTAATTTTCTGGCCCGGGACACAGGTATTCCATACCACGTGACGCCATGCCCAGTCCATAAAAGGGAGCTGGCCGGGAGGGGGAGGCAGGCGCGGTTCGGGAACGGGCTGGGGCTGTGCGGTCCGGTCGGTGAGCGTCGGTACAGTAACCCTGTGTGTATCCCTCCGTCACTGTTGTTGTTGTTCTCCTCTTTCGTTTGCTGTTATGTTAAACTGTCTTTTATCTCAACCCACGAGTTTTGCCTTTTTCTTCCAATTTTCCCCACCGCCCTCGGGGGTTGAGCAGGCAACTGCGTGGTTCTCTGTTGCCGGCTGAGGCCAAACCACGACACCTTGTATCTGCCTGAGCCAGGTGGCAAAGCTGAATCTGCCCATGTCTGCTGCCGTCCGTAACTGCCGCTATTCCTGATTTTTGAGCAACAGCTCAGAATCAGAGACTGAACACTCTAACAGGCACCCAGGGTACACCCAATCAGGGGAGCACATGTTGAAACACCAAGCTGCCAGCATTGTTTTTCTTCCAGTTGTTGAACACATCAACTCGTGTGCTTTGTGTGGCTTTATAGCTCTGTTGCACATGCAGAATTTGCACCAACTCCTTCACCCCACAGCTCCCGTGTATCAATCCAGAGACTCCTAGTACAATTTCCTCCAATTATGAGTGCCTTTGACTTTAACAGAAGATACCTAGGTGGGAGCACAGCAATGCAATTTCACAATTAGTTTATGGAGGTATATATTTTAAATAAATCAGATCTGCTGCTCATGGGAAACATGCAGAGAGGCAGAATAATTGCCTGATTTATTACAAACGGTTTTCAAAAAATTAGCCTGCAATTCCAGCATCTGGATTCAGAGCTTGTTTCCATTACTTGCCTCTTTGTATTATATGTCTTTTTATTGCAGAAGACACAGGGAAGGCAGCATTCCCCTTACTATTTCTGAAATGGCACCTTGGCCTTTATTATGAAAGGTACCACCATCTGCAGATGGCCCTGGAGATAAGAAAAACGGAACTTAACTATGTAACATAATATTCAAACAACAGTAAAGGAAGACATTTCAGAGCATAGGGTTATATCAAAGACTTTCAACTTGCTGTAATTTAGATGAGAAAGCAAACTTCAGGAATAAAGGAAAAGGTAAAACAGCAGCAAGTGACAATATTCCAAGGAAGCATCACAAAACTTCTTAGCCTTCTCTGATGACATTTCTAAAGGAAGCCTATAAACGTCCACAGCACATGGGCAATAAGCATCAAGCTATCCAGTGCTGTTGACACAGAGAAGGCTGTGGAGTTATCATAATCTGGATGTGAACATTGCCAAGATGCTATCTTGTCAAAAAGGAAAAGCACAAATGCTTGAACTCTAGGCTGAGAGATGTGAATACATGCAAGATGGGCTGAAGAGGGAAGAAGGCAAGAACCATCAGTGGAGTGCTGAGAAAGTGTTATTCCAGGGCTACGGGGAAAGTTAGAGGAATACCTGTTCTGAAAGATGTCAATCATTTCATTTTTTCCTTTCCAAATCATTCTATTGATTCAATCTCCCTTGAGATTTTCTGAGTAACTACTGAATAAAGAAAAATTCTGGATGCAGAGGGAAGATCTGAGCATGAAATTTTGCTGAATTCTCTTAACCAAGGATTTGGCAATTTCCAGCGAACACAATTTGTTAAGAAGGTGCACCGTATTTTTAGGGAAGTAATCACTTCTTAGTTGTTGTTATGACTACTAACTTCTATAATCCCCAACAAATATTTTGGACACTTACAACTTTTTAACATTGAAGTCTCAGCTCCAGTCTTTGAAACTACTTTTCAATGACCTGTCA
>VFFE01007718.1:54876-114161 GCA_008921705.1 Burhinus oedicnemus
GTTGTTGTTGGTTGTTGTTGGTTGTTGTTGGTTGTTGTTGTTGGTTGTTGTTGGTTGTTGTTGGTTGTTGTTGTTGGTTGTTGTTGTTTGTTGTTGTTGTTTGTTGTTGTTTGTTGTTGTTTGTTGTTCTCCTCTTTCGTTTGCTGTTATGTTAAACTGCCTTTTATCTCAACCCACGAGTTTTGCCTCTTTCTTCCGATTTTCCCCCACCGCCCTCGGGGGTTGAGCAGGCAGCTGCGTGGTTCTCTGTTGCCGGCTGAGGCCAAACCACGACAGTAACCCAAGACTAAAACCTTCCAGCTATTCCACAATTAACTAGGAAATAATCTAAATAAGGAGAGGAAAACTAAGAGATTCATAGGATGCTGCTGCATTTGTTTCCTGCCTTCTTTTCAATATGCACAGCAAAATAATGCACTGAAGAAGTTTCTCTTTGATTTTGCAGAAATGTTCTGTTTCACAGACACCCAACACAAGCCATCAACCACACTTCAGCATCTTTCTTCCATTCCTGCCTCCAAGACAGCTTGTTCAGTCTTCACGGAGCAAAACCACTCAACTGGCTCCTAAAGTCATCACTGCTTTCTGTCTCTCTGATCTAATGAGCGCTGCTAGAAAAGGCAACTCACGGCGATGCCTCTCCTCTGAAGCATCTGCAGGTGAGCCCATAAAGATAATAGCAATATCAAACCAACTACAGGAACCAAGGGGAAGACTCTGGGTACTGGGTAAGCACTGTGATAAAGCTGATCTAGAAAAAATTTAATAGAAAGAAAAAAAAGAGTTGAAAAAAAAAGAAAAAAAACCTCTCCAGTCAAATGAGCCCCAGAAAACTGAGCCCCTAAACTGCAACACTTTCCATCCTGAAAAGACTAGCAAAACACTGAAGATGCCAAAGGCAGGCAAACTAAACAAACATATTAATAACAAACCAAACAAACAAATAAAAAAAGGCAAAGAAAAGGAAAGAAGAAAAAAGATTAATTAAAAGCACTAATTAAAGACTTTGAGAGACAAGGCAGATTTTCTCAAGAGCAAAGGCAACACAAACACCCCAACTACAAGAGCATTTAAGGAAGCAGCACGCAAGCGCTAGGGATTTCTTGGTTTTAATAACAGCACAAATCAAAGAAATTAAAATCCACCCTGACCATTCTGGGAGGCAGGGCTGGTACTTCATAACCCAGCCAAGCCACCCCTCCCTCACTTCTTTCTCAGCTCAAATCGCAGTTGATCCTAACCCAGGAACTGAAACACAGCAGCCTTGAAATTAATACACTGATCTAATAAAGCATTTCTTCAGATAATCAAATAAAATGTTGCCAGAGCTTGCACCTTCCTTATTTATAAGTCGTCTTTTATTTCAGTCTCATGACTCTTAGGAACTGGATATATGGGACTTCCCTTTCTTTCAGGCTTTTTATGTTAGAAACACTGAAATGGGGGGAAAAAGAACAAAGAATGAAACTTCCAAATTTTGGGTCACAGCGTTTAAGTCAGAATAAGATTCTCCTTCTGTGTTACCAGCTGTAGAAAATGTAATGTATAGCAGAAAGCATCTGTTTCTCAGATAGGATTGATAGCTTCCTATACTAAAGACTTCTCGGTGGTGAAAGCCTGACTCAAAGAGACATTTCAATGGATAGTGTTCCTCAAACTCCTGAAGCAGTAAGGATCAAACCCCTCCTGTCTAAAAAATCCTGAAATAATAATCAAAAGCCAATATATACGCAGTTGGGGGGGGGGGAAAGGGTCACATGCAGAAATGGGAGAAACCAAGTATATGCAACCCAGTTCTGCGAGCTCACGACCTCTTGAAAATGCAAAGCAGCAAAGGGCTGCTCACATATAGACCATCAACAAGTAGCCCCATATCTGCTCCTCCACAGCCTCGTCACTCCCTGAATCAGCTTTCTCCATAAAAGACCATTAGAAAACACAGCTTTTTCCTCTGCCGATTATTTGTGATTGTACCTTGCTTGCAATATTTTGCTCAGCTTTGCCGCACTGCTAGAAACCAGCTGAACTTCACGTGATTGAAAATAATAAGTGAAAAGAAAGGTCAGGATAAGCAATAACCCTAAAGATTTTGTACAGACGGTCAGCTGCTACACTTCGGAAATGTTAGCGCTGCCACAGCTCTCAGTTGATGACTGATCGACTTGAATCTTGAGGCACCAGAACTGCATCAAGATAAAAAAAATCCCTGTATTGGAAGGAAACCAGTTTAAGTACTGAATTGATACCTAACCACAACCAGAAACAAATCCAAATTGATTTTCATTTGGTCAGTCATTTTATTTCCATTTCCCATATTAGAAGTGCAGTTCGAAGGAACGAGCTACTTTGGCTGGTTTCTACAGTGAACAGCAAGCTGCAGCACCTGAAATGCCCCAAACTGTACCAGAATTTGTCCATCAAATACATAGTTTGGCTTCTGGACTGTCTTATTTTCACTCAGAAAAGGTGTATGTATAGAGGAGAATAACAACATACTCTTTCACACCAGGGTTGTGTCAGGTGGGTGGTACCTGCATGCCACCAGGCAGGACAAAACAGCACGCCTGACCTTCGACTGAAGCTTTTCATGGTTGGTTATTCCTGTCTACACCACACCGCTGTACTCCTTACTATTTAAAAATAACTAATAATCCAGTAAGTATCAATACACCCCAAGATGAAGCATTCCATATTTCCTCTTTTTTGCCCTGCTTCTTATTTTTGCCACTGAGTTCGACAACCCTGTTGACATTTCAGATGCACAATGAACAAAGGCGTTGTATGAATTTTTCATTTTGCTCTCCCCATCTCAGACTATTGTCTCTTTGATTAGACCGTCTCTCGGTTAAAATTTCACCGCCCTGTGCTGCAGTGGTCAAGACCACCCCACCCAACGCTTGTGTCTCCTGAGCTATGGGAATGTCATACTGAAGATGCTTCTCCCTGCTGAACAAGAAGAGGGGCAAAAAAGTTCTGCTGCATCTTGTCCGTTATCCTCAACACCGTTTTCTCTTGTTGTCTTTCCCTTGGAGGAATAATCCAATTACACTTTGTCACATTACCTGGCAAAAACTGTAAAAGGTCAGAGAAAAATATAGGCAGTGCAAGGGAGTGTTTAAATTACTTTCTCCAGTGATATATCCATTTATCCCCAAACCAGGCACACATACAGACCCCCAGGTGCAACAGGCTGACGCGTGACTTGATCACCTCTGGCTTGGCCAATCTGGGTTTCATACCCAGGCAAAGCAGTATCAGAAAGCTTTTAATCGAATGGCTGAACATCTAAAGTCAACTTTTCTAACATAATTGATTGTTTTAAGAAGATCTGAGCAAACTTTACACAAGTTCCCATAATTGTTAGAAGGCAACACCTTTCTCAAAGCCTTTTAATGAGTCTCTCCAATTTTAATTGGCAACTGACTGTTGCCTTATTTTTCCTTGCAAATTGTCTGCATTACCAAGCTCCTTGTCAAGTTAGGTAATTTCTGGGGCTGCAGCTAGCAACCTAGAGAAGTAATTCCATAGGACTCCAATAAAAAAAACCCAGCAGTGGAAAATTCAAACTCATCCAAGCTTGGCAACAAATTGATAGACTACTCCCTTAATCATGCTGCACGACACTGAGTTTTGTACAATTAGCACTGCTGATAAGCAGAGAAGCCTGAGCAACTCTTGTACTGGCTTTTGAGGAGACATCCTTAGTTTCACCAGAAAAAAGACTTTCTCACTAATACTGTTTTCTTAAAAACACAGACTGATGTTAAGTATAACGCCACTGAAACTGGCAGCCTTGCATCGAGATGTTTTTGTGGGAAGTTTTTTATTCGAATTTTGCCCCCAAGAGTATATGGTTGTAGATGCTAAGGCCGCCTCTCAAGTAAATATGGTATCCTTACTGCATGAAGCAAATCCTTTCACAAAATCAGTGCTCCTAAAAGCCACCTGCAAAAATTCTTTAAAAGGAATGAGAACTACTGCACAATATTATCAGCAGATAAATTTCCACTTATTAAGAAGATATTCTGTGTTATCAAATGAAGAATTACAAAGTTTTATATACAACCCAAATTCAACTGGGAGGGTTTTTTGCCTTTTTATGTTTTTTTTTCCTGACATCTCATATAGTTCCTTCTACCACCCATGTTACTGATAAACAAAACCACATTTGAATTTTTAAATTTTAATTACTTCTTTCAGACTCCTGCGATAACACACTAGGAAGTCCTGTTTGCTTGGCAATGAGCAAGACAAAATCCTTTCTTGATGGACAGGAATGATTCCCCATTAACGAGGTCCAATATTGAGCTGGGTGGCTTGGGCAGAGCCAAGGTGCACCCGCACACCTCGTTGTCCAGCCTCCTTTACCATCACCGGACTCTCGCACCGCTGCTGTACCCACGGATGGGAGCAGAAGGGCAGCAGCAAGTCACCCATGCGCCTGTGTTTGCCGTGGTGCTAACAGGTGACCGAGACAGAGGTTTCAGGCATGCCGGCTTTCAGCCTGTTATCAACCTACGTCGGTGGCAGTGAGTTACAGGCAGAAAAGTAGCAAGCCAGAGCAGAGGTAAACAAAAACAACAACAAAACCCAGCGTATTTTTAATATTTGGATCACATGCTGAGGCAACAACATTATTTCTGAGTGATGTGAAACCCCAGCTCACTGCCTTTACTATTTTAAGACACTCAACTAGCTTCCTCAAAGAGGCGACAATAGCAACTTGAGAATATGGGTAAACAGGTGTGTCTGGAGAATACCAGTCTCTCAGGGAATGAGAAACATCATTTTAGCTGTGAGATAATTTATCCGTAATGAGCGGAGCTTTCTTTTCCTTATTCTAATGCACTGAATTTAATTACTTGTTGGAATCAGGGAGGAAAGTCTGTGATTCTGCTTTAAATTGCAAGTAGCATCAAGTTTTTCATTTAGGCACTTGAGAACTCTGGATAATGAATACTGACAGAGGAAAAAATAAGCTGCTGGTCTGTATTTAGCTGTATACCTAATGGAAGCTGATCTGTAAACACTGGCGCTTTAGAAACTCATGACGGTGACATTCTCAGAGCATCAGACTGAACAGTCTCCACCAGAAAAAGCAACAATTATTCCTTTTGTAATAACTAGAAATGTAAAGCAAAAGATTCAGAGTAACAACAACAAAAAAAAAATTGGATGTGAAAAAATTGTAAGCAGTTATCTTAAAGATGAGGCCACATGTCATGAGATGTGACACTACTTTCCTCAGTGCTTCTGAACACCAAAGGGTTTGGGTCGCTCCTTCTTCCCAGGCCCTGGTTAGACCCCATCCTGCTTTTACTTAAGACTGTAACAATATTGAAAAAATATTACAATAATACTCTTGGGTCAGGCTTTCAAAAGACCTGGGCTGTCTTATTAAAGAGGTCGTAATGAACCAACAGGAGTCAAACTAGAATAATTAAAATTGAAAGTCTTCTAAATTATTTTTAAAAGACAAAGTCCTTCCTACAGTGATTTATCCCTTTAAGTTTGCCATCTCCTACAGAGCAAGCACCAGCTGAAGAGCCCGTGTAGAGTAATGCAGTGAGTAATGACACTAAAAACTTTATTATTTACAAAGCCAAAGCAAGAGTACACATACAAACGAGTTACAGCAAGAGATGTCAACACAGCTGACACATCATTATGGCCCAAAGGCACTGCTGAGCTTCACACTACCATAATGCATCCTTCATTCAGTCTTTGCTGCAACTTCATTCTTCAAAAATAAATACTTAACGTCCTTGTAATGAAGTACTGGCAGGCACATCAAAAACCACTTCTGACACTCTGAAGGTAATGGAAATCTATCTCCTGAAAACTGGGAAGCCCTGACTTGAAGTGTTTCTCGAAATGAAAGTTGGATGATGCCCCTTGACACATGTTCACCATCTCCAGCATCAGTGTTGACTGGGTGTCTGTTCTTATTACAATCATCAATTGTTCATTTCTCCTGAAATAAAACTTGTAATGACCAAAGTTATCATCGGACTTAATGGAATATTTACTAGCATTCGCCTTTTTAGAGCTTTATGACATTTATTTATCATTTAGCCAAAAGAACAAACAGATGTTTGAAGTTGTTTATTAGCAGTGCCAGCAACAATTTAAGTCAATAACATGCCCTAAATCGATCTGCACACCTCTAAGACCTCTGTTCAGTTAGGTCTAGCTGAAACAGTTCCCCAAAGTCAAGCTGTGACCGTGTGTGCTGCTGCACTTGAAAGGGCATGAAGCCGATTAGAATCACAACTGCTACTTACTTGTGCAATAATGAGAGAGAAAATACCTGAAAGTCACTTGCTGGCATTGGAAACGAGATTACATGCCCGACAGCTGCCGGGAGAAGAAGGTGCATAATTATCCTAATTTTACGATGCCGGTGGGAAAGGAACAGACTGTAACAACAAATGTAGACACCTCTTTCTTGAAGAAAGATCTCTCTGGGGACAGTTATAGCAGTGACCTTACTACTGCCCCCAATTTAACCAGGAAAGAGGGATTTGGTAAAACTAAGTGCCAAGTGGCAATCTGGAAGTTTGCTCAGGAGAGGAGACTTAGTACATGAAAAAGCAAGAAATAGCAAAACTGATAGTAAAAACTGCTGCCAGTATGATTTCCTGTTGGAGTCACTTGTACAAACAGGCTGAAAATGGATACAGGAACAGTGTGACCATGCAGGATTATATGATGTAGTGCTCGTGGTACTAGAGGAGCCTTTTGGCTCTGCATTTCTAAGGGGAACTAAAGAGAAAACATCCTCTCATTTCCTTTTCTAGGGATCACCCATCTCCCCTTCTTCTCTGCTCTGTCCAACTTTCTATAAATGCATTTATCACATAAGCCTGCAATTTATCCGAATTCATCGCCATCATCAATCCCCTAAACCTTTAATTGGACAGAAAAACAGGCTGTACATGGATAATGCACCTAGGGGCAGGAAGGTACAGGGAGGAGAGGGTGGATCAACACCTGCTTCCCATTCACACCCATGTTCCCCTTCGTTCCTTGGTTGACTAGGGGGAAGGAGATAAAACATCTCATAGAAGAGCAGCCCAACACACTTTCTGAAGTAGCCTGGAGGTCTCTGAGGCTGTCCCCGTCAAGCCAGGCATGACTTGTGCAATATGCACATTTGCTACATCATTTGGCATTACTCCAAAGCATTTGCTAATCATTTGGATTACTCCAAAGTATAAACTGTGCCACTGATGAACTGACTATATTGTAGCTGAGGATTTACCTGCAATTAACAGCACTTGTAAAAAGGCAAGGTTTGTACAGGTGAAAATAGAGTACATCAATTTCTTTAGAATTATGGAGAACAGTGTGCTCTTCACAAAAAAAATCTAGTTATCTTTTCCTATTTTGTCATTTCTGTGCGTTTGTTCTCTTTCTTTCTCTCTCTTTTTGAAGCAAAATTAGGTATTTCTAAAAGGCTTTCTTCTGAGCAGGGACTCACATGCCTCATTATTTTGGTACCACTTGTCTTCGTATTATTCTATTCCATCTGTACCCTTCTAACTTCTCCCCTACAGTGTCTTTAAACCACAGAACTATTTATCATCTCCTATAAAACCTCTCTGCTTAAGATGTCACCATAAACGTTTATCTTCAAGATCAAGGAAGTCTGTGATATCATATACCCCAAATCTCAACTATTAATCTGAATTTAAATGAAAACATATTTATGTTGTACATAGCAATGTGATTTTTTCCTCTAATTATTGTGCAACCCCGGCTTTTGCCCAGAACATTAATAAAAGAAACCAGATTACAGGAGAAGCACTGAAGACTTAGAGCAGGGGATCAGTGTCATCCTAGCTTTTTTTCCTGATTTTGTTTAAGGCAGTTTAGGGTGAAAACAATGACTTCTCCTAAAAAAGCTAAACTTACTGAGTTTCCCTTGAAGACTTATACTTACAAGGGTCAGATATGCTCTTCTAAGCAACAGCCATATATGTCACGAGATTCAGCAGGAATCGTAAGGAGAGATATGGTATTAGCTCCTCTGCATAAAGTAGCATCAACTGGGCTGTATTAATGTAGGAGGTTCCCTTTGTGAACAAACCTGAGCGGAAGACTCCGGTGAAGCACTTCTTTTGCATCTTCTTCCCACTCACAGTGGCTAAATTCAACACTATAATCCACGCCCTAAAGAGTTTAATTAAGAAAGTGGATCATCTAACAGAGGCTGCAGCTGCAAAGAAGAGATGAGAGGAACCCTACCTCCCAATGAAATCCCAAGTCATTCAACATCAAAGTTCAAAATTGATCTTACTTTTGACAGTAGCTGTTCGGGTGCAGTTGTAGAGGATGGCTAACTCCCCAAACACTTTGCCAGGTCCCATGGTGCACAGCTTCACGCCTTCTTTTGTCACTTCAACCTTCCCATCTGCGAGAAAAAAAAAAAGAAAAAAAAACCCACACCATTTTAAAAGGGAAATTAAGTTCTTTCAGACTTTAAGTTTCAAAATGTATTTGATTATACTGTGACTAAAACCACCTGAGCCTTACAACTTGAAAACCAATTAAATGTACTATGAAGGACAGCCCAAACTCAGAAAAAGGTTAAAAACAACTGTTGCATATATAAGCTTTCAACACTTGAGGTTTTTTAGTGGAGTGTCTGTACCGTCAAGAAATACTTACTAGTACACTAAGCTGAATGTGAACTTTGTTTCATGTATTACCCTTTCAGGTGAAATTTTCTCCAATTTTGTGTTAAAAAAGGAAAAGATTTAGGTCTTTTAACACCACACATGAACACCACCAAGTAATTTTGCTCATTTTCACTGAGAAACTAATCCCTGAGAACACTCATCCACGAATAACACAGCTATTATCAAAAGGAAAATTACTTTGACCCGTGGCCATTATTTAATTGCCATCTCACCGTACCTTTCCTTTTTGAACATTTCATCTTACCAGAACAAGTCTGCGTTATCTGCTTACCAATACTGTGCCGAGAGGAGACATGTGAGGGGGATTTAAAAGCAAATGTTGAATGGAAAGAAAGCAGCTCGGGGCCAGTGTGGGGGTTTCAAAGGACGTCTGAAGAACGAGAGCCAGGAGAAGGGAAGGAACTGAAGATGGCCCCACCACCTCATGCGCACGCAACTAATGCCATGATGAAAAGCAGAGTACACTCATGTGGGGCACACGGGGTTACCGCACCTATGACCACCACTTAGGCTGTAACAAATAAAGCTCAAGACAGAAAAGTGAGAATTTCAAATGTTATCAGCCACTAAAAAGCCTCCTCTCACCCCAAACTGGGAAGCAGATTGTTAAGGGATCCTGCTACAGCAGCCCCCATGGCGTCACTGAAGCTCTCTGTGGGTCTACATGTGGCAAGAGGGAAGGCTCCCACCCGCCTTGCGGATATCTGCATTTGCATGTCAGATACCAAACCGGGCCTCAAACGCTTGCAAAAATAGAGAACTAATTAAATTTGATAAGAGAGCATACAACCCCACGTCCTGCAAAGGGAATCTGGAGGTACTTAGCACAAAGCAAGACCACCACCCCAAAAAGAACTTCTCCTACATAGTATCTATGCTCTAAAACACAGTCCTGTCAGCCCTACGTATCTGTGTGTAAATCTGCACCACTGTACCCACAAAACTCTTCAAAGCAAGAATGACTCCAGCCTAGCCGTGCCGCTCCACCAAAACAACACACCAGCAACAAAAAGCAAACCTTGAGGACTCTGAAACAAGTTTAGACACCAGATCCCTAGGAGACACGTAACAAGGTAATTCAAGTTGAGCAGAAAACTTTAAGTATTTCCATGGCAGAATAAAGGAAGAGGGTAAGGTATGTAGAGGTGAATGGAAGAAGGCATTGTATTAAGGCAGGGCAAACTTTAAAGGGTGCCTTTAAAGGGCACAAAGTATTTTGGAGGGAGAGGGGTCTTACACTGTCTGGTGCAATAGATCCCAAGATCTATTGCTGATTAAAAAAATGAAATTAAAAAAAAAATAATCCTTGTTATTTATGAAACTAAAGGCTACTGTTTGATAAATAACATGACCTAAAGGTTACCTGGCCCGTGGGAGTGTAAAGATTGCAGCAGTGTATTCTGTAATACAGAAGCATGGAGAAGGAGGGTTATTAAAATTTCTTAATCACAAGTTATTACTGATAAGCGAGTATATATACCTATATAATGCTACTATGAAGTTACTACCAGAAAGCAAGTATGTATTTCAATATTAAGAGCAAGTCTCTAAAATTATGACTAGTAAAGCAGCAATTATACTTATGATTACTACTTATGTAAGTACACATCTATATATACATGCGCACATATATATAAGGAGGAGAAAATGCCATTTCCTTTGGGAGACGCTGGCCGGTGACAGTGGGCCGGCGACAGTGGGCCGGCAGTTGTGAGGTGCAAAGTTCTGCAGCTCCCATCACGGCAGGGAGAAATACGTATCATGGCAACGTGTAAAGGCAAACAACCTACAAGGATATGGCATCCGTCATGTCGGGTGTTAACACCAGCCATTGATACTGCACAGTTAGCGCCTATTAAAGGCCTGTGAAGAATGCGCTCACCTATATTCACACAGAAAAGCAATCACAGCAATACTAAAATACGCACCATAATACTTTGGGGCTAATAAATAACCCTGAGAATTAAACTCTGAGGTTGCTGATTTATTGTTAGCCTCAAACAGATCCCAATTCCATTCCTTGTATAGGCTAACTTCCCTTTAAAAGTCAATTTATTTTTATCATTTTTTTTATAAATGTTTGATTTATTTGTTCATATTAAGTATCAATCCAATATAAAGCAGAAAAATAGGTATTTATCTCAAGAATGAGCAAAATCAGCCTTTCATGGTGCCTCACACACTTCAGAGACTCCTAAATGATTTTGAAGAATACATTTTTATTTTTTTAATAGAATTGAGTTTCAGCAGAGCTGAAACAGGGATATTTCTGCAAAAATCTCTACAACAAATATCCACAAAGGGAAGGAGTTTACCTGACTTTTAGCTCAACGAGTCATAACTGGCTCCAGAGAAAAGACAGCCAGATCTGAGCAGTAATGCACAAATAGATCCCATTATTCAAAAGCATTTTGAGATCTCTCTCACTGCTCAGGGTGTCATCTGTTGCTTCCCAAAGCAATCCATGCTGATCATTCATCTTTGTAAGAAAGCTACATATATTCCCATATCCCATTTACTTTCTTATACAGACTTAAAAATAAGAAGCTGGCTTCTGATTCTTATGGCTCAGTGCGTTTTTTTGGGGGGAACCATTTCTCACTGTATTAAAAAAGTACGTGGTTCACCCATGATCATGCATGATTAGAAGTCAATGCTTCATCATCCACAGGTGCTCTCCAAGGGTTGAGAGGAAGAGGAGATGAAAATCCCCACAAGGGAGTGACGATGCTGGAAAGGACCGCCCTGAGGTTGGAAAGAGCTCACTGGAGTAATACACAGAAATATTAGCTCCGCTCCCATCAATTTACAGCCTATTTTTCACACGGAGAAAATTGAGCTCTCACTGCTGTACCCTGATGACAAATTCCTGCCTGACCATGGCAAACGACTTTGAGATTTGAGATGGAAAGCACAATATTGAACAGAATATTTTTACGACAGTCTTCATGACCCTTTTACTGCATCAACCATCTCCCCCAGTATGTAAGAAACACATTGGTGATGAAATTAAAATACTAATTTAAAAAGCATAGAGAAGACTTCCTAGCAAAGTATATGCATACAGCAAGAATACGTAAGATGACGTTCTACAAAAACAAACCCAAAGAAAACTAATTTCATTTACAGAAGAGGGGGTCAACTTCCAAAGGCAGAAGTTACTTACATTTGTATGTAGTTATCCCACCCACTGTCACTGCTACAGAGCTGAGCAGAAAGCTTCAGGAAACCCTTGGGGAAGCACAAAATGCTCAAATTCAATATAGTTTCTATTTCACAGCAAACCCCAAAAGCCATTAAGCGAGAGATTACAGTTAAAATTTCTCATGACCCAAGATGGTGTAGGGTGTTTGGCTGTTAGGCAGAAAAAAAGACAACAAGCATTTGTTTCGATGAATTCAATAAGGCTTTTCTATATGAGAACTGCTCAAATTTGGAGGCGGTTACCAATAACTACTTTTAACTGCTTGCAATTTAGAAGTGCTTTGTTTATTAAAAAAACAAGATTTAAATGCTCATTTAACATTTGCATTCAAACTAGTTTTATTCCTAATAAAGTTGTCTGAAGCATAGATTGCAGAGAAGACACACAAGACTGGGTGCATTTCTTCCTACAAAACCTGATTCTTCCAGAATTACATAACGTGACACAATGCACAGGCCTTGTTTGTCAAAACAAAACTAAAACTTGCTTTTTTGAAAGCTAATGAATATGAATTTCATACGCAATGATTTAAAAGCATTTTATACCAGTTCTAATGAAGTGGTGTTTTGATTCCAGCGCCTGTTTCTTATTTTGCAAATTTGCATATGAAGTTACTACAGGCAGATGAAACGGCTATTATAAAATTTCTCCTCTTTCTACTTGAAACAACCAGAAGGAATGCAAGAATGTGACGATGACGGAAATTACATTCTTTCAAAAAAGGCTCCCTGAATCAGTTCGAACATGAAAGCAACCTCTGTTCCTGCACAGCATGGATGAATCTCCCCCTCTAGACCCACAGCGTTCTCCAAAGGGAAGGTTTCATCCGTAGGAACCCAAGCAATGCCTTAGCGAAGCTGTATTGTACATTCCCACCTGGAAACGGAGTGGCAGCTCTCGGTTAGTCCCAAGTGACCTTCTCGCTACCGAAAGGTAGTGCCTTAGCATTTATGCCACAAACAGCAGCTCACAATGACACCATCTCTGCCTCACGCTAAGCCCAGGGCACAAAGCCCACTGCAGCCCCAGTCCACCTCCACACCACAAGTAAAGCCAGTACAGTTACTGGGCTAAAGTAACCAGGTTAAAGTACGCTGCCTTTCCCCACTGCTCCTCCTGGCTTTTAACAGGGTGCCATGGGGTTGTCCTCGCAGGGTTCCCTCCTTGCTCTCAAGCTTCGCAACCTCTGGACACAGCCGAATACAGTCTCTAAGAGACCTTTAGGAAGCAACGGACCGGTTCGAGAGGTGGTCAGAGCGCAAGAAGCCACTTGAGTAACCTTTGCCTTGCTCCACCACCCCCAGCTCCAAGGCTCTTCCTCCCCTTTTCCAAAGCTCAGCGGTGCTTCTGATGCCAGAGCCGAGCAGCAACCTGATCCTCCTCCGACAGCTCTAGTCTTCTACCAAGCCACAGCACAGTTTGCGAGAGACTTCATTAGACAAACTCAGCTGCCGCAGGAGAAAATATAACTTTTTTTCGAAGTACATAAGAGAAAGATTGAACAGGACAGTAGCCTGAGGAAGGCTGGAATTGAAAGGCAAAGGTATTCGATCTTTGACACTACAGCAGGAGAAGAGAGACGGGCAGGCTGCTTCTCTTTCGGTATGGTTTAGTAATAAATGTGCTGTTTAATTACAATTGAGTGTACTGGAGAAAGTCTTCCCTTCTCCCGTTGTGTAAATAAGCAATCTGGAACATTAAACACCTAACAATAAATTCCCCAGACCGTGAGCCAAATTCACCTCTCGTGGAAATAAAGGGTCTAACACAGCTATAAACAGAAGGAAATTTTACCCATTTTCTTCTCCTAGCTGGCAGGCTGTGCAGTGCAGTTTTCTGTGTAGGAAACAAATTGCTTTCTTTGATCTATCAACCAGATAAAGAAACAAAAAAAATGCAATACAACAATATTGGTCAATTAATGGAAATAAATTTGCAACTTCCTTTGACATCTCCATAAGACTAATACTAAATAACGCAAGTGATGCTTCACTCGAGGCAAGAAGAAAAGATTGGAAAATGCTACATTTCTGCCAAAATATTAAGCATTATTGAAATCGACATTGATATTTAATTTACAGCTGAGCTGATTTTGCAGAGCTTTAGCTTGCTTCCAAACTATGCATTTTTATGCCAGCTGTAAGAAACTATTCCATATTGACAGAGAACAACGCAAGTTACTTTTCAGATAGACAGGGCATAAAAAAAAATAAAAATCTCTGTGTCTTTAGCTTACATAGAGAACTTACCAAGAATAAAGGCTGGCAGCTCTATTTTGGTGGTTATACTTTGCACTTCCCTGAGGTCCCTATTCTTCTCTATTCCCACACAGACAGATTATGCCCCAATATAATCTGACCGATGAGTCACTTCATTAATGGTCCTGCAAGCAGTGAAATGGGCCTTTGCCATATCACGTCAGTGTTTTTGACGCACACTTTCAGCAAGGCAAGTTTTATGAGTCAATTCTCTAGCTCAAAGCGTGCCACAGCCATTTGGCTTTCTCACAGTGAAGGTGACCAGCGTGAGGATACAGAACAGAACAGTACCTCCAAAAGCCACCAGCCTGCTCCCAAAAGAAACAGCTGCCAGAAATCAGTTTAACCATGCATAACTCAAAATATTTGGGGTTTGGCAGATGCTCAGAAGTCTCAATTATATGGGAGGCTCTTTGGTTCTTTTTCCAGGCTCTATTATTTGAATCTCATCCCACCTTTAGCAAAATAAGCTTTTATGCTGGAAATTTTCTACTCTCATTCCTTGGATTCAAAGAGCAGCAACCTTCCTTCTTTCTCCTCGTTTATTTTTTCCCAGTGATCCTCCTGGACAATAACAGCGAAAGCCTTATCCTCATTCCTTCACACAGATTTTTATGTAAATGCCATTCACCTAGGTGTAAAATCTCTGCGTTGCCACTTTGCCCTCTTTCCCACCCATTTTTTCACTTTTCATCCAGAACTCGCAACTTTTCTTAGCAGCTTGTAAATTAGCTGAGGAAACGAAGATTATTTGCAGTGCGTGCAGCTAAATTCATCCATTCTTGCTGCCTCCTAATATGCTTACAGAACACACAGTTTGCACTAGTAGTCGTGCTTAAGCACAGTGTTAACTGCAACAGATGCAACTCCTCCGAAGGACGAACTTAGGACTGCCCTGTAGCAAGCACAATGCTCCTCTCAGGCAGCTACAGCAAGTCCAGGCTGCAACCGGTAAAACGTAGCTTCAAAAAATAAGACAGTGTGTTAGAAAAATAGCAGCCTCAACTCACCAGGATGACCTTGCACCCTGCCACCGAGGGCAGCTCCATGAAAGCTCTGGAACAGCCAGTTTTGCACATATGGCTTGTGGTTGTAACTCAAGACAGCTTGAAAACTGGAGCCGGTTTGCAAGATTTCAGGGAGACGCACTAAGACTTTGGGAAATGAAGCTCTTCCTATGAAATCCAAGAGGGAATGGCTTCCCCTGCTGCCCCGGCCCCTGCCACAAGTTCGCCGAGCCCCGGGACTCTCAGCCAGAGCCATGCTTTTGCAAATTAAACTCTGCGTGCTAATTACATTGTAGTTGCAAATTTAATTGCGGAGCAATTAAAACTTTAATTGCTAGCTGACATCAGAGCCAGTCCAGTTAAGATTCATTAATATTTTTGTTTGTTTCAATACACAGACTGATAATGGTCTGCATTATTCATGGGGTTGTGCCCAAGCCACTGTAAGTCTTAACTATGGGGGCTGTAGAGTATTACATTTCCTAATGATGAATATTAACAATATTAAAAGTAAATCCATGATTATTTTTTTTTCTTAAAGCCCTACTAAAAATAGGCTGACATTGAATTGCTCCTGGCTCGTTTCCTTCCCCAGCCCCACGTTTGCGGTGTCCGCCCAGATCGCAGCATCGCTATCCCGTGCTCAGGCGATGTACTGAAAACAAAAGCACGTGCGAACCAGTGGGCACGGTTCACACCTTGAGGCTGCTTTTCAGGAAACAATGGAAATAGTTCCTGGGAAATAGTCTATACATGGAAAATGCTCTTATAAGCATTTGCTCTGACAAGTTATTGCTCTTACAAGTTGTTGTATAACTTCCCCACGATGCAAAGTTAAATATGACTCATTGCAAGCACAGAAAAGTAAAAATACAGGTGATTGAAGCATGTGGGAACAAAGGATCAATTTTGCAAAAACTGCATGCACTTGTGCTGTGTAGTAACACCAGCAAAACACACAGATCATTTTGGTTTTGATGAGGACATTCGGCACTTTGTCACCCTGAGACCATCCAATTAAACATTCAATAACATCTTTGGCTCAACTGCATCCATGTTTCTCAAATAAATTGAACTATAAACTAAATTGCACTAATGTGACTCTCTCAATTAGTAGGATAATTTTGTCTCCTAATAATTAAATGGTCATTTTCTCTTTCTGGGTGCAGAAGAAAACAGATTAAGTTGACTTGAGGAATTTGTCAGCCTGCGTGTAATTTATATAATGGGTAAAATTGTTGTGGCGCGTTACCAGCTCTCCTTTTCTCCTCCCGGCTTAGAGGCATGGCTGTAAAGCCACTTGCTATTTCAAGTCAAAGTCTTCCATGACTCACAAGCCCAAACCAGCCCCTGAGTTTCTTAATTTTAGAGACACAAGAATAACCAAGAGGATATCTAAGAATTCAAAGTGCATTTCTATACAGCATGAGGTTTCAATAACATACACTTTCTTCTGTCTTCCAGTAAAGTCTTTAACGTCTTTTTAGCATATATTTCTCTATTCTTCCTCCTGGGTATAAACAGAAGACATCTGGAAGGCCTAATTCTTTATTTTCAGTTGTATATCCTAGCAATGCCTTTGAGACATGGAAAAGGATAATTGGTTTTATCTTTATTCACATTATTGGTCCCTTTTAGATCCTAGACCCTTAGGAAAAAAAGGCAGGTTCTCCCAGGAGTACTGTAATTGTTCATTACACTTCCATGCAAGGTTTTACAAAGAAAAAACACTTTATGTTGCAGAAATCAGGAAAATCACACAACTCTACAGTGATTGGGGGGGGATGGGGGACGACTCCCACTTGATTCAGTGCAGAATTCATCAGTGACTATTCAATATTTTATGTCATCCGTGCTGTTTCACATTTGAACTGCAGCTTTATTTGTTGGATGCTATTCAAGCTCTGCTTTGAAGACAGAACAAGAATTATTTGTAATGTTTTCTTTAGGAAATATCACTATGGATCTGTACATTTTCCTGAACAATACTGAATACATTTCAAAAATTTGGCCTGAGATGAAGCAGGAGTTATCCCATCACACAGCAACAAGGGCATTAAGATCAGAAGCACCCACTTTGGAGTGTCCAATAGAAAAGACTCAATTTTGAGTTTAATTTAGTTTACTTTAACAATACTTATCATATACACTTTGTATTCTGAAAGCCCAACTCCACCGACTTCAAATACAGCTTTTAAATATTCAGCATGTTGTTTCAATTCAGAAAATGGGGACCAGTATTAAATCCAAACTTTTCACCACCAGCTGGCCTCAGCCTTACTGGCATTCACCTGTGGCAGGTGCAAAAAGGAAACGAGTTGTCCCTGAAAGTAGCCGGCAGCTTTAGGCAGTGCCTTGCTTTGGCCTTCCCTGCTATTCAGTGTCTCCTCCTCTGGAAAACCCATTTTCTCCAGGGTTTACTGATGACGGCCTGCTTCATTATTCACAGCTCCACGGATTACTCACAAACATGAGCCATGCAAAGAAATACTTCTGCACGTGGGGGTGTCCTGGTTTGGGGTAAAACAGGACCAATTCTGTTCAGTAACTTTACTTTTTAGCTAGGCCTCTTCTAACTGCTGGAATTAGCAGCACGTTGGGCAGAAACTGTTCCCTCTCAGAATGAGATCCACGTTTATAGTTGATGCCAAGGGATGGGATGCAGAGAGGCTCTTCCTTATCCTTATTGCTGTCACAGCCAAGGGCAGCCAACTTTGGTTTTTGCCCCATTGGAGGGTGGGAAGCAGAAAAGTGTAGAGGGGTCACCCCTGCGGGCAGGAGCGGACAGGACAGGTGACCCAATCCTGACCGACAGGGTGTTCCATCCCATCTGCCTCATGCTCAGTGTAAAAGCTGAGGGATCAAAGGGTCAGCCCTCTTTCTTCAATGGCCGGCGTCCGAGGACGACTGTCTGCCTTTGATCCCAAGCCAGAATCCAGATCTGGAATCCAGTTCCCATCCGTCACTGAGTCCAGTCTGGGGCTTCCCCAGTGCCTGCTGGTAACATGACTGTCATCCTGAGAGCCTGATACAGTTTTCTATATATTTCATTATTTTCTTTTTATTATTTTGTTATTAATATTTCATTAAAGTAGTTTAGTTCCTTCTAAACTCTTAAGTCTCTCTTTTTCTCTCTCTCTCTTGCCTCCCGTTGAAGCGGAGCAGGAGAGAGAGAGCATCTGTCGTTCTGCCTGATTGGGCCAATCCAGCCCAAACCACGACAGGGGGAAAGAGGAGAAATAAGGAAACTGGGAGTTAAAGCTGAAGCGATGGTCTTGCACTCCTTGCTCACTGGGGAGCTGTATCGTAGGAGGGATTTCCAGTCTGCTGTTCCAAAGTCGGGAGATGCACACCTGTAATCTGCTTTAACAGGATGCCATTAATGCCGCCAGGTCAATGGTTATCAAGTTAAAAAAGGTGATGCAGTCTTACAGCTAGTCATCAGCAACAGTAGGCTTTTTATAACCATTTCTGACTCCACCCCAGTATCCCTTCCCCAGCATCTCCTGCCCTCGCCAAGCCAGAGCTCGCCCTGAGCCTGTGCTGCTTCTCAGCCCATGTGCATCTGGGAACTGTAAGCCCCGATACGACAATCTCTTACCCAAATTTGGGTAAGTTTTGACAGAAGAACTGTAATAAGGCGGAGAGAGAAAAAAATAATGCACATTTTGCCAAATTTGAAATCATGTTCCAAAACATGGCAACATTGCAAATTGCTGCAAGTGTTTTGAATATGAAGAAAAATGTCATTTTTTCCTTAAACGCCTCCCTGGAAAAGACTAAACAGCTTCTGACAACATTTTCCAGAACAATTTCATTTTAAGCTGGCATCTGCAGCAGAAGTTTAAAGCTCAACCTTTTAAAGTTTTGCAAAGGAGAGGGAACTGAAAGCAAGGCTTGATGTTCGGTACCTAGTCAGTTTTGAGATTAAGAACACTGGAGTCTCATCTGTAACATATTTACAAAAAGCCCCAAAGAAAGCTTTTACCTCTTTTTGCTTGTGAGATAAAATCTAATGAGAGGAAGGTAAACAAAGCAAGACATGAAGAGTTACGACTCTCAAACCTGCTGGTGCAACTGATGAAACTGTGACAAATCCCTTCGTATGATCCAGTAAACACTTTTTCAGTTGAATGAACTTATTTCCTCTCCTACAAAACACCCTCAGAGAGACAGTCTGAACCCGATAGACCACTGAGTTGGTCTTCCCCAAGACTGCACATCGCCAGCTGCTCTGGGGCAATGGAGAAGAGGGAGGCACTGGGCTCCCTGACTGGATAACCTTGTTTGGGGGGATTTCCAGTGCCAAGATTTATTTGGAGGAGTTAAGCAGACGGGACAGGCACCAGCCTTTCCGACATCAGCAGAAGCCGAAGTCCACAAGAGATGTCCAAAACCCAGTAAGTATCTACCAACCCATGCTGCCCCACCTCGCCTCACTGGCTGAGACCTGCTAGCAACATGGAGGGAGTTTTGGTGTGTTTTTTCAAAAATGACATGCTATGACTATTTTTTAACCTTTGCTTTTAAGAAATGGTTTTGAAACTGGGCTTGAAACCGTGACTCAACGTGTACAATCTCAGTGGCCCGAAGCAGTGAATAACAGTAACATTTCTTGGATTTAAATCAAGACTTACTCTAGAGAAAGGATTACTGGAGATAAGAGCAGATCTGCATCTGAGTTTCTACGCTGTCTGCTGAAATGTTTTGAAAAATAGAGAATGGAAATAAAGGAGGTGATCGCCAAAATCTCTAACAGCAGCCTAGGGGCAGAGAGGAGCTTGGAGGATTGAGAGCATCTGAAAACAGCATAAAGAAACTTCCTCTGGGCTTTTAAGGTAGGAATTAAAACCTAGATGAGAGGAAGGCAGGAAAGCGAAGCAAAGCATAAAGAGCACAAGGTGTCCCCAGCAGCGTGGGGAATAGCCGTGCAGGGCAATGAGAGACTTATATGTAAGTGTGGCAAGGCAGAGTGAAAATAAACTAAATAAAGACCAACCGGGCTGGGTGGTGGAAGAGAACTTGTGAAGCAATCAAAGCTGTCCCAAAGGTCAACCCATCTTGGACCACACCACACAGCAATGTAGCCTGTGGACAGGCACAAATAAAGGAGCAAACAAGGTTTCTGGGCAGAAAAGTCATACCAGAGACTGCCTAACAGAATGAAGGATCTGCCCAAAGCAATTCAAAGCACGATTTCACCTTCAGAGAAGTAAACAGGATGGACTGATGCTGCTTTAATGCTTCAGATTTAGTTCAAGTGCCTCTACTGGTTATGGTTAAACCTTCCCTAACACCCCCTCTTGCAAAGCACACAGCTGACATTACCCTTGAAAGCAGAGGCAGACAGTTACTGTCCGGCTCGCTAATGAATTATGCCAGAAGAAATACTCTGCCTGTGCAAAGATATTAATTCTCAACTGTTTTCTCTTGTGACCTTCGCAAGTAAACTCTGCCGCCAAAGCAAATTAAATAGGTATCTTCCACTCCCAGCCAGGTGGAGGTCTATCTGGGAGGATCTAAAACTTGGGATTTTTTTTGCTGTTAGTATGATTTTTATTATCATAAGGGTTTTATTAATGGTGGAACCTAGAGGACCCAGTCCCAAGTGGAGAGGCACATCCTCAAACATCATATAAAACATTCAAAAATATATACATTCATATACATACAGCCTCTCTTTCCAAGCTCCTTACAACTGTAATATATATGTTCAGGGGGATGGATAGGTGACCTCCACAAGTCCTTTCCAACCTCAGTTATTCTGTGACTCTATAAATTACTTGTGATGTAAGGTTTGTTTCAGCTTAAAGGTGTGCACGTAGAATTCTGCAACTTGCATTGGTAAGCACCGTATAACGAGTTTGTTCACAATGAGGCTGTAAGACCACATTGAAATCTGTAAGATGGTGAAAAAAGCTGCTTAAAATAGACTGTGAGCTGGCAAACAAAGATAACAAGGACTCAAGGAGATAGCTAGCTGTCGAGCAGACAAGAGAATATGAAAAAATGCAATTAAAGTCAAATCAAATTTTGTCTTATGTGCAACATTCCTGATGCTTATTCAGGTGTGTAAAAAAAATGAAAATAAAATAAAAAAAAACCAAGAAAGACATAAGAAGCCAGTTAGCCCACACAGGAGATGTTTGTCTGAGACAGATTTGTTCCAGTCAGTGCAGAGAGTACTAACAAAGTATGGAGTCACACAGGTGCCTTGCAAGGCCATAAACCTCCTCCCCTGGCCATAACTCATTAGCAGACACTTTTTGTCTGTGACAGCACCGTTCAAGATCAGCATGAATTTCTTGTCTACGCTGCACTGATTCTAGTTTCTCCCCCCCAACTGTGCCTGAATCACTGAAGATGCTCATAAAGCAATGGACGGGGGTGCAGATGGAGAAATACACAGGCTCCTGAGTAGGATTCGACATGGCAGACTACACTATTACTCATGTAACGACAGCAAGAATAGACCACGTTCACTGCATGACTACAGAAACCTTATTGCCCAAAGGATCAGCAGAAGGATTACAAAAACCCCTCCTGTTTCAGTTTGGGATAATTTGGGAAAGCAATATAAGTCTTGGTTTGCACAAATCTGTTTATTCCTGTTCTCAAAGCCCACGACCGCTTAGGCTGACAGACGGGGTCTGGCACCGGACATAAGAAGACCCCTTGCTCCAGTGGTGGAGCAGCACCTCCGCAGCCCTGGCGAGCCGGATTTCAGGGCTAAGAGCCATGGGGAGCAACGCACCAAGGCACAGCTGAACAGCGCTGAGGGAGGCATGGAGAGGAGATGGCTGCAGAGAGGCATATTTAGGGTATGTATAAATACATACATACATGTGTATATATATATAATAAAAAAATGTAGTCCTCCCTTAAACACTAAAGAATTCTTCACCATCCACCCACTGTATCAATAGCTGCCTGCTGCACAGTACCCATAGAGAAGCAACTTCAATGTAAGAGGGTTTGTAGCTGCTAATTCAACAGTTTCTCAATATTCTAGTGGATAGCAGAGCATGCGAAGAAAAAATCCAGTTGTGATTTACATTGTTGGGGGATTGCTCAGTTTGAGTTTCCCATGTTTGAGGAACTCAAACAGTTAAGGTGCAATTTCAAGAGAATTTGTTTTCCTGTAGCCAGTGGGAGATGCACACAGGTCACATTGGCACTTCATCCTCCTACAGTTAACCCATTGCTTCTGAAACCTATATATAAAAAAAGGCGATAGAAGAGAATAGGTAAGTATCATATTTATTCTAGATAAAATATTGAAAAGCTCAAATACTTTTTGAGAAACATTGGGCTTGCTTTTCTAATTTGACTCAGTCTTATCTCGATAAATAATATGTTTCAATTTCAAACGCAAACAAAGGCAACAACCTCAAATACAAATCGCTTTTCCCCTGAGCAGGTGATTTTGTGGAAGGATGCAGTCCACCCTGCTGAGCTGCAATATTTGTCTCAAATTCCCATTTTGGCTGAGCAGCTCTTAACCTGGAATTGTGGCTGCGATGCCACAAGTGCAAATTGCCCCTCTTTGGTACTCAAAGTCTCTTGTGAGCAAGACCCACCACTGCATCCGTACGCTGATGGATATAATGTACAGGACTGTGCTGCAATGGGAGTTTTGTGGGAACTAGACTGCACTTAAAAAATAAATTCAGCCCGTGAGTAATTTAACACCCTGGCTCACAGCAAACCTGTACGGTGCAAGAAGGCATCGCAAGCCAGCTTGCCCTTGGATACGGGTGCTTTCACACCAGGGTGTTCAGAGATCCCTTTGGATAAATCCACACTTGAATATTTCTAGATGAGATCTTGTTTCTTCAAGCTGTGCACACAGCCTTTAGTAAATGGGCCACAGCAGCCCCCCAGGCAACCTCGAGTTAGGGTGGGAAGTGTGAACCGGCTCCAGCTGTATTTTGAAACTCTTGGATAAATGACACGCCACCTTTCAAAACAGGAAGAAACCGCTTTTATGATTTATGAAGAGGGGAGATATCAAGAAGGCAGGTCTGTAACATGGCAGCTAGGCTGGGAGTTGGCTGAAGAAGACAGATGGAGAGTACTGATCCCGAGGCCAGCTCTGCCCCCAGCAGTACAAGCACCTCTGGTTTATGGCAGTCTCCAAACTGCACAGACTTAGTTCTCCAAAAAACAAAGCAACAGATAAGAAACTTTACACTCATCTTCAGGGTTTCCATAACAACACTTCTGTTACTGACGTATTTCAAATGCTGAGAAACCCTGATTCATTTTTTTTTCCTCAGGCCTTCTAAGACACTTGGTTAACTTCATCTCTCTTAAAACACTGAAATGTTTTCTGTTGAATACACTGAGAAAAGACATATTTGGTTCACCTGCCCTAAACAGCTGTTAGATTATCCTATCCAAATTTATTTTCTAGTTACAATCCTCCTCCCTTGCTGTTTAGAGCTCTGGCTTTCATTTCCTGGCTTTTCAAAATATGTTGGAAGTATTTCAAAATGTTAACAAAAAAAAAAAAAAAGAAAAGGTTAAAGCTATAAAACACTGGCAGTGACCAGTCAATTTTAATTTATTCTTTTAATTAAAAATAAAACCAGACTCGGTTTTGTGATGTGATAAGTGATAGCAAGAAATGCAATCATTGCAATCTCTTATTAAAGACAGAACAAAACCAGAGGCTGAGATTCCTTTGAATAGCAAAAACATCATTCCCTTCTCTCCCTTTTCACCCATGATGATCATGTGCTTGAAAGGCAATGATAAAAGAACAGATACATTGTAAAAAATTGAGACTACTTCATACAGAAGTTGCAAATCCACAATTCTGTTAAAAGACTAAAATCGATAAAAATTTACACACCGATAATATTTTACACTCTGTTATATGTGCATACACCAACATAAATACATTCTGAATACTGTTCAGAACATATAATTCAGTTGACTGCCAATCATCTATAGCTCTGAATGGAAATCACACTTCGCAAAGAAAAAAAAATGCTCAAGTGAATAGCTCTTCCAGCCTCTGATACTGGCCACATCCTTGAAAGACACTTTGTGGGGCTGAAACATCCCACGGAGCAAGTGAAAAGGCTCACAGGGCTCAAAAGTACCTTGACATCAGCCAGACAACATACATGCCCTGGTTAATTCTGATCTTGGAGTTAGGTAAAAAAAAAGCGTCCCCAAATTTTAAGTTTTCTGGCCTAACAAAGAGGTAGCTGAAGGATGGGAAGTGTCCAAACCCCTGAGCCCCATATAAAGCTGCAGATCAGAGGAGAGAGGTCCGTGCCAGACAGAGGAGGTATGGACTCTTCACCTACAGCTAGCAGAAGACTGAGTGGGAGCCTGTCCAAAAATACTCAAGACCTGAACTAAGTTTGAAGATAGAGATCCTGCAATAACCAGGAAATCTTTACCTCTTTCAAGCAGTACCACAATAGCATGAAGGTTTTTTAGCTCAATTTTAGCTGGATTCATTCAAGTGCTATGATGCTATAATGCGTTTAAAGTGCATCGCACCATTAGCGACGTGGCACGTGCTGCTCCACGACCTCTCCCAACTCCTTACTATGGATGTGAAATAACGCAAAGAGCACTGTATGGATAATCCACCCTGGGGGACACCTGGAAATGAAGACTTATTTAGTCCTTCCAGCCTATATTGCTTGGCCAAGGAGAGAGACTGGAGCCAGCCTGGGCCATTTGCCTTCGCCTCTGCAGCTCTCTACCCTCTTGATGGCCACTGGTGGCAAGTAACATGAAGGACTCCAGCCTGAGCATGTGATGTTTGTGCAGGCTCCATCCCTGGAGGTTTTTAGGACCACACTGGATAAAGCCCCAAGCAGCCTGGTCTGACCCCAGAGCTTGCTTGAGCAGGAAGCTGCACTTCAGACCTCCTGAGGTCCCTTCTGACCTAAAGTATCCTACAAACCCATCTTCTTCCTCTACCTACAGAAAGAAGAGGAACTAAAAGGGCTGTAGAATTATATCATTACTGTTACTAATTAAAGATGCACATTTGAAGGGGAAAATAATAAGTATTCTTGGTATTTCCATTGTTACTGTCTTTGGAAACATGGCACCTTGTCACACAGTGCTGCAGGTGCCAGCTAACAGTCAGTCTACACATACAGTTCACAAAGCACAACTCCTCTCTCCCCTATGTTCCATGTTTTACTGGTAAATAAATACTTGGGATGAGATTGAAGTATGGCCCCCTTTGTGGGCCTGGCGGCTGGTAGGAAAGCTCAAACCACAGCCTGAGCCAACAGGCAAAGTTCTCAGTTGAGCAACTTGGATGAAGCAGGAAAAGGTCTCGAGTAAATCAATGTTTTCAGCTGACATCTGCAATGAGCCCATGTTTCTGAGTTACACAGAACCAGCAGCATTTTGGTGTTTTCATTTCTGGTCCAGACACAAGAGTTTTTGAATAGTTGGTCAATAAAACTTAGTAGTGCTTTTGACAGCAAAGTGTTACTTTTAAAGTAGGCACTTCAAAATTTTACTTTTTTTTTTCCCTCCTAGGGCAAAAAGTGAATATTTTCTTCTGAAAACAAATCCTCTTCCATTTAACAAAAATAATTCTCCACCAAGAGGGGCACTGCTAGATTCCCAGTCACCATCAGAACAAACTGAAGAACCTTCCTTAGTTACTTCAAGGTTCTAAACTGGGAAACCAGTTGACCAACACAATTGGGTCATTTTTCTTGCCAGTCCTCCCTGATCATCAGATACAGGCTCCGCCTTCCCCCCAAGTCATGCTCTGCAGCAAGACCCTGGAGACAAGGACATCGGGTGGTTAGTGCCACAGACTCATCTATTCTCATCTGCCAGGGCACATTGTGCTGGCATCACGGCGGGTTCCTATCAAGCAGACAGGACCCTTGTGGGTACCGCAATGGGACTTCTCCTTATGCCACAACAGCGTCAGCCTCCGGGAGAGGCACGTACAGCAGTAACATTGTTCTCTTCAAGCTTTATGCATAAAGCTTCTCTACCAGGAGTGTGAGTGAATACGGTAATGAATGGAGCTGTTTTAAATTTTGGCAGGTGAGAATATCCTTGCTACACCTCCGGCTGGTATTCAATCACTTTATAGAAAGGAGTGAAATGATCTAGAGACTCTCCACTGATCTGAGGCAGAAACATCTGCTGAAAACAAAACCATCTGATTCACTGAAGAGAGCAAGGTTAGCAAGAGGAGAGAGCTGCAGCCAGCCATGCATCCAAGAAAAAGGCTATCATCGGGAATGCAACACAGGGAAACATGCTATCGGAGCAAATCGAGACGGCAGAGGGTTTTTTGCTACAAGCCTGAACACCTCTCAGCTCTGTAAAGAGGCGAAGAAATGTGTAGCGAGGGGACTTGGGAGCTGCGCCCCTTCCAGTATCTATACTGCAACCTCACTGGAAGATGAATGCCTGTCATTTAGTTATTTTAGCCTGTTATTTAGTCTACTTTGCACTGAGAAAACTCCTAACTGATTTAAGACCTCAAAAGTACCCTATAGGTGAAGGAAGGACAGTTTTCAGCTTTTTTCTGCCAGGGAGAGAGGGGAAAATAGCATCACTGTCTCAGCACAAATTTTAGAAAAAATGGCAAGTGCATCAAAAACAATCCAGAACAATCAAGAAGAGAACAGGAATACAAAAAAAACTCTCGGTAGCAACCAAACCACCGACTCCTCAGAGACCCTCATGTGCCTGGAGGATTCAGGTTTCAAAATAAGTGTGTGGAGGACGTGTACCTAATAATGACTTCCATTTGTTTAACAGATTTTGCTCTTGTATTGCCCAGCACCATTTCCCAAATTCACTCTCCATTCATATGGCAAACAGGCGTAACTCTCAAATCTCCATGGCCATCCAGAGCTTTGCGGCTGACAGGGGCTGTTTCCTTCTGCAGTATACAAGCACAGCTCTAAAAATCAAGAGTTCACTGAGCAACAGGGAAAGGATGCAAGACATATAGGTTGGATTAAACAGAGTCATTCTGCCTTGCCTGGGCCTAAGACACGATGACAAGGAAAATGGGGATGCTTTGGGAAAGTGAGATGTTTTAGGCTATACTTTCTTCCTTTCTCTCAGCTGAATTTGATCCTGTTCCTGCTTTCTCCAAGTGGATATGAATTATGACAGAGAAATTGAGAGAGCAACGAGCAGAAAGGGTCTGCATACAACTCGAAGAAAAACAAGGGCTGAGCTGACTGTATTCTCTGCCAGCCAGAAAGGACCATCTGCATTTCTTTGCTGCAGATCAGGCGCTCTCACTGCCAGTACAAGGATTATGAAACTGAAAAAAATCAGGTAAAATACGGAGCTGTGTTTCTCTGAAGGCCACACATGGATGCCTCGCTCCAGAGAGCAGCTGACACCTGAGAAAGGGAACAGGAGAGCTGTTTTGGAGACCATTAAGGAGTTAATAATTTGGAAAAAATACACGAGCTATGAACTTTAGGCCGTCATTTTGTTCAAAGAATAAAAAGCAGGAAGAAAGTGAGGGAAACTAAATATGTAAAATACATTCATTATTCTAAGACAGAGAAAAGGTGAATTTATCACCCAGGAGCCACTTGTTTAGACAATCAAATGTCATCAAGAATCAAGGTGGCAGGTGTGAGGCAAGAAACCAGGGCTTAATCTAAACTCAATGTTTCATTCTTCTTCCCCTCCTCTTGCAGACCTGCATGTTTACATTGTATAGCATTTGGTCCTACAGCAGCAAAGACAGACACGCTGTTAAAGGGCGTCATGAAAGTTGTACAATTGCACAGTTGTGTGTTTGGTAGGCTCTCAGGCGAGAGCAGCACGTGAGTCCAAAAAGACACTTCCCATATACAGAAACTAGAGCACAGGCACATCTAGCTTAGCTGTTGTGAGTGTCGCCTCTTCTTTCTAAAATAAGACTAGAACTAGCTCAGACTTACTCTTCTCCTAAAAGAAGGGGCAGTCTGCTTGTCTGGTTGCTTGGGAAAGCCCAACAGAGCAGCCCTTTTTGCAGCAGATGTACCAGCCCAGCTGTAAGCACTTGGAGATCCTTCTCTCAATCTTATTTTTACCAGACTTGCTTTTCACTTTTGTTATTCTCTAGAAAATCCAACAATGTTGAACACACCAGCATGTAAAACATGCACCAGAAAAGCCTGCCCTGTAAAAGGCACCTCTGCAGTTATCGGAGGTGTCCCTCGGCTCACAGGCTGGGTGAGGATTTCTGAATCACACCGGGAAATGGGAAGAAGTGTGCATATATAAAAACTACACTGTACTTTGGAAAAGAAAGCTTAGCAGCATTTCTGGGAATAGATATCCTATGGGCTGAAGATCAGACTAATTGAGGCTGTTCATATTGTACAAACATGATAATGTTCTCCCTCCCCCCTAGACAAGACAACCTAAAAGGGCTGTGAGGATGCTCAGAGACATTTTATACAATATTGGGTACCATCCACTTGAAATATCGAGGTAAGATTAATTATTTATTCTTATGAGGCTTGCTGGCTGATCACTGCTAGAGAAAAAGATTGCTTTGTGGTACAAGCTCTTGTTTAAAATCAAAGTTGACAAATGGGAAAATTACAAGATTGGAAACACCTTGTAATATAGAGGGATGTGATTTCTCAGTCAAATGTATTTGAAGTCTCTTCTGAAAACAAGAGCAGATTGAGTTTTAATTAGTTTTGCATACATAAAGTATATGCTGAACTTTCAAGTAGCAAAGCTTCAGTTCACTCACTGCAGCTGCAATTTGCGCTACTCCAGGTTAATCCAATGTCCTCTTTAAAAATCTGAAATGCACACTTTTATTAGATGCTACTTCATGTTTGCAAATCAGCATGTTGACTTGGCTTGGTCAAATGTGATTTATTAGTGTCTGTAGACATCAGAGAGAAGCAAGAATCAGCACACTGACATTAACTGATGGAGGTAATACAGACTGGCAAGTCCCATTTTGCTTCTGCGTTATGTCGCCAGTCTCTTGACTGTGGAAGAGGAAAAAAAAATCTGATATTGCTCTCTCTGGGCATGCAGTTTCAGAAAACAAAGCAGACAGATCTGATGATCTGCCTACAAACAATTTTTCAGCTCACAGTCAGCAGCTTTGTGCTATGTGGTGCAATGAAGCAAGTTTTCCTTAGCAAGCCAGAAGAAAGTTTTAGTATTCCTATTCAACTCAATAGTACAAGAAAAGCAAAAGGGTCAAACATTAAGTCCTAGCACGTGGGCCAACAAAATCAGACTAGGAGTTTTGATTTTGGATGGGAAACAGGCTTGGCATGTTTGAAATTATTTTCACATGGCAAACGCTTGCTTTCATGTCCATACCCCAGGGCAACAGCCTGCAGATGTTACAGGTATTTCAATATGCAGAAGCCCAAAGCATGAGCACCTGATGCTAAACACTGGCAATTCACTTCTCTTTCAGTACTGCCACAGGGATGGCAATTATAATCCTTTTTCTCTGCTTGGCCTCACACTTCTTCCTGGCTAGAAACTTCCCGACTCCTATATATCAATGCTCCCCCGCGTCACACCAAGGTGCTGTACGCTTGTTTGGAGTACTGTAGCATTTACTGTAAGAACACATGCCAAAGAGTCCTCCTGTATTTCACCAAAATGCAAAATGATGCACCACTTATTTCCCCATGAAGCCTTCTGCGTAGAAAAAAGCCCCTTCCCCTGGGGTCATTCCTGGAGCAAAATCCAGAAGCTCTGCTGGGTAATTGCAAGCATCAAACCTCTTTGTTCTCCTCTGTGCAGGCTAAAAGGCTGCAGGCTTTTCTCCCTGGTGTGGATGCAAACACTCACGCCCCAGCTTTTTTTCCCCCTTCCCCATTCAAAATCTCTTACAAATCTCAGCCAAGTCAGGCAATGCATTTGTTCGAATGCATTATGTAAAATGGAGGCATCTTCCCATGTAGCCACTTTTAGACGGCCTTTTAAAGCCGGAATATAGATTCCGACAGCAGTGCATGGGATGCCTTCTGCTGGCTTCCAAAACTGCTTCTTATCTGCTGCAAGCAAAGCAGCAGCTTTTATCAGGCCAGGTTTCACCACGAGGCAGCACATTTGCTTGTCTCCATCAGTTTGCCAAAGAGTTTAAGTGTCTCTCAGCCCTTCATGCTGCGAGGGCCAGTTGTTTCCCAGAGCTCTTCCTGGGGAAGAGGAAGGACGCGATGAGCAGAACTCAGAGAGTGCTTTGGGTGTGAAATTCAGAAGACTTGGAAGAACTGAGCCCTAATTAATATATAGCAGACACACCAGTGCCAAGAGCTCTGAGTGAATACACACAAATGTATAAATCAGAGAAAGTTCACACTAGACTGAAGTCTGCAGCTGAAGATTAAAATTGCAGAAGGGAGCATTAGTTAAGGAAGAACATACACAAAAGAGCTGGAAAGGTTATAGACAAGAGCTTCTGAAAAGAAGCAAAAGAAACACAGAACCACCCACAAATTTAATTTGCTTTGTTTTATTTCTCTGTGAGTGCAGAGGGAGGTGAGAGAAGGAGGAGAAGAAGTCAAAGAGGGTCCCAACACTGAACTTCTACATAGATTTTTCCTCTGAGGGAGGTTATTTACTCCTATTCATAGAAACGTCATTGTGTTTTCAAGAACTAACTCCCATCTATTTCCCAAGAGGATATATGAATTTCTCTTCCATTGAGCAGTTTGAATAAAGCTTTTTTTCTACTTCTCCGAGTGGCTGCCTTCCTCCTACAACCTATAATTGCCCTGACACTTCTCGAGGTTTTTAATAACAAGTATATAATGTTATATTGAACTCTAGTAGATAGAAAACTGTACCTTGCGCAACACTGCAAAGCCATAAATACAGATGATGATTATGGGTTTCTCTAGTGCATTGTATTTGTCATCAAAGTGGTGCAAACGATCTCATAGAGAAACACAGTGAGGATACTCCAAACTCACCCATGGGGGAAGCTATGCTCCCTAAAAATCAATTTATTAAGCTCTGCATGGGCAAGCTCTTTCTACCTGATCTCATGTTTGAACACGAGCTCCGCTAACATGATTTGCCCTTTGGAAATAGAAAATGAAACCATTGTTGATCCATCTTTGAGTTTCAGCCTTTGCAAATTTGATTGTATAAAATAAAGAATATATAAAACTGTCTCAAAGCAACTACAGTTGAGAACTTCTGCTGGATAAATCAGGTTACAATGAGTAGTAACTAGAAACCCCGCTTACCTTCTGCAATATGAATTAGCAAAGGATTCACCTCTAATGCAGGTGTCACTGCCTCCTAAACCCAAGTGAGCCCTCCCTGTTCTACATCCTATGAGAAGGGCTATCACTTGACACAGCAATATTCAGCACCCACACCACCGTACTGCTGGAGGCTACCAAAGTCTGAAAAGGACAGGCTAAAGGGAGGAGAGAAGATGATGCTGATGTAGGCAGTGCAGTACCAAAGCCATTTGCTGCAAACTCTGGATGACACCTGGCATCCAGAAGACCAAATCAAATCACACTGGTTTATACCCCACCTGGAATACTGTGTCCAGCTCTGGAGCCCCCAGCATAAGAAGGCCATAGGCCTGTTGGAGTGGGTCCAGAGGAGGCCATGAAGATGATCAGAGGGCTGGAGCACCTCTGCTATGAGGACAGGCTGAGAGAGCTGGGATTGTTCAGCCTGGAGAAGAGAAGGCACCGGGGAGACCTTAGAGCAACCTTCCAGTATCTGAAAGGGGCCTACAAGAAAGCTGGAGAGGGACTTTTTACAAGGGCATGTAGCGATAGGACAAGGGGTAATGGCTTCAAACTGGAAGAGGGGAGATTGAGATGAGATCTCAGGAAGAAATTTTTCACTGTGAGGGTGGTGAGACACTGGCCCAGGTTGCCCAGGGACGCTGTGGCTGCCCCATCCCTGGAGATGTTCAAGGCCAGGTTGGATGGGCCTTTGAGCAATCTGGTCTAGTAGCAGGTGTCCTTGCTCATGGCAGGGGGGTTGGAACTAGATGATCTTTAAGGTCCTTTCCAACCCAAATCATTCTATGATTCTATAAGTCTATACTTCAGACGACATGGCCACAGAAAATGGTACTCCAACCACAGGAGAAGCTCACTACATGGGCACTGAGATGGAGAAACAAGATGTAAACATCTTCAGCAAGCAGATGAAGTTACACGCAACTGATAAGGTAGTCTATTGCCAAAAATCTGCAAACAAGGACATACCTCAGAGTATGAAAAGCAGAGCAAAACAGCACCAAGCTGAAGAAGATGCTCACTGATGACCACAAGACTGTGCACCAGCACAGCATGTTGACATTTCTCTCCACTGCCAAACATCCTCAAAGTTTAGCATAGGACAGAAAAAAACCATGCATATCAAAAACCTGGGATGTTTTCAAGGCAGAGCACTGACCAGGAAAAGAGAAAGGCATCCAAATAAGATTTTCTTACACAAAGCCTCAAGCTTTGAGGACAGCAAATCCAAAATAAATGTACCTCTACCTAGACAACATCACACTTTAAATCAAATCACGGATCTGGAATCGCAGGCTGAGACTGCAGGTAGGACAAGCTGCGGCCATTTCCTGCTGCTACAGACATCGACTGGGACTGCAACCTGCTGCTGACTCTGTGCAGGAGAGGTGAAAGGGTGCATTAGATGTATTTTTGATGTTTTCCACAGGGAAACAACGACAATGACTCTGCACCCGGTGCAGGATACGAGCCTAAATGACTCCTCACACTTTCTGGCTGTCAATAAGGATGGGCTCTCTGCCAGCTGAATTGAAGGGAGGTAGTTCATTGTGCTGCCAGCTGAAACATGAGGTCTAAAACCGAGTAAGCGATGTCATGCTGAGCCATTAATAAGGAGAGAGAGCTGTCTGACAAAAGCAAAAACACATTTAGCTACTCTCAAAGACCCCCCTCTCTGTCCTCCCTCCTGCTTTCCCCATGGCCAACAGCAACACAGCCACAACCGGGAAATACGTGGCACAAGCAGTTCAGAGATTTAGGAGGGATTTACACCTTTTAAATAAACTGTTTAATCCCACCTGCAAGACTGCCACTTTTCAGGTGACCTAACTGTGCTGGGAACTACCTGAAGGTCCACCAGCTACCTGAGCCTAAAACACCTCTTTGAAGGATGCCGGCTGCCTACCTCCTGTTGAAGAAGCTGTAGTATCGCCTAGGCTGAAGGCTGGTTAATTATTCCTCGGCATGTAATCCATTTTAGTGATTAGGATTAATGAAAGAGTCACCTGGAGAATGCTCTCACAACAAGCAGATCCCACAGCCTGTTGATCTGAGTGCCCGTGGTGTACAGTGGGGAGACAGCATTAATTATGTTGCTCGTTGGCAACTTTCGGCAACGGTCCCTTACTGAAAGCTAAGAAAAGGGAACAGTTAATGAGGACTATGGCTACGGGTATATAATGCCCCATGAACGTACCAAAGGTCTAGGATTAAGCATCAAAGATTTAGGTCCAGAGCTTGGCCTATATAGAAGGCAAACCATTTTCTGCATTCCTGATCCCCTTCCCCCCTCTCTCCATACTCCTCAAGCCTTCCTCCTGGTGTTTTAAAAGCAGGAAATACCGAAGTACACTTAGTTTTTGCAACACTATTGTAGAACATGGATTTAGCAGATACAACCTTGAGATTTGCAAGCATTTATGCTGCTGGCCCTGATCCTGGCCTCCACAGAGCGCAGGTGGGACAGGGTGGGGGCACAAGGCTGTTCACTTGGTGCATGTCAGGAAAGCAAGGGCTGCAGTTATTTGCCTGGCTTTCATCAGGGCGGGGAGGGGGGGGTGGAAATCATCATCAGGATTATCCAGCTCAGGACCAGGTCTGGGACATGTTTCAAATAACACTGCGTGCAGTTTCAGGATTCTGCCTTGCGTGCCGGACCCCCTATTGGTGGGGGGAGAGCTGATGTTCTGGAGACAGCATTCATTCATCAGGCACTTTAAGGTGTCTTTGGGAATTCAAAAGTTAGGCAGAGCCTTGTATATTTGAGGGCTACACATTTGAGAAAGGGAGCACACCTTCTCCTTTCTGCCAGCACTCTGCTAGCCAGCTTGCCTTTTGGTTTTATATTTATCTCTCTGTTGTTCTTCATGTATTTTTTAATGAATCTCTGCAAACAGGAGGAAATAAGGATTTCCCAAACAGACCAGAAACAAAGAGTTACTAGAGTAGGATTCACCATTTCCAGCACACTTTAAATCCCAAATTAGCATTTTCAGAAGAACGCTCTTCCACTTTTGTCACTGGATGACACTGAAGCAGGCTAATATGACAGGAAACATAACTTTGGATACCTTGAGATGGCAGAATTCAGAAATGAAATAAAAACACCAGGAAAAGAATAAAATACAGAAACACATACGAATGGTCTACCTACCACATGTCTCAGGAGGAGGCATGCAAACCTCAAACATACCCACAGAAATGCCAGTCCAAGTATTCTGGCATGTTAAATGCCACCTAACAATTTACACAGACACAACTTTGAAAGCACTTTTTCAGTGCCTGCTGCCTTTTTCAGTGGCAGAGACATGTTTGCTGTGTTTTATGAACTGGCTTTGTGTGCCAGTTTAGGAGGAGAGGAAAAGCAGGGAGGAGGAGAAGGCACAGCCCGGCTTTGTCATCAGAGCAACTTCTGGAATAGGCTGGAGATAGAGAAGCGATGGTGGAAGAGATGTTCTTCCAGAATATTTCTGAAAACAGAGCAAACATTAATAGTCATAGTGACACTTCTGGATTTCACCACACAAGATCTAACCAGTGCAGTTATTAATTTTTAACACCAAACACAACAGAAGTGTTACAACTTCTGCTGTCTCCTCACCCAGCCTAGCTCCAGGACCACACATAGCACCCTTTGAAATGATGTGCATCAAATACGTGCGCTGAAAAGTCACACCTGGCAGTACCATTGCTTCCGCAAGTCACCCCTGCAGCCAGAGCCCTCAAACTAGTAAATATCCCCTTCCAAGAAGAACAGAAAGGAGCACGACTCCCAAAAGTGGCAGAAAGGCCTGGCCGCACACTTCCCATGGGAGGAAGGACCGGAGCACCCACATGGCTTCACACAGCTGCTCCTGCTGGCTGATTTTCAGGTGTTTGCAGAGGAGGGAAGCTCTTTGCAGACAAATATAGAGGATTTTGCTTCCCTGCAACCCTCTACTCAGAAATGGGGAGTGAGATGGGACCCTTCCATCTCTGCCTGTTCCCAAAAAGCGGTTTATTTTGGGAACTTTAAGATGGGAGAAAGGGATTCATTAAATCCCAAGGGGTCCAGAAGGCATTTCATAAGAGCTGTATATATGGAGAACACAGTAATTTATTCCTGTATGTACAGCCAGGCTAGCCAAGGCAGGATGCGTTTGGGTCTCTCGTCCACGCAACCCTGCAGCTGTAAAACCTTGGACCACAGACACGTAGTGAGTTCGCATTGCCATCAATTAATTCATTAACTCCTGGCTCCTTTTGTCAAGTCAAATGGCAGTATATACCAGTGCACTCATGCTCGGATCCCAAGTCCAGTGAATCCTAGCTCCTGGCAAACTGTGTGGGATATGCTGATGAACAGAAAGCAAGATGCAAACAACTGCTCAAATGTCCAATTAACACAAATAAGATGATAAATGGATCCCTGCAGTTCAGAGGGGGAAAAGAACTACAGGTATTCCTTTGTATCTTCCTCATTTGATTACCTTCAGGTCACAAAGGAATGCATCTTTCTGTCTTTATCCTCCTCTTCCCTCTCTCTAGAGGTACCATTTGGGAGGCAGAAGTGATGGAAGAAATTTCACTGCGAGCTGAAGGATCCTTCCCCCGCTTCCGGAGATCTGAGGCTCTGTATTTAATTCCCTCTGATCTCCGTTTTGCATTTTAAGTGTTTGATGTGCCTAAAGCACTGGACAGGTGAAACTGGAAAAAAGCAGGGATACACAGTGACGTACAGCAGCTCTCAGGAAATGTGGAAATTGAAATCTGACTCTCAGTCTTAGGCGTATTCTGATGATAAACCTCACTGGGTTGCAGATAAGTAACTTGGAACAACTACAGTTACTTCACACTAAAATCACCTCTTTTTACCTGAAAATCATTTCCTTATTCCACATACTAAATTCCAGGGTTTCCTTTATAGGTTTAAAGCATGATAATGAAAGGCAAAACTTTTAAGCATTCATTGGACGCTTACCTAAATTAAATTTTACTATTATTATTATTTACATTTTCTTTACTTGGATAATTGTGTTTATCAGCAATTTGGAAAATAGGAATATTATAAATAGGCATGTGGTACGTGCTTAATTTCAGGCATGTGTTTCATACCTATTTCTCACAGAGGGAAGAGGAGGAAGGGCTTCCACTTGCTGCACCACTGAAGGGATTTCAGCGGTACAGGCTCCATTGTTCTCACAAACAATTGCTATTTAGTCTGTGCAATTACATCCATTAATAGCCACACACGTTTATATCCAACTCCATTTAGGGGAAGAATAGCCAAAAGCTAAGAGAGCAAAAGGCAAAGCAAGAAGTTGTCCAAAAGGTTTAATAATAAAAGTAAGTTTTGCATTACATTTTTAAACCTGTTGTGTACCAAACACTGGAAGATTTTATTACCATTCCTCCCATTTGCTCTTTTTCAGAGCAATCTGGTAGTGAAAGGAAGTCATGGAAGATTTACTGCTCTTACTTCATCAACTCTTATCTTCCACACACACGCTTAAAGAAAAGTGCTGCGCTGCAATTTGAAAGATAATTAAAATTATATTACAAAACAAGAGCTACAAACTCATGATCAGCATCAAGAACATGTAGCTCATTGATGGCAAAAAATTGCAAATATTTTCAGACAAGTAGGCATGGTTTGCAGTACAGTTTGTTTTACTTCTCTTGAAAGCTTACCTCTTGATCATAGAACTGCTCAGCCAATATTTTTTAATATCAACGCATTTAAAGGAGCTCAATTTAATTACATACCAATCTAATTTTTCTACCTGTTACTGGTATTGAACGTGTAACTCCATGGACATGTACCGGTTACAGAATCAAGATCTGTATCACCACTGCACTCCTAATTTATGACTTAAAATATTCAGCAAGTGAGAGCTGATGATTTCCTTACATTTAGGAAGCAATTATGAGCAATTTATTAAGAATAATTTCTGAGGATTGCCACAAAGCTGCTGACAGGGTAGCAAAATGTCCTGGTTTGAGGTAAAACAGGACCAATTTTATTCAGTAACTTTTCTTTTTAGCTAGGCCTCTTCTAACTGCTGAAATTAACAGCATGTTGTGCAGAAAACTGTTCGCTGTCAGAGTGATAAGACCCATGTTTATAGCTGAGGCCAAGGAACGGTATGCAGAGAGGCTCTTGCTTATACTTATTGCTATAACAACCAAGGCCAGCCAAATTTGTTACTTGCCCCGTTGGAGGGTCGGAAGCGGAAAAGCGTAGAGGGGTCACACCTGCGGGGAGGAGTGGACAGGACAGGTGGTTTTCCCAGGGCTGACCCTTTGATCCCTCAGCTTTTATACTGAGCATGAGGCAGATGGGATGGAATACCCTTGTTGGTCAGTTTTGACACAAATTAACACAGGAGCCACATTTGCATACTATTTACAAACAGTTTGTCTCTGTATATCCTCTCTAAAAGCAGCTACTTACTGTACCTGAATTTGTTGAAATAACGTACTGAATGATTTTAACCTACAATTGATTCTTTTTACTTCACCCATTTCTTATTGGAATAGTTGTCTTGCAGGAAAACATAGCTGCTTTTTCTCTTGAGACTATGAATGGTTTTTTTTTGGTTCACTTCCCAGTAGCTAGCGGTTTCTACGGTTCATCTGAGAGCTATAACCCACAGGTTGTACATATAACCCATAAATACGTATATTATCTCAGTTTTGGGGACATCATAGCTTTTGGGCACAATTCTTAGACGAAAGGCCTAGGAAGGATGAGAAAAATTCAGTTCACAGAAGCTGGGGAAGTACCGGAAACAGAGTCCCGTGTTCAGGAGAGTCGGATCCACATGGAAAGGTGAGTGATGGATCTGCTCAGGGACAGGTAGGAGTTAAGCACTATTCAGCCTTGCTGAGGAGGCTTCTCCCTCCCGCCATGGGAAAGGGTGGAAAGCTGCAGGTACAGGCAACAAGCCCCAGTGGACTGGGTGGGCAGAGATCAGCAGGGAGATTTGGGAAGACGGGTTTGGGAGTTGGGTAGACTTGCCAGATCTATCTCGGCCCACATCTCTCCCACCCTGGTTGGTGTTGTGATGGGAAACTGTCCTGGCAGGAATCCATGAGACTTGCATCCTAACCCATAACCCAGCATGAAACCCAGACTTTTTGGGTCAAACTCAGACACAGAGATCCTGGAACTTGGCACTGGCCAGAGGCAGCAACAAGGTAGACGACAGTTGTACTGAAGGTGAGGATACCCAGAACTAAGAGCCACTAATATTTGTATGTTTGACTTCATGACCTTAAGAGTGCTCTTTTAACAGTTTGCTGTGCTAATTTAACTGAGCACAAGGACTTTATTTTTCACAGGCAATTGAGAAGGTAAAACTCAGTCCTATATTCACACAAACTCAGAAGATACAAGGACAACCAGCCAACCATGGTTTAATGGGAACAACTGCACATCAGACACTGCTATTCCACCCTCCAGAAAGTACAAGGAGTTTTGAAAGCAGACGAAAGAACACAGGACAGCCCCCTCGGCATGTTACACAGCTGTAATTTCTCATACAATGCAATACTGTGAGCAATCCCCTTAGCTCATCCCAAAGTAGCATTGTTTTTCAAGCCATCTCCATATGCACCGTCAGTAGCATGCCTAAAACATGCAACAGCGAAAACTGAGATCAGTTCCCCTCTCCCGGACCAACTCTGCTCAGTCACAAGGAGCAGCTACGCCAGCTATCTACTGAAGACAAAACCTAGGAGAAATACAGCCGGCAGCATGCATTTTGGAGCTCTAGAGCCCTTCAACAGCTTTGGGGGCAGAAGCGGTACTCTCTGTCCCAGGCTCAGGACAGAACCACTCAGGAGCATCAAGTCCACGCTCTGCTATAACATTGCATTTCATCCTTTCTATGCCCTGACCAAGTGCCATCCTGAGACTCATTTTTTTTCTTTTGTATCGTATTGGCGGCTCTTCCTGAACCACCATGCTCTGGTAACGAGACATCTGTTCGAGCATCCACTTCAGCCTGATGGTGATTCCTGAGCCAGTATCACTCTTTTGCTTATTTAGCTTTTATTGCACCTTACTCTTAACATGATGGGTCTAATCACACCAACTCTTATTTTTTAAGGTTAACTGTGCCAAACTCTTACACTCCCATCCAAAGCTCTCCATCTCCTTGGTTATCCTGAGATCCATTCCCAACTCCTAGAACCAATTTGAGGTACAGGAGAATTAAGGAAACCAGAAGAGAGCACGTGGCTACAATACGTACCTGCTTTCATGGACCACTACACATCACTTACAAGGCAGTAGGTTAATGCAGCACTTTATAAAACCCTGCTCTGAGGTAGCCCCTTATTAGCGTTGATATAATGTAGTCGTTAGGGCACATACTCTAATTTGACATGACTTAGCCAACACTTACACAGTAATTGATCCCCGATGCTAATGCTAGACCTACAGACCTGCAAGGTGACTGGAAGAATACACTGCTTTTAGCCAGTTGTTAGTGGTGGTGCGAAAACTGAAGTGTAATTGTTAGATTCATGCATAGTTTGGGGGTTTTCTAGTTAAAAGCTGTTCTTAAGAAAAGGATCCCTACAGGCTTTGCATTTCCTTATTCAGGGAATGCCAGAAAGATGAAGTTTAGCTTGCAGATTGGTCTCTTTGCAAACATTCTCCTGTCTGAAAGCATTTATAACAAACGGGCTGCTGAGACGCTGGCACTTGATGAAGCAGGAGAGGCAGGACGAGCTGAGTTGTCAGGAGAGCTAGGGGTGACGGCTCCGCAGCACAACCCATGACAGAGCACCAACTGCTGCACTGGGATCCAGAGGAGCCGCGATTCGGAGTCCAGGCAGCCCATAATCCCTCCAGATGACAGATGAGCGCTGTGAAACCTTTGTACCTTCATAGTTTACCACAGATTAGAGAATCACAGAATCACGGGGGTTGGAAGGGACCTCTGGAGATCATCTAGTCCAACCCCCCTGCCAGATCAGGGACACCTAGAGAAGGTTGCACAGGACGGCAGCCAGGCGGGTTTGGAACGTCTCCAGAGTCGGAGATTCCATCACTTCTCTGGGCAGCCTGTGTGAGTGCTCTGCCACCCGCAAAGGAAAGAAGCTCCTCCTCATGTTTAGGTGGAACTTCCTATGTTTAAGTTTAAGGGACCACTGAAAAAAGACTGGTCCCATCCTCCTGGCACCCTCCCTTTAAGTATTTATAAGCATTGATGAGATCCCCCCTCAGCCTTCTCTTCTCCAGACTAAAAAGACCCAAGTCCCTCAGCCTTTCCTCATAAGAAAGATGTTCCAGCCCCCCCAGTCACCTTTGTAGCCCTCTGCTGTACCCTCTCCAGCAGTTCCCTGTCCTTCTTGAACTGAGGAGCCCAGAACTGGACACAGTACTCCAGATGCAGCCTCACCAGGGCAGAGTAGAGGGGGAGGATGACCTCCCTCGACCTGCTGGCCACAGTCTTCTTGATGCACCCCAGGATGCCATTGGCCTTCTTGGCCACAAGGGCACATTGCTGGTTCATGGTCATCCTGTTGTCCACCAGCACTCCCAGGTCCCTTTCCACTGAGCTGCTTTCCAGCAGGTCAGTTCCTAACCTGTAGACATTGAAGGAGACTGTGTCACCACTGTGGCTGACACTGGCAGAATTGGGAACCACAATTCATGGATACGGCAGCGATGTTCTCGGTAGCACTAAGGTATTAGAAAGATTCAGACATGCCCTTCTCCCATGTCTGAACCCTGCCCAGGGACGGTGCGTAACCGCTGACACGGTGCTACGACTGCATTTGCACTGTTTTTTCCCCTTTACCGCCCACCACTGCTCATACCTAGCTGCCAGTGGCAAATGTCAGGTCTTCATTTTCCAAGAGCAATAGGCATGGACAGCTGCTGGCCTATAGAGTGTTACAGCTGTACAGCTTTTCCTCTGCTTTAGAGAGAAAGAACCAAGTTTTTTGGATATGTAACTCCTGCTACTGAAATGAACAGATGGGAATTGTGTGTCCATAACAGACTTGAAACCTCCATGACTGTACGAAAGAGAAATAGGAGATGATGCATCAGGATGAGAATGGGATTTTCTGAAGTACTTGTTACAGATTTCAGCTCTGCCAAATTCAGACCACAGAGAGAAAAATCAGCCACAATGAACATTTTATAAGATTGTTTTCTTTACATGAATCTGAAAGGCAGAAGTTATGCCGAGAGAGAAAGCCTGTGGAAATACGAGGAGCAATACGAGACAGAAGCAGTTGCTTCACACAGAACGATTTCCAAATACCGTGAGAGCTCTGCCCATTTCCATCTGATGATAATTCATGTTAATGTTTTGCAGCCCCGATTTACAGTTACATTTTGACCAATCACTAATTCTGTGTGATTGCTCTTGCTGACAGGAAAAAAAAAAAAAAGGCAAATTGTGTGATCACTCAATATCTAAATGCCATATTAAGCAACCACAATTAATAGTTCATCTTCTTCCAGTTTACTAGTACAGACTCTTAAAAATCAAGCTGCATGGCAACATCCTTCACAGAAGCAAAATGAAGAAGTACTGTTCATGCAGCCCTTAACTAAGGGGGTTTGGTTTTGCACCATTATATATGAAACAAGAATTCTAAGACCTCATATTTTAGTTATTTTACCATATTTTTCCATTGCCAAAATTCCCGTTGGGTATGTCAGTGTGAAGCAGAGTAATTACCGAACCGAGCAAGCTACCACTTTGCAATGAGCCTGTATGGATGAGGACCCAGGGTTAGCCTGATTTACCTTTCCAATTTGCAGCCTACTCCAACTAGAGGTTTCACCAACACTGTAATACTCCACATACATTACTAGATCTTCCGGGTGCAAGACTCACCATGCTTGTCAGTACTGTAAACCAAGTCACAGAGAGGAATGAGAATTAAGAGGAGGAGTTGGTTAAGAGCCCAAGCTAGTGCTGCAATGGGTACATACACATTTAACTACTCTGGGTACACACCAGCATGAGACGTGACAAGGCAACAGGTCTCCCAGCACTTGCTGAGATTAATTAAAAGTATTTCCAGAAGTTGAGAAAGATTTTCCTCCCGAGAAGTTTGTGTTGTTACTAAAATAAAATTGCATGCTTTACAAAACAAGCACTTACGCTGGCAGAAAGCAATAAACTTTACAGATTGGGATGTTTTTCCCTGGCAAATACTACTTCTACTTGTCAATCAAGTGTATTTTAGTCAACACGAAAGCTAAAAGATATTTTGTTATTTTTGTTGTCTTCTCATTTGGAGAATTTTCCAAAGATCAATTTGGAGAAACTGCCAGTTAGGTAAATATTTTGTGTTCAGAGCATATGTTAAAATAGATACAAGCGAAAATATACGTTAAAGAAGAACTGACATCAATAGCTGGTTACTTATTTTGCTGCCTGAAGTGGTATTTCATCTACTGTAATGTCAAAATTTCTGCATGCATCTCCAGTGGTGAAAGGTTTTGTGTGCCATCTTAGAGCGCAGAAGGGTACAACAGATATTGATGCAGAGCACCACAGCCGGTTTCCTAACTAAGCATGGCTATTTTGCATAAGTTTCTTATATATATTACAAGAAAGAAGTTTTGATAAACAAACCTTAGTACTCACATTTGTGCTTAATTTTGTCAAGTAGATTAATAATATTTTACACATGCCAACTCCCCAATTAATTCACCTACATGACAAGAGTGACTGTCCTTTGCAATTCACAGATATAACTGCAGTTTTAAAAATTGTGTATTAAATACGCTAAAAATCCTCACACAGCTCTCCTACCAAAAGCAGAAAGGAATTAAACACAACAGCAGACCTAAACCTTGGCCAAACCTCCTGAAGTGGCTCAGATGGAGGAACCTGTGATGTTTAAAAAGCTCCCATAAAAAAATGCACACTTGTAAAGTGGAAATGTCATATATATGCTCTCGCACTGACTTGTTTAACAATACTCCGTGCCTAGGCAAATTGTCCCTAGTTTTCTCCTAAAGTTTTATTTAGGTTTCTTCTAAATAAAATCATGGATGAGGACCCAGGGTTAGCCCTGGTTAGCCCTGGGTTAGCCTAGTCTCTCTCATTTGTGAGAGACAGAACAGAATGGTATCTGCTTTGAGCCTGCTTTGAATTTGAGTCTTATTTCTTTCTCTCTCTCTTTTCATTGAGTCCTCATATTTAATTTCTATATGAACACCAATGGCTCCCATTGCAGCAGCAACTGGAGCCCCCCTTCTAAGGTGTTTCAAAAGCCAACTCCTCTGCCAACACAACAAGGAAAAAGAATAGATATGAACAAAATTCTGGCATCCTGTCTGGCATACTACTGACAGGCATGTTCCCAAGGAAAGAAAAAAAAATAAAGAAATCAAGATATTGGAACAACGTGGCCCGTATTTTGTTATCTGTGCTAGTAGAGAACACCTCCATTTAACCGCTCTCCATTGCTTCTAATCCCATTAGAAAAAGAGAGCCCAAAAATCCTCCCAAGCACCTTGCTGTCTGCAACTGACAGCTATGATTAGCAAAGACCATCCAGTCTTCTTGAGAAGCCACAGTGACTGTGAGCAAAATAAATCTTGTTCATGATGAAACACAGTGCAAGGGAGAACTGATCTGAGGTCTCGAAATTATTCTGCTCTCTCAGTCGCACCATCAGGATCAGTTTCGTGACTGCTTTGGTTTCACGGGGAAGTTCTTACTAAGCCTTTTAAAAAATGCCATGACAAAAAAAAGCAAGGTTACCTACTAAAGGGCAGATGGTCCTGGCATGGCAGCGACATGCTAAAGGAAAAGCCCAGATTTCAGTAACACCAGGAACCAGAATTTCAGAGGATACACAGGATCCCAGCAAAGCCACACTTACAGTTTCCTCCAGCTGAACCTATTCAGTTTATCATTTGGTTTTTGTCTTCAAATGACTAAATCGGATTGGGCATGGATTGTGTTTGCTGGATTTTAACGTCGATCCGTGCAGCACATGGCTAAAAGAGTAGCAGAAAATTTCCATGTTGCTGTTTCTCAGACCCAAAACCAGGACTCTGGGCATGAGCACTAATTAAAAAAAAACATCTTTCATCTTTCTGAAGAAATTCATGAGCACTGTAACTGCCACAGGCTTGCTAAGTTAGATGATCACTGCACCATACAACAGTATTTTCACATGCTTCCCCATTCTCTTCTGCGGTAATGAAACCAGTGGGAATTCAGGTAGGGATGCACCCACAAATCAAGTCCTGACTTTTCGTCTTCTGGCTGGTGACAAACAGCCCCACAAAAAGAAGAGGCAGTATCTGTCAAGAAAATCTAGCCAGCTTTTCTTTTTATAAGGTTATTTGTCACTCTTCAGTGCATTCAAGAAATTAGTAAGCTCAAGTTATTTGATAAAAATTGCTAATTCACTTGATCCAAGCATATTCCTCTACCAGCATACAGCACATGAAGACGCAAACCTGAAAACCTGAGAAGTCTTTTTATTCCCCACTTCTTAAACAGACCCAATAGTTTCCCTTTTAAGAGGAAGTATTTTAAACTGCAGCTCCTTATTCTTTTGATGGTTTCAGCAGATAGGAGCCAGTGGAGCACAGCCACTTTTGCTAAAGACCAGTGCTCCCACGAGTCTGCCATGCGCTGCCCTGCCGGGCACTAAAAGCACAATATGAGAAAGGGCAAATTTACCCAGTAAGAAGTCTGGGAAACTTGTCCGAGGTTGGCATTTCCCGCTATTCATTTGAGGTTTTGCAGGGCTGGGAAGTCGGTGGGATAAAGCCTCTGCTCCAGCCAGCAAGGAACTTGATGGATCACAAGAGGTAAAAGCTTTTTGTGTTGAAACAGGTTTTTCTACTAACCACCGCTGCTTTTGCTGCTCCAGGCTCTCTCTACGGTGGGCTGTTTCTGTACTGTCTCATACACAGTTTTTCAATGGTCTCAATACGACCACCCAGATTTAACGGCTATAATGAAGGGCCTTGTGGAAGCAGGTGGGAAACGAAGGTGGTCGACTGTGTCGAAAATGTACTGATGTCCCGTATCTCTTGCAGGGGAAAAAAAATAAAATAAATAGATTTTTAAAGAGAGGGAGAATATGTCCTCTGAGATAAAATGGATGATTGTACTTCCAGAGATTGATGAGACTTGTAAAGAGAGAAAGCCCAGCGTATGAGGCAGGTGCCATAAATAAAGGGACAGATAAAAGTTACTCTGACGGTAGAACAGTATAGAAGTGAATATAATTTTGTAGCTCCACAGTCCACGGCTCCTCGGGGAATCACTCAACGGAAGGTGCCCAAGAAAAGCAAGCCTGCTGTCGGCAGGCTAAGGTCAGAATAAAAGGTCTGCACCTCTAATAGAAAACGCTTAGGTGTCTGCAAATCAAAAAAAGTTGAAAGCCGCAAGTGTAGATAGCCTAGCTCCAGGTCTGCTGTGCGTGGGCCTGCCAAAACCAGTGAGATTTACTGTCAAGAAACTCCTATTTGCTGGTATCTTGCAAGGCATTCATGCAAAGGGAGGGGCAGCCAGAGCCTGGAGGGAGTCTGGAAAATCACAGCTCTGTCCAGGGAATGGAGGAGGTGTCAGTCAAATTCAATAGCTCGGTCTCAACTTCAGCCACAGTAACTTTCTTGATATTTGGACAAAACTCAACAAATAAGACTGGTTATGAATGTAGCAGGAGGGAGCCCATAGAATACTTCTCCTGATGAGATGCACCAGGTCCTAGCAAGGCACTTTTAGAGCACTACAAGGGAGATGCACAGGTTGAAGCCAAGACCATGCATACAAAAGTACGGAATAAAATGCAATGCACCTTAAAAAAGAGAGGTGAAGAGGGGAAAAAATGTGGGCACTCCTGCCTTGCCTGCACTTGCTGTCAGAAAAACCAGTCACACAAGACAAGGTCTTTTATCACGGAGTAAGGAAGAGCAGGTGACTGCAGACTGGAGGAACCCAGAATAGGAAGGATTCATTTTTGGTCAATGCCACTCTCCTCCTCTAGACTAAAGGACATAAAAGAGGGAGAGCCAAGCTTAAATTAAGAAGCAGAAGCTAACTCAGATGCTGAAAAGAGTAACAAAGGGGTTTTTTCTAAAGCTTTTTTCACAAGCTTATCTTTTTGCACTGTGGATGCATTGTTACAATTCTATTTTTTAAGCAACTATATTCATTTTTTATAAAAATGAGCAATAAAGCCAACTTGGAGCAACCTGGTATACAGCAAGGGCTTTGTTCAGAGCAACCCTACCTCCTCTCCTTTGAAGAGAAGCGGAAAATAAAAATGCCAAACTTCCAAATGGATTTCACTTGGTGGATATATTGATGTGTTGATCAAACAGGGTATGGTTTTTTGTAATAAAAGCTGCTTTAACTCAGCACATCATTAGCAATTCCTTGATTTATTTTCTTCATCTTCAACAAACATTCTTACTGCTGGTAGTGGTGATGACTGATACCTTTCCAAAACACTCAAGCAGAAGACATGAGGAAATAATTTTCAAAGTAAAATCGGAACAGATGAATAAATGTATCTGGCAATAATGCCCCCAACAAAGACATCTGAAATGCGGTATGCACACTGCAGTGGCTCCCTGCTAGAGATGGCGTGAACTTCTCAGCACTGAGAAGTTACATGCACCACATACACAGAAGCTCGTTGGGTTTTCGCAGACACATCCTCTGATCTCACACTGCTCTGTCTTTCTTTATACAATCTTTCACTTGTGCATTTCTGCAGACCATCAAGGCTATGAAGACACTGCTGCTGCAACACACTTCAGACAAGGCTAAAAGGGAATTCCACAATAACGAGCTCATACAACCACTTTGTGCTTTACAATACCATAACATACTGTTCCAGCAACAAGATGATACTTTGATGGGTCTTTAGATTTAAAATATTCATCTTCAAAGACTTTTAAGTACCAATGTGCTACGTTATGCTTAAAATTAGTGCTAACAATGCAGTGCCCATGGAGATGCGTGCCTTAGAAAGCAACAGGTAGACACAGTAAGCCCAAAGCAAAAGCTCACCACCACGTCACTGCTGTGTTTTAGAGGGGAGAGCGGCAGCCTGACGCTTCAAGATAAAAGCTGCGCAGTGGTGCCTAGTGCTCTAAATGGGAATGGATAATCCAACCTCAAAACACGTAATGAAGTAAAGGGAAAAGAAAATTAAAGAAGCCTTCAAGTTACCTGAAAATTACTCATTCTCTGGAGTAATTCCTCACCCAGCTTCTTGTGTTACTGTAGAGCAAACAGTGGCTTCTTCAGATGTTCCCATTACACAGTAATACTTATGACCCAGATGTCCTTATAATGACAAGTCTTAAAACCAAGAGATTCATACAAAGCTGAGAGGAGCACCATCTTTCAGCTTTTTTTTCCCTATACCACTAAAGCTGGTGATATATCAAGCATTTTAACCTGACTACATCAAACAAAATGTTTCAAGTGATGTTCAGTATGTCTTAACGACCTTTTGATTTCAAGCAGGCCACATTAGAAAGACTAGCCTTACTCAAAATACAGATGGGCTTCACACAGAGAACAAGGTCGTGGACTAAAGAGAGACTACAAATTCAGAAGAAAAAAATCAAATCATGTTTTCTGTACTGCAGCCTGGCAAAATGGAGTCAGAAAATAAACTCTTCACTTCAAAACCGAATTTTACTGTCACTGGTACAGTAAAAATAGCTATTACATCACTGCCACGTGACTCTGCAAATAAAGACAACAGAATACATCCTCTTTCCAGCAGTCATGCCAAGCAGTTTACAAAAAGCTGATCCTAGCTCCCTTCCTGAAATATGTTCCTTGGGTCAGTGTTTTGAAAATGCAGAACACCATAAAAAATTAGCCACTGATTTATGACTCAGGCTGCTAGTTAGTGTTGCTGTCTGTTCAACTGAGAGTTCTACTTCTGCTCTGAAAGTCCTCTTCCAGTAAGCAATACCTCTACCGGTCGTTGTTAGCCTGTATTTAGGAACCACTGTGTTTCTGTATATCATTCAAATATTTATAAAAAAAAAATCAAGTCTTCTTTTGATTACTCTATTTGTTCACAGAAAATAAACCACTGTTTCCAGGGATACAGGCAGAATGGCACAGGAGCGAGGCCTGTTCCCTTGCACTATGAGGTTACTTCGCTCACAGTTCTACGAGCCCCTTTCCACCACAATTTTAACTAAAAGCTCTCACTGCATTTGCCTTGGGCAGGCTCAGTGTTTCTCCATTTTTATCTTTGGGTCATCCTGTTTCTTTCATGCCCTTCACAGTTCCTAGCTCTAATTTAATGTGGAACCAGTGTCCAGCAAAACCCCTCAACCATCACTCCCAACAAACCTTTTTTTGGACTCTGTTGTTCCAGGTATCTTGCTGTAGATGACCCCCAGCTCATCCCAATGCCATTTGGTGCTATCACCTCCAACTTCTGCAAAGTCTCATCCAAACTTAAGTCTAGCACTAGATACACAGCTTCGCATGTGTCTTGGGCTTTATCATTTCACTGATTTGGTGCCAACCGCTTTTGAACCTCCAAGGTAGCTGGGGAAAACCCTTTCATTTCCGTGCACAGTTCTTCCACTGTTGCTGTCATGACTTACCCATCATCTGTTTAATACCTCTTTGGGAAAATATGACATTTAGATCAACAAGAACTGAAGACTGAAACTCTGTTCTGCAGGGACCCCTAATGAAAGCAAACCCACAGCACTCCAGCATGACTCATGTACTCTGCAGCTCGCCCTAACGCCAGCTTTTAATGGACACAGAGAGTGCCCAGAGTTACACAGGGCCATGGGCCAGCTGTGGCAGGCAGGTTAAACTAGAGAAAAAGCAGCAAGAGGAATGGAAACAAAACTTACTGACCATCTTCTCCATAACCCAAGTTTCACCCAAGGCCATGGTAGAAAGTTTCTCATCATTTTGACAAGGGCTGTGAAGTCACCACATCAATAAGCCATTTGTATCTTTAATATCTATCTAAGTGTCTAATTTGGTATTACAATATTTTAATTTAGTGTCATATATATTACAGGTGTTGCATTCAATAGATTTACAACCTAGGTAAAAAAAGGTTACCAATAAATAAGTGAATTTCCTTTAGGACATATGGAATAAGTTGTCAAAGCACTCCTCATTAAATGTATTTAATATATATTCACAGGATTTTATAGTATATTTTATAGTATGCACAACTCCCACTCATTGCTTTGAACTTGAATTGGGCTTGAACCAGACTCTCATCTAAAACCTTTGATTTTTGCAAGGCTCAGAAAGAGAACATTTAGATTTAAACCCAAATCCCTAAGGTTAAGTTGCCCTCCAATTTTTGACTGGATGCAAGAACAAGATTAGAGGTTTACTGGTCCCAGATCTGCCTACCTTGTCAGCTTCTCAATACCAACAAAATAAAGTAACACAACACCCCATCACAATATATAATCAAGGCAGCATCAACTGAGGATGCTACAGGCATGTGGTGTGCACACATCCCCGTCTCCTAATCCCACCCCTTCACAAGGATGCTATAGAGCAAAGAGAAAACTCAAAACTTGGAATGATTGGACAAAAATGAAGAGATGACATCTAGACAGTACTACCCAACTCCTGTCCTGTGATCCCTGGTACAGCAACAAACACCACATGCTCCAGCATATAAAGGCCATGCTCTTTCCTAGTAGTATTTTACATGAATGACTCATCTCTACAAATGATAAAGGAGCTAATTGCTCCAAAAGTATTCTGCAGCATGTACTAACAGTAGGTAAGTACGTGAAAAATTACCCACTGTTTCAAACCAACCATTTCACACTCTTAAATTGGAATAAATCCAAAATCTCCAGTGCTGCTTGCAGCAGAAGGGTCTCTTCAGCCCAGCCGTGACAGCTGGCACATTACAGGCTTTGATACGGTGCAGGATCCTCTTCACCTGAATGTGCGGGACTTAAAAGGAGGAGATGCGCACCTCAAAGTCTTTCTGAGGGATAGGGGGGGTGTCAAGCACCCCCTTTACAGGCCGCTGTATGACAACAGCTGAGGAGTCACTGCAGAACAGGGCAACAGGGAAAGTGCAGACAATGTTGATTTGAAAAGCAATTTAAAAATCTTTACAATTTTCAATTCTCACCCACTATGCCACTTATCTTGCATTTTCTATTGTAAGGTTAATTGCCTGCCAAATGGCCACTGTGAAGACTTAGGGAGCAGAAATAATTTACCTAGAAGCTGATGTCCGTGTTCTTCAGCTGGCACCAGGGTCCTTTGCATTTATGAAAAGCATTCTTAACACAAAATAGCTACCCTTCAGCTTCAAGAAAATAAACACACCAATCCTTGCCATTAAGCCAAGCCAAGTTTTTCAAGGATATAAGCAAGTCAAGACATCATGCTCCAAGGCAGGCACAGGGTTTGGCGGGACACTGACTTCAGCTTTCCAAAGGAAAGCCCGTCCCACCGCCTGCCAGATACTGCAGGGAAGGATGGCAAGAGCCAGCCAGAGATTCGTGCAACTGAATCCAAAGGCCAGTGAAGCCTCAGGAAAACACCAACAAATGCTTAAAGTGAAATTGGAAATGAAAGTTACACTAAGCAAGCAAATAGGCCAGTGTTTGCATTCCCCTCCTTGCTTCACTGTGAGACTGCTTTGATTTTGGTTCTTAGAATCGTTTAGGTTGGCGAAGACCTTTAAGATCATCTAGTCCAACCATTGACCCTACTCTACCAGGTCTGCCACTAAACCATGTCTCTAAGCACCACATCTACATGACTTTTAAACACATCTAGGCATGGTGGCTCAACCACCTCCCTGGGCAACCTGGTCCAATGTTTGATAACTCTTTCTGTGAAAATTTTTTTCCTAATGTCCAGCCTAAACCTCCCCTGGCGCAACATGAACCAGTTTCCTCTTGTCCTATCGCTAGTTACTTGGGAGAAGAGATCAGCGCCCATCTCACTACAACCTCCTTTCAGGTAGTTGTAGAGAGCAATAAGGTCTCCCCTCAGCCTTCTCTTCTCCAGACTAAACAATCCTAATTCCCTCAGCCCCTCCTCATAACACATGTTCTCCAGACCCCTCACCAGCTTTGTTGCCCTTCTCTGGACATGCTCCAGCACCTCAATGTCCCTCCTGTACTGTGGCGCACAAAACTGAACACAGTACTCAAGCTGCGGCCTCATCAGCGCTGAGTACAGGGGCACCATCGCTTCCCTACTCCTGCTGGCCACACTGTTCTTGATACAGGCCAAGATGCCATTGGCCTTCTTGGCTACCTGGGCACACTGCTGGATCATGTTCAGCCGGCTGTCCACCAGGACCCCCAGATCCTTTTCTGCCAGGCAGCTTTCCAGCCACTCCTCCCCAAGCCTGTAGTGTTGCCTGGGGTTGTTGTGACCCAAGTCCAGGACCCAGCACTTGGCATTGTTAAACCTCATGCAGTTGGCTTCAGCCCATTAATCCAGTCTGTCCAGATCTCTCTGCAGAGCCTTCCTACCCTCAAGCAGATCAATGCTCCCGCTTAATTTAGTGTCATCTGCAAACTTACTGAGGGGGCACTCAATCCCCTCGTCCAGATCATCAATAAAGATATTAAACAAAGCTGGCCCCAAAACTGAGCCCTGAGGAAAACTGCTTGAGACCTGCTGCCGACTGGATTTAATGCCATTCAGCACAACTCTCTGGGCTCGGCCATCCAGCCAGTTTTTAACCCAGCAAAGAGTACACCTGTCTAAGCCACGGGCTGCCAGCTTCTCTAGCAGAATGCTGTGGGAGACTGTGTCAAAGGCCTTACTAAAGTCCAAGAAGACAACACCCACAGCCTTTCCTTCATCCACCAGGCAGGTCACCTGGTCGTAAAAGGAGATCAGGTTGGTCAAACAGGGCCTGCCTTTCATGAACCCATGCTGGCTGGGCCTGATCCCCTGGCTGTCCCTCACATGCCGTGTGAGTGCACTCAGGATGATCCGTTCCATGATCTTTCCTGGCACTGAGGTCAGGCTGACAGGCCTGTAATTGCTTGGATCCTCCTTCCGGCCCTTCTTGTAGATGGGTGTCACATTGACAAGCCATCATCTGGGACCTCCCCTGTTGACCAAGACCGCTGATAAATGATGGAGAGTGGCTTGGCAAGCTCCTCCGCCAGCTCCCTCAGCACTCTCGGGTGGATCCCATCTGGCTCCACAGAGTTGTGGCTGTCCAGTTGGTGTAGCAGGTCACTAACTGCTTCCTCCTGGATTATGGGGGGTTTATTCTGTTCTTCATCCCTGTCTTCCAGCTCAGGGGGGAATACCCTGAGGATTCTTGAATTCCTTCAGTCATTTTTCCTCCTGAAAGTGTCCCCCAACTCAGATACCTGCTACTTAAACTTGTACTAAGGCTAATTTACCAATGGGTGAGGCTGAATGAAATGGCAAATCTCTATATGAGAGTCCCTGCGTGACTAATCCTCGCCCATGTCCTCAGCTTCTGGTTTGCCAGGGAGGATGCAAACACAGCCCTCCCACTGCCAAAAGGCTGCAGGGTTCTCCTGTGTTTGGGGAAACCACAGGGATGGGCACATCTGAAAAGCAAGGGGCTCAACCTGAGAACATCATCACTCTGAGATGGTATCTTCCCTGCTGGGGACAAGAAACATGAGACTTATCAATCTGACCTAATGCAGACACTCACACATGGGGAGAACAACCTCAGAAATTTTATATGAATATCTACCACAAATAGGTACACATTACTCCATATTCTTACCTGGAAAGAGAAAAAAAAAAGTCAAAATTGAGTCTTGCCCTCCAATCTGCATCCGCCTCTGAAAATAAAACAAATTCCCCTGCTCCCGACAGGATGTGGTTCGAAGGAAGCCAGCCCTGACATCCATAGCCCCTCCACTGCATTCATCCATGCCCTCTTCACAGCCGCACAGCATCTTGTAGGCATAGTCTCCACCCTCCACCTTCCCACCCACTTTGACAAACTCATGAGCCCACAGCCATAGCCAAGAACTTTATGCCTCTCTTAAGTGGGCTAACAGGAAATTTGGGGAAGACTAATGGAAAGAGAATACATATTCATTAATGCAGGAGAGCAGGCTAATAAATATCAGAGATGCTAATACAGGTTTTAGACTACCATCAACCAACAAACCATAGAAAGCATTATTATTTGCTGTTTAAAGCAGAAAACGTACAAGAAATTCTCGAAAAGAGGAGATATGAGTAAAAGTTTTCCAAAACCACTTGCTACTCTTCGTTTTAACAACAGAATATGATTTGACTGACAAGAAATAATGAAGGTGCTGTCAAGGAGGCTACTTAAGTTGATTGATCATCTGTTTAAAGGCAATCCACCCCCTGCTGCCGAGCAGAAAGCTCAGACACACAAAAAGTAGCAGTTACAAAGCCCAAAGCCTCACTGATTGCCTTCATTAATGCTTTGGCTAAGCATTATCCTCAGCAGATTTTGTTGGATCTCTCAATGAGAAAATCCAGATAATAACCTTACTTGGTAAAAGCCCTCACACGATCCACCTCCTCTGGGATGTCTTCTAGAGTATTTCTCCTCCCAGGTGGATCTGAGCAAGCCTTTTCTCCAGGGAAACAGAAAAGCTGGCAATGAGAAAAGCCAATGGTGCTGAGACAAGCTGGAGATCACCAGCTGTCCATCACCCCAAACTCTTCTGCTGGCAGTGTCTTCTCCCGAGTCGCAGCCTGAGGAGAAACACTGTTTTTCACCTCTGTTGCAATCGCAGGTCTGGTACATACAAATTCCCCGTGCTGTAATCAATCTGACCTGCAGTACATTTTCTGATACTGCCACGCCGTCCTCCTTCTTTGTCACTTCATTAGCTGCACGGTGGCCTGCGAAAACCACGCAGGAGTAGGGGGCACACAGGTTTCCGGCTGTCAGTGGCCGCAGATAAGTGACTGTTATATTCACTACGGCAGAAGCGGAGGGTTTCAGCAGATAGGCACTAACATCCCTTAGATGCTGCTCGAACTGAAATGATTCATCAGCATTGCTGGGCAGGTCGTCAAGACAGGACCTTGCCCTGTGACAAAGATAAAGAGCCCGTGAGATGAGGCTTAATTTGCTCATGGAAGAAATGTTACCTTCAAAACAAGGGAGTTATTTCTGAGATTCACTGCTACCGCCGAAATAAAATCCAAAAGCAACCTTGAAAACAAGAGCTGGCTCTTTCTTACCCATAAGGGTAAGGTAGAAAGATCCTGATGGACCAAACTAGAGATGCCACTGTTGGGCCCACACTTGACATTGCAAACTCATGCAGCCAGCTTGGTGATGAGTGCCGGAGGAAGGAGTTTAAGGAGAAATGTCCCCTTCCAAGTTGTGGGCATGGCAACAACACTCCTACATGAAAATGCCCTCACCATAAGCTGCTAACAAAGGTTTGTATTAGCCATTTTGCAAGAGGCATGAAATAAGACCCAAAAAAGCGACTGCCATCTGTTGTACCTCCAACTTCTACACTGTTTAAGACTATTTTTTCTTTACCTTAAACATATATACATATACACACACAAACACTCTCTCCTTATGTAGTGAAAACAACTCAGCGATACACAAACATGCCCATGACAAGAGAGATCAGTGCACTCTCGCTCACACGGCTGACATACTGCCCCTTGAACAAACGGCAAAGGGACAGCAGCTGCACAAGCGTTGCAACTCCTTCCCGCCGGATGAGTCAGAGGAGCCCATCTGCTTAATAAACTATTTATGCTATATTATTTCTCACATATGTTCGTGTCTTACTCTGTAATATTTTTAGCATTTCAAGGAGGGACAGGGTGCAGGTATTTTGCCATTTATTGCTGTAGCTGTGTGCCGGTTGCCTGGGAAACGGCCAGAGGGGGGAATTACATTGGCTACGTGTGCCAGAGTTTGCAAAGGAGAAAAAAATCCTCTCCTCACTCTATTTAATATGCCAAAATATTAAAAGACCATTGTATGCATGAAGACAGAGCGAGATTATACAGGCCACGTTGCCCGTTGCTGTTAAGAGTTGGGTTGACTCCATACGTTGCCCCTGTTGGCACTATTCTCCCCCCGACAGATTAGGTCTGGCCAACAATAATAAAATTTGTAGCCTTTACATAGAATTTTATAGCAAAACTTACAGAGCAAACAAGTCCTATATTTGCTCTCTCACCTGACTACTGTCTTGCTGCAAGACACGTGGTGTCGAGCTGCCTGCAGGTAAACAATAGGGCATCTTCTCTACTGTTTTTGACTTAATATATGTGATTAATAACAATAAAAGCCACTGATCTTTTTGGTTATTGCATTTTTCTTTTTTAAGAGAAATCAGAGCAAAACATAGTGACAGATGGCAGATAATAAAACCCAGAGGTGAAGAACACTGCATTAGGAATGAAATTCATGAGATTCATTTGTTAGAGCTGTTATACTCTGGAGAGTAGACAAGTTTGAGATGTTTCATGAGGACTGAAGAATCCTGTTTTATACTCAAATCAAAACAGGTGAGGAAGAACTCCAAAAAGACTCTTTACCTAAGAACTATGCCTTCCCTTGTGCCATTTTACTGAAAGATTTTCCATGCAATTTTACTCTGTTAAAGCAAACAAAAACATTGTTCACTGAAGCTCAGCGATCTTTTTTTCCCCAGATATTTATAAGCTTTACAGTGCAACCCAAAGTACACCTCTCAATATCTGGCTTACCTAGTTCCTTAAAAGGCTATTATTCAATAAAGCCCAAAATTGGATTATAGTAATTTACCAAGGGACAATGGAGAAAAGTGGAAAAACGAGGAAAGAAAAGTGTATCAGCCACCTCTGAGCAGAAAACAGTAGAAGATGCTAAAATCTGGCAGGTTCTTCCTTATCTTATTTATCACATGCTGGCAACAAACTGTTTTTAAAAGGAAACATAGTGGTTGAAATTCTAACAAAAAGCAGTGTCCCAGCAGGCCATGGCAAAAACTGCTCAACTGCTAAAACCAGAGCAATCAAAACACCTACTCTATGTTAATGTTATACATGCAAGAAAAACAGGAAACTACAAAATTACAAGCACATGCATTTTCACATTTTAAAATATACCAAAACCGTGTCTAGACTTCATGAAGTAGCCCATCTCTACCAACCAACCAGTGTCTAGCAGCAGTAATTTAAGGCAACTGTAATGCAGAAGAGATGTTTCTCTTCATCAGATGTTAATAATGGTGGAAAATGTAATTAACTTGTGTCAACGGGCTACTATAAATTTAAGCATGGACTAAATCACAACAGGTACTGTCATTCTTCTGTAGATAACCTCCATGGAAAAACTTTCAGAAGTTAAATGAAAGGAAAAACTGTCATGAAGTGTGTTGAAAAAACAACTCTTCGTGTGATTATTTTAATGCTAGATATCTTATTTTTCCAGTGCTCTAGATATTCGCATAGTGTAGTAGAATGTCCGTGCTGGGGAAGGGGATCGAGGTGGAAAAAGCTGGCAAGGGGCTCTTTTGGGGGCTTTTCAAACGAGGAAAAGCTGCTAGCTCGTGCTGGAATCGGCAGCTCGAGGGCAGGCTGCTGACGCGGCAGGGGGCGGAGCCAACACCACACGTGGCAGTTCTAAACGAGGGGTCCCGGAGCGCAGCGGCCGGCCGCTGCACACCCAGCACGCAGGCAGCCAGTGGGCATCACCGCGGCGAGAGCAGGCGAGCAGGGTGCAGCATCTCGAACGGCAGGTCGCTGCAAGCCTTGCGACGAAGCCAGCCACGAGCTGGGTGAGTGTAAGCAGAGGAACAGCAGCGTGAAGGGGGACGTCCTCAGGGCATGCGGGAGGCAGAGAGTAGCAATTGGTCACCTCCTGGCTCAAGAGAAGAACATGGCCACTAGACGGCCCAAAGCCACTGCAAGAAAGAACATGGAAACTCAAACCGTGCTCCCACGCAAGGATGTGGCTGTGCAGGTCTCTGGCTGCAATGAATGCCTGAGCCTGGCACTGGTGTCAGAGGAAGCCAGAGACAGCGCCTGTGTGCGGTGTGATCAAATAAACGATCTGCTCAGGCAGATGGTTGAACTGAGGGAAGAGGTAGAAAGGTTAAGAACCATTAGGGAATGCGAAAGAGAAATAGATTGGTGGAGCCACACCCTGAGGCACAGGCAGCAGGAAGAGGACCTACTAGAAGTGGATGATCCCCTTCACTCCTGTCACCAGGCAGAAGGAGGGGACTTAAGGGACAAGGGGGAGTGGAGACAGGTCCTTCCTTGGAGAGTCAAGCGAAATCCCTCCCGGCCCCCCTCACCTTCCCAGTTGCCCTTGCATAATAGGTATGGGGCTTTAGATATTGAGGGCCAGGCGAAGAAGGATGGAGAGGACGATCCATCCAGTAAGTAGCCCAGGGCTAGTCACTCAACCCCATGCCTTAGGACTTCCTCAACTAAGAAAAAAAGAAGGGTAATTGTAGTAGGTGACTCCCTTCTGAGGGGAACAGAGGGCCCCATTTGTAGACCTGACCCATCCCACCGGGAGGTCAGCTGCCTCCCTGGGGCCAGGATTAAGGACATAAGGAGAAAACTCCCTAGCCTGGTTTGGCCCTCAGATTACTACCCACTACTGATATTTCAAGTAGGTGGTGACGAGGTAGCTACCAGAAGTCTAAGGGCAATGAAGAATGATTTTAGGGCCCTGGGATGGGTGGTTAAGGGATCAGGAGCACAAATAGTGTTTTCCTCTGTCCCACCATTTGCAGGGATTGATGAGGGGATAAGCAGGAGGAGCCAGCAAATTAACTCCTGGTTGCGAGACTGGTGTAACCAGCAGAACTTTGGTTTCTTTGATCATGGACTGATCTGCAGGTCACCAGGCATGCTGGCAACTGGTGGGAAAAGCCTAAGCCGAAGGGGAAAAAAGATTCTGGGACGAGAATTAGCAGGGCTCATTCAGAGGGCTTTAAACTAGGTTTGAAGGAGGACGGGGATGGAACCAGGATTACTAAAGCAGAGGCTGGGAGCAGCGTGCCAGTGCTTCTGGATAAAAGTGTTAGCAAGGTCTTGCAGTCTGTCTCAGTGATGGTGGAGGATGGTGATCCGTGTGGTAGTAAAGACATGAGGGGTAGTGATAGGATGGTAACTACAGAAGTGTATGAGCACGATCAGGTGGGAATTAGGGCTTGTCCCCCAAAAAAAGTGGCAGGACAACTAGCCCAGCTGAAGTGCATCTACACTAATACACGCAGCATGGGGAACAAACAGGAGGAGCTGGAGCCATCACAGAAACATGATGGGAAGACCCGCACAACTGGAGTGCTGTGATCGATAGCTACCAACTTTTCAGAAGGGATAGGCAAGGAAGGAGAGGTGGTGGGGTGGTCCTCTATGTTAGGGGCAGTTTTGAATGCCTAGAACTTAACATTGTGAATGACAGTGTTGACTGTTTATGGATAACAATCAAGGGGAAGGCCAATAAGGCAGATATCGTGGTGGGATTTTGTTACAGACCCCCCAGTCAGGATGTAGAGACTGACAAAATATTCTACAAGCAGCTGGCAGAGGTCTCGCGATCACTCACCCTTGTTCTCACGGGGGACTTCCAACTTCCCAGATGTCTGCTGGAATATAACACAGCAGAGAGGGAACAGTCCCGGAGGTTCCTGGAGTGCGTGGAAGACAATTTCCTAACACAGCTGGTGAGGGAGCCAACTAGGGGAAGCGCCCTACTGGACCTACTGTTTGTTAACAGAGACGGTCTTGTGGGGGATGTAAAGGTTGGAGGTCGTCTTGGGCAGAGTGATCACAGAATGGTAGAGTTTTCAGTTCTTGGAGAAGCAAGGTGGGGAGCCAGCAGAACGCCCACCTTGGACTTCTGAAGGGCAGACTTTAGCCTGTTTAGGAGCATGGTTGAGAGTGTCCCTTGGGAGACAGTCCTGAAGGGCAAAGGTG